>CM057470.1:115881925-116259425 GCA_030035585.1 Dugong dugon
GTGGGACGCGGAATATTTTCTTAGTAAACTTTCTTATGCCAGTTGACCTAGATGTCCCCTGAAGTCAAACCAGTTTTATCAAAGTTCTTTGTTCTTGGTGTGAACTCTGAGCTGGGGATTGACTTATCAAGACTCCTTGACCCATCGGAATCAGAAAGACCTGGCAGGCAGGTGGGATGGCATCACTGATCAGATGATTGTTCTGACTGCACACACCTTTTACCGGACAGCAGAGGGTCTCTCGGATTTCCGCATCTTGTTGAATCCTCTAACAACTCTTTGAGGCAGGTGATGATGGCTGCTCCTTTCACCATCTGGTAGGCCCTGGAAAGAGCATTGCACTTACCTACCCATCTCATGAAGGAGTAAGCACTGAGAGGTTCATGGACATCCTGAACCTCTTTAGAACTGCCAGTGGCTATTGTCAGGCTGGGTTGCAATGCCCTAGTTACCTTTTTGCTGTGAGAATCAACTTTTGCCAGAACAAGAGTCATGGACAGTTACTTTCCTTTGTATATAAAACCCAAATCAAACCCATTGCCACTGAGTCGATTCCGACTCATAGTGACCCAGAAAAATAGTGTGAGGTTTTTGGTTTTGGTTTTTCCTTGCTTTGTATGCCTTTCAGTTTCAGAAGCATCTTAGGACTGACTACTCGTTCTTTTATTTTTTCATAGCTCTTGTGCATACCTGAATACAGAACTATCGGTATCTCTCTGCCTGCTGGTCTTCTCTGGAATACTGTGAGACCCCAGGAGGAATACCTTGGAATCACCTGGGGAGCATTAAAAAATACTGATGCCCGGGTTTCCTTCCCCAAAGATCATGATTTGATTGCCCTGGCGTGTGGCTGGGCATTGGAAGTTTTTAGAACTCCCCTGGCGATTCTAATATGTAGGCAGCCAAGGTTGAAAACCACTGTCCTGGCATTTGTTGTTGTTGCTGGGTGCTGTGGAGTCAATTTCAACTCATAGTGACCCCGTGTGACAGAGTAGAACTGCCCCATAGGGTTTCCTAGGCTGTAATCTTTACGGGAGCAGATTACCAGGTCTTTCTCCCCTGGAGTGGCTGGGTGGGTTTGAACTGCCAACCTTCCAGTTACAGCTGAGCACTTAACCACTGCACCACCAGGGCTCCTTATCCTGGCATCTAGCATTGAGGTTTTGGTGATAGCAGCAGCATCCATGTTGTAGTTAGCTGTGACCCCATGCACAATGGAGTGACACGCTGCCCCACAGCATGGACTAGCATAATCTGGCTTGTATTTTTAGAAATTATTCTGTCTGCTGTTTCTAAAGTGGATTGTTGACATGGATGAACCTTGAAAACATCATGCTGAGTGAAATCATTCGGTCTCAAAAGGACAAATACTGTATGATCCCACTTATATGAAATACCTAGAACAGGCAAGTGGATAGAGATCAAAGTTTCTAAGTGGTTGACAGGGGTGGGTGGGAGGGAGAGAAGGAGAGTCTTTGCTTAGTGTCCACTCAGTTTCTGTCAATGGTGGTGGGATAATCTGGAAACAGATAGTGGTGATGGTTGTACAACATGATCAACGTAGTCAATGTCACTGAACTGTACGTGTAAAAAATATTGAATTGGTAAATATTTTGTTATATATATATATTTTACCACAATAAAACATTTTTAAAAAGTGGATTGTTGAGCAACAAGAGTGGAAACAAAGAGACCAGCCAGGAGGCTATTGAGGTCACCCAGATGAGAGATGGTGGCCGATTGGTCTAGGGTGATACCAGCTCGTTTCGTGATGGAGAGAAGTGAACAGATATAATGGTTTATTTTGGAGGGAGAAAAAGTAGGCCTTGCTTATAAATTAGATGCAGGAGATGCAAGTTTGAAGAAAATAAAGATGTCAAGGATGACTTCGGGGAATTTTTCCAAGAGCATCTGAGTGGGTGGTGGGGCCATTCTGAGCTAGAGAAGACAGCGTCAGGGGATTAGGTTGGGGGCATACTAAAGCTGAGATGCCTTTTAGACATCCTATTGGAGATGTTGGATAGGCAGTTGGAGGTAAGAGTCTGGAGATCAGGGGAGTGGTGAGGGCTAGAGACATCGATTTGGGTGTCTTCAGCATATAGATGGTATTTGAAACGACACATGTGGATGGAATCACCTGGAGACACTGTCCGGTGAAGATAAGAAAGCCCAAGGTAACTTACAGAGACTGGGTAGAGAAGGAAGAAGCAGCAAAGTTGAGGCCAGAGAGGTGGGAGGGGAACATTCAGCGAGCACAGTATCTCAGAAACCAAAAGAAGTGTTCCGAGAAGCAGGAAGAGATTGATCAGGGAAAATGCTGCTTAGGGCGTGAGTAAAGTACATAAAGGTCCACTGGATTTGGCATTGAAACCCTACTGGATGCCACACATAGGTAATTAAGAATTCTCACGCCACTCCTGTAGGTTACCTTGCATTATCCCGAGTTTACAACTGGCAAACTGAGGTTCAGAGATGTGCAGTGACTTGTCCAAGAGCAAAGCTAGTGGGTGAGGCAGTGGGCTTCAGCTCAGGTCTGTCTGCCCTTTCTGCTACAAATCACGTGGAATGAGTGTAAGCCTGTTGAACATGGAGACACTCTCTCCCATCTCATTCTGTGTAGAGAGGCCCCATAGTACAGCTGTTGAAGGCACAAGTATGGAGCCAGATGCTGAGTTTGGACTCTTAGTTTTTTTTGTCCACATGCTGAAAATGAGGATACTAACTGCTAAGGGTTATTTTGAGGAATAAATGAGATAATCAATGTTAAAATACCTACACAGTGCTGGACAATAGGAATATTCGATAAATACTAGTTTGCTTTTTAAAAATTTATGTGTGTGTGTATGTTGTTGTTGTTGTTATGTGCCTCTGAGTCAATTCTGACTCGTAGGGACCCTATATAACAGAGTAGTACTGCCCTATAGTGTTTCCTAGGCTGCCATGTTTACAGGAGCAGACCACCAGGTCTTTTATCCAGTGGAGCTGCTGGTTGGTTGGAACCACCGACCTTTCGGTTAGCAGCCACTGTGCCACCAGGGTTCCATCATGTGTATGTATATGTATCTACAATTTAGCATTTTAACCGTTTTTAAGTGTGCATTTAGTGGCATTAATTACATTCCCAACGTTATGCAACCATCACCACTATTTCCAAAACTCTTTCATCGCCCTAAATAGAAACTCAGTACCCATTAAGTAATAACTCCCCATTTCCCCCCTTCCCCTAGCCCCTATTAGCCACTAAACTACTTTCTGTCTCTATAAATTTGCCTGTTCTTGATATTTCATGTAAGTGAAATCATTAAATATTCGTCCTTTTGTGACTGACTTATTTCACTAAGCATAATGAGTTTAGTTTAACAAAGCTTATTTATCTATTTATTTATTTATTCATTTTAGTATGAATTTTTAAAATTTTTATCAAAGTCATACACATGATTAAACATCCAATCAAATTAAAGGGCTTATAAAGGACTAACCAGTTGCTGTCAAGTTGATTCCAACTCATCTCGATCCCATGTGTGTCAGAGTAGAACTGTACTCCATAGGGTTTTCAGTGGCTGATTTTTCGGAAGTATATTACCAGGCATTTCTTCTGAGGTGCCTCTGGGTGGACTCAAACCTCCAGCCTTTTGGTTAGCAGCAGAGTGCATTAACTGTTTGCACCACCCAGGACTCCAATAAAGGACTTTTTTTTTTCCCCAGTTGCTATTGAGTTGATTCACTAGTCTTGTTCATATCACCAACACTATGTCGTTTCTACTTCTCAGAACACATCATAACAAAAAATGACCACCCTTATCTTCTGATTGTTAACTCCACATTTCTAAATAATGTAATCATTCTGCTATTTATGGGTCAAGGAGTTTTATACATTATCTACTAATTTCTTGCAGCTGGCCTACCCTAATACAGTGCTAAAGGAAGTCCTTGAAACAGACAAGAAGCTATAAAAGTAGGAATCTTGGAATATCAGGAAAAAAGAAAGAATACAATAAACAAAAATGTTGGTAAATACACAGGCTTTCCTTGTATTCTTGAGTTTTCTGAATTATGTTTGGCAGTTGAAGTAATAATTATGACAGTCTGATATGGTTCTAAATGTATGTACAGGAAATATTTAAGATAATCATATTATGAATGAGGCAGGCAAAGGAATATAAAGTGAGACAGGGTTTCTATATTTCACTGGAAGTGGTAAAATGACACCAGTATACTGTGATAATACCTACAGCAACCCCAAAAAAAGCTATACAGAAAGATATACTCAAAAATAATATAGATAAAAATGGAATTCTAAATGTTCAAGTAACCCGCAGGAAGGCAGGAAAATGATAACAGAGAACTGAAAAAGAAGGAAGAAGCAGAAAACAAAAAATAAAATGGCAGACTTAAGCCCTAACAGTTTGATAATTACACTAAATGTAAATGTTTTAAATACACCAGTTAAAAGTCAGAGAATAGCAGAGTGGATTTTAAAAAAAGACTCAACTATATGCTGTCTACAAGAAACTCATTTCAAATATAACAATATAGATGGATTAAAAGTAAAAGGATGGAAAAAGATATTGTATAAACATTAATAAAAGGAAAGCAGGGGTGGCAATATTAATAACAGATAAGGTAGACTTCAGAGCTAAGAAACTTTCCAGGGATAGAGAGGAACACTTTATAAAAATAAAAGGTTCAGTCAAACAAGAAGACATAGCTATCCTAAATGTGTATGTACCAAACAACAGAGTGGCAAAATGTGTAACCAGTCCATGAGTGTTTATAGCAGCTTTGTTTATAATAGCCTAGATGTCTTCAATAGTTAAACAAACTGTGGTACATCCATACCATAAAATACTACCAAAAGGAAAAAGAAGGAGGAGGAAGTGGAAGAGAAACTGTTGATACATGCAACAACCTGGGTGAATCACCAGAGAATTATTTTGAGTGAAAAAGCCAATCCCAGAAGATTATATATTGTATGATTCCATTTATATAACAAACATTCTTGGGATGGCAAAATTGTAGAAATGGAGAACAGATTAGCGGTTGGCGGGGGTTAAGGAAGAGGTGGGAAAAGGAGGGAAGTTGGTTGCTTATAAAAAGGGCAATATGGGGGATCTTTGTGGCCATAGAAATGCTCTGTATCATGTTTGTATCAATGTCAATATCCGGGTTGTGATATTGTCCTACAGTTTTGCAATATTTTACATTTGGGAAAAACTGGGTAAAAGGTATACTGGGTCTCCCTATATTAATTCTGATAACTGTATGTCAATCTACAGTTTTTTCAAAATAAAAAGTTAATTAGAAAAAATAAAGAGGGTGGTACTGAAATGATTTAACTCACGGCCCACCATGCTGCAAGAGTTGACACCAGCAAGTCATCATTATCATTATTAGACTGCCCATCAGTTAGACTTCAAAATAATCCAGAGGGCCTGAGGGGTCAAATGCAATCAAAGCCTTTCGCCTTTTAAAGATTGATGAAAAGGTAGTTCAATTAGTTCATGTAGATACTTGGAGCATCCTTCACCAATGTAAGCGTCTCATGGGAACCATGTGCAAAATATAGAGCTGCTTCCTCGGGTTCAGAGGGTTATTTTTGGGCTGAAGAGGTGCACAAAATGAGATCACTGTGGGACACAGCCATCAGGCGAAGGCCTGGCTGACATTTTGTGATGGATATTTAACAGTGACTGTGTTATTGTTCGAAGTTGCTAGAAATGAGGCATTGCAAAGGGCACGGGTATGGGACTCCCAGGTGTCTGAGCAGTGGACCAAAGAGCCTAGGGGATTGCTCAGCTGTTCATCTAGACTGAGAAGAATCCCATGGAAGGGCCATAAGGTGGTTTTACTGTCTGTTACTGTTCCATCTGAGGTTGCCAGAGCCAAGGGTAGGTCGGGACTGCAGACGGCAGAGCCTGGGAAGCAGAAGGTAGCAGGCTGAGATGCTAATGGGCTCTGTGTTATTAGCTGTGTTAGAGAAAGGTGCACAGCCCTGCTGAATGGTGGGACGGAAGCCAGGCTGAAAAATGAGACAGACGCATTTTTGTTGGGTCCAGAAGCTCTCCCCATCCCAAATGCATAGCCACAGCTGAAAGCACTTTGCCTGTAGTGGCTAAGGCTTGGCTTGTTTGGAGCTGGTGCCCTCAAATGCTAAAGCCATAGCATGGAGATGAGCCCCAAGACCCAATAATGTGATTTGCTCTTATGTGCAGCTTTTCTGAAGGATGATAAAGGACAGAATTAATCAAGCCTTTCTCCCAATAGGTCTAAGAGCAATTTGACATTCTGGACCATGTTTTCCCACCCACACTGTCTGCTTGATGCTTGTTAATGACCCATCAGGACAGCTTTGCTTCTTTGCTGCATAAATACAGAGCAGGACCCAGTGACCTTCTCAAGAGCAGTCTGGGAAGCCTGGACCACATGGAAATCAGGTAGGTGCCACCTCGCCCCACTCATGACTGACAGGTTACAAACCACAGAGGTGAAATGTCAAGACTGAGGCTTGTCTTTTTGAGCAAATGTTTCCTTCTCTTGTCTGCTGAAGAAAATGACAGTGGGAGGAAGCATGAAGCCTTGAGAAGCAAGGTGAAGGGGGGATGGCAGGTTATCTGCTTTTAAAGAGACTGTCCAGCACACACTACAGGGGAAGCCAGCACAACTGGACTAAACCAAAGCTAAGAAGTTTCCTCAATACAATCAAATACTTTGAGAGACAGAGTAGAAGGGATGCGGGGTCTGGGGACCATGCTTTCAGGGGACGTCTATGTCAATTGGCATAACAAACCTTATTAAGAAAATGTTCTGCATCCTACTTTGGTGAGTGGCGTCTGGGGTCTTAAAAGCTTGCAAGCGGCTGTCTAAGATGCATCAATTGGTCCCCACCACTTGGAGTAAAGGAGAACAAAGAACACCAAAGACACAAGGAAAGTATTGGCCCAAGAGACAGAATGGGCCACATAAACCAGAGACTTCATCAGCCTGAGACCAGAAGAACTAGATGGTGCCCGGCTACCACCAATGAACATCCTGACAGGGAACACAACAGAGGGTCCCTGATGGGGCAGTAGAATGACGGGATGCAGAACTCAAATACTAGTAAGAAGACCAGACTTAATGGTCTGACTAAGACTGGAGGTGCCCTGGAAAGCATGGCCCCTGGTCTCTCCATCACCCCAGAACTAAAACAATTTCCAAGGCCAACTCTTCAGACAGGGATTGGACTGGACTGTGGGACATAAAGTGATACTCGTGAAGAATGTGCCTCTTAGACAAGTACATATAAGAGACCAAAGGGGCAGCTTCTGTCCAGAGGTGAGAGGGGAAGGCAGAGTTAGCAGCTGGTTGAATGTTCATGGGGAATCGGGCAGAGGGGAGGAGTGTGCTGTCACAGAATGGAGTGAGCGGTTGGGGTCTCATAACGATGTATGTTAAAAAAAAAAATTCTGTATGGGTGACTAACTTGAAATGTAAACTTGGTTTAATTACATCAATTAAAATAAATAAATAAATAAAGAGGCTGTCCAGGCTGGAGAGGCAGGTGGTATAAAGGGGCAACTGAGGGACTCTTATTTATTCATATGCTTCTTAATTTTAATGTGCATATGAATCATCCAGGGCTATAGTTAGAATGAAGCTCGTGACTCATAGGTCTGGATGGGGCCTGAGATCCTGCATTTCCAGCAAGCTTCCAGTTCCCAGGGAATGCTGATAGTCTGGGGACCACACTGTAAGGAGCAAGATTCCAGCCCTTTATCCCTTCTCTGTTGTTGTTGTTAGTTGCTGTCGAGTGGATTCTGACTCACGGCGACCCAGTGTGTGCAGAGTAGAACTCCTCCATAGAGTTTTCAAGGCTGTGACCTTTTGTAAACGGATCACCAAGCCTGTCTTACAAGGCACCTCTGGGTGAGTTTGAACCACTAACCTTTTGGTTCATTATCAAGTGCGTAACCCTTAGCACCACCCAGCTGCCTCATCCCTTCCCTACCAGTTACTGTGAGTCAATTCCTACCCATAGTGACCCCAGAAGACAGAGTAGAACTGCCCCATAGGGTTTCTAAGGAGCGGCTGGTGGATTTGAACTGCCGACCTTTTGGTTAGCAGCCGTATCACTTAACCACCATGCCACCAGGGCTCCATCCCTTCTCTAGCCCCCTGGAAAAGAAGCTGGATGAATGGCAGGCCAGTGAATTGCTACTTTTACTCATCAAACCTATATTCTGTGCTAAGAGCTGTCCTTGCACTCAGGTGGGCATTGTTATCCCTGTTTGAGAGATGAGCAAAGTGCAGCTCAGAGAGGGTTTGGCCTGCCCACCTTCTAAGTTCCAGCTGTAAATAAGGAATGACAACCTTTGGGTTATATTTCAACACTGGGCACGATGCCGTGAATGTAATGTATGCTTAATAAACATGCTGAATTGATCAGATGGCTGTGAGCGTTCAGCTGGATGGTCAGGCTCATATTTTTCCTTGTTTGTTTTCCAAGATGCATATGGGTATGTTCAAACCACCAACAAACCCTCCAGGCCTGCTCAGCCCTCTTTGTAAATAGCTGGGGTCATGTGGTGAGAACTCAGAATTGGTTTAGCCACTGAACTACTCTCAATGTTGTTATTATTTGCTGTCGTGTCAGTTCCAACTCATGGTGACCTTACGTATAACAGAACAAATTGTCGCCTGGTCCTGCATCATCTTCATGATCGTTGGCATGTTTAAGTCTCTTGTTGCAGCTATTATGTCAATACTTCTACTAGAGGCAAGAAATCAAAGAAAAAAGTCTCTGTAGCATCCAAACTTCCCAGGGTCTTTTGGGATCACCTCTAAGAAAGATGAAATCCTTGAAGTCTCAAGTGATAAATAGGGTTGTGATCTGTATGACCACATATGGTGGCCCTGGTGACATGGAATGATGAAAGCTTCAAATATACAAATGCCAGGCCAGGATTATGTAGAAAGAGCTCAACCCTGCAAGAGAGAATTGAGGCAAGTTATTCCTGATCTGCTAACACTGACTGACTCCATCTTGCTATGCATTCTAATGTAGGTGTGTCACTTTTGTTCAGGTGAGTGTTCGTTGGAAAGGAAAACTGCAAAGGGAACACAAAAGCATCCTTGAAAGGTGGCAATTAATATATCAGGGCTTCCAATTACGTATGTAATGCTCTGGAAAGCCCTCCCTCACTGAGGGTCCTGCTCATGCATTTTTAAGTTCCTTTTCAGACAGGAATGTAATCTAACAACAAAAAAATCTGTGCCATGATGACTTTATTGGTAGGACCAAACTCATGAAGAAATGAATTTAGTGAGTTAATGAATTTTCTTTATTGAGCAAGATTTCCCATGACATTACATCTTGTATCTAAAACATTGGACAGATGAACGTTGTGGCTCTTTCAGCTACTCGGCTAATACGTACTGAGTACCTTCTTCGTGCCAAATGCTGTGCTGGCTCTGAGGATTCAGGATTTAACAAGACAACTATGGCCCTTGCCCTTTGGAGCTTTAATCTACTAGGGGCTGCTGACAATTAATTACAATAGAGAATGAAGAGTGCCATGCATAATAAAGGTAGTACAGGTGACATATGAGTATGGAGGAGGGGGTCAGAGGCAGTGACATTTAGGCTGATAACCTGAAGGATGAGTTGGAATTTACTAAGAGGTGGGGAAGAACATTCTAGAGCAATAGAACAGATGAACCTTAAGGGCCAGAAGTAAAAGGGTGCAAAAAATGGAAAGCTGACCTGAGTGGCTGGAGTGTGGAGTCTTGGTAAGGTGGATGCAGAAGACGAGGCTGGAGAGGCTCAGCGTTCTTGAGCACAGCAGGTCTTCATGAAAGGAGCCATGAGGAACCATGAAGGGCTTTAAACAGAAAAGTGATGTGATCGGACCACTCTGGCTGCAGAGTGGAGAAGCCCTGAGGTGGATGGAGACTCATTAAGCTGTTTCTGGGAAGCAGAGAGCCAAGCCATGAAAGGCCCTCTGGCTTCCTGATGGACAAGTGGACATCCTCATTCTGAATACTTGCTGAGGTCGGGGGAGGAAGAGCAGGGTTCTCGAGCTCAACACTGTTGACCCTGTGGGCTGCCGTCAGTCTTTCTTGTGTGTGTTGCTCGGGGCAAGTGCTGTCTTCTGCACTGTAGAATGTTTAACAGCATCCATTGCGTCTGGTTTCTACATCCCAGTAGCATGTCCTCACCCACCCAGTTGTAACAACCCAAAATGTCTCCAGACATTGCCAGATATCCGCTGGGGAGGGCAAAGTCAACTGCCAGTTGAGAACCACTGAGATTGAGTAGAGTAGTAATACTTAAGTCAGTGGTTCTCTAAGTGTGGTCCCTAGCCACCAGCATCAGTGGACTTGTTAGAGATGCAAGTTACTTGGCCCCACCACAGACCTACTGACTCAGAGGCTCTGTAGGTGGGCCCAGCGATCTGGTCTAACAAGCCCTCTAGGTGATTCTGATGCTCTCTAGACTTTGAGAACCACTAGTGTAAGCGTTTCAAGGACTCAAACCAGGTGTGCATGCATGCATACGTGCATGTGTGTGTGTGTGTGTGTAGGGGTGTGTTCATGGATGCCGATGAGAGAGCTTGAGTGCTCTATCCACTTCAAGAAACAAAGAACATGCTTTATGAGCTCATATGTTCTTGCAGTGGCTTGTCCCCAAACATTTATCTCTATCCCTTCGTACACTAGACCCAGTGACAGCACTGCAGGTTCAAAAATGGTTAAGACACAGTCCTTATTCCAAGGCATTCAAATCCTGTGGAACATTATTAATAAGCATGTTTGTTTGTTTGTCTCTGATATGGTGAAGGAACAGACACTTGCTGAGTGCTGATTATGTGCCAGAAACGTGATCATTGTTGTTAGTTAGTTAGTGTCGTGTCCACCCCTTGTACGCACAGTACAACGAAACATTGCCTGCTCCTTTGCCATCATGAACTTTGATATGTTTGAACCCATTGTTGTGTCTATGGTGTCAGTGTATCACATTGAAGGTTTTCTTTGTTTTTGTTGACCCTCTACTTTACCAAACAGCATGTCCTTCTCTAGTGATTGGTCTTTTCCTGTTGACATGTCCAAAGTTAAGCAAGACAAAATTTCATTATCCTCTCTTCTAAGGAGCATTCGGGTTGTATTTATACTAAGACTAGTTTATTATTCTTCTGACCAAACCACCAAACCCACTGTCATCGAGTTGATTCCTACTCACAGCGACCCTGTAGGACAGAGTAGAACAGCCCCATAGCATTTCCAAGGCTGTAAATTTTTATGGAAGCAGACTGCCACATCTTTCTCCCACCGAGCGGCTGGTGGGTTCGAACCACCAACCTTTTGATTAGCAGCCGAGTGCTTTAACAACTGATCCACCAGAGCTTCTTGTTCTTCTGGCAGTCCATGTATAGTCATTATTCTTCGCCAATACCGTAATTCAAATGTGTAAATTCTTTGTTGGTCTTCCTCTTTCATTGTCCAGCTTTTGCATGTGCATGAAGAGATTGAAAAGACCATGGCTTGGGTCGGGCGCGCCTCAGTCCTCAAGGTGACATCTTTGTTTTTTAGGATTTTAAAGAGGTCTTTTGCAGCATATTTGTACAATGCAATGTCATTTGATTCTTTGCTACTTCCACGGATATTGATAGTTTATCCAAGTAG
The DNA here is from genome assembly GCA_030035585.1 of Dugong dugon. Taxonomy (NCBI): domain Eukaryota; kingdom Metazoa; phylum Chordata; class Mammalia; order Sirenia; family Dugongidae; genus Dugong; species Dugong dugon. The sequence continues at coordinate 115,893,587 of CM057470.1, forward strand.
AATGAAATCCTTGACAACTTCAGTTTTTTTCTCCATTTATCATGATGTTGTTTATTGGACCAGTTGTGAGGATTTTTGTTTTGTATACAGAAAAACGGAGCCCTCGTGGCCCAGTGGTTAAGCATTTGGCTGCTAAACAAAAGGTTGACAGTTCAAATCCACCAGCCACTCCTTGGAAACCCTATGGGGCAGTTCTACTCTGTCCTATAGGGTTGCTGAGTTTGAATCGACTCGACAGCAATGGGTTATACAGAAATAGTGATATCCCACCTCATTATCTCACTCAATTTTTACAACTATCTGAATCATACTATTAATAACTTACAGCTGAGAAAACTTAGCTCAGGGAGGAGAGAAAGTAGCCAAAACCACACAGCTAGCAGGTAAATGGTGTTCAAATGCATGACCATCTGACCTGAAGGCTTTTAGCCTTTTCTTTAGATCATGCTGAACATAAATGATAATGATGAGAGATGTTGTTAAAAATAAACAGTACTGGAAGTCCTCAAAATCGAATAAGAGTAGAGAAAAACACACAAGGAAAGAAAAGAGGATTGGAGAGGTTCTAACAGCGTAGACAATCCAGAGTGCAGCCAGCATCAATTCTTTATCAAAGACAAATAAGCAGATTTGACGAGCATTCGGAGAAGCCTTGAAGCAGAAGACAAGTAGTCTGAATCAGCGGACATTAGGAAGTGAACCTTCCAGTAGGGGCAGGGTGGAGTCTTTCAGAGAGGCTGAGCACAGATGCACAGGATGAGGAAGGGAAGGATGTCTCATGAATCACCATCCACCAGTTAACCAGTTGCTATTGAGTCAATTCCAACTCATGGTGATCCCATGTGTGTCAGAGTAGAACTGTGCTCCATAAGGTTTTCAGTGGATGATTTTTTGCAAGTAGATCACCAGGTCTTTCTCCCAAGATGCCTCTGGGTGGATTCGAACCTCCAACCTTTCAGTTGGCAGCTGCTGAGCACATTAACTGTTTGCACCACCCGGGGACTCTCGTATCAACACCAGGCTCTCTGTTACGGCAGCAAAGTCCAGGACTCTGAATTTAGGGGATTTCTCAGCCACCTCCTCAGTCAGTCACTAAGGACGCATATAACAAGATGTGACACAAGAAAATACAGCTCTGCAGCTGGACATAAATTGGGCCTAACAGGACTGGGTGATTCATAGTATAAGACGTAGCACTGTGTTACAAGGCACAGTGGTGCAACGGGGCTTAAACCACGTAATTCAACATGACAACTGAGATTTCGAGAGAAGAGGCATCTCTATCCATGTCAGCTGTGTTAATTTGGGTGGGAGCTGTTGGGGAGGATCTTATCAAGAGAGGAACACCAGCCAGAGCGAATGAGAAGCTGGCCAGGGAAAATTATAAACATGGAAGACAAAACACCAGGCCTGTGTCATTGGTGTGATAATCATAGGAGCTAGCCTTTTTATTTGGCTGGTCATTTCGCTATGAACCATCCATGTGTTAGCTCAATTAATTCTCATAATAACCAAAAGAGTTAAGAATAACACTCCTTTATAATTCAAGGAGTTAGGAATATTGCTCAGTGTCACACAGCTAGAAGTGATTTAAACCCACGATGTCGGATTCCAAAGATCATCGTTGTTGTATTGTCAGGTACTGTCAAGTCGGTTCTAACTTATAGTGACCTTATGTATAACAGAACGAAACACCTCCTGGTCCTGCGCCATCCTCAGAATCGTTGCTGTATTTAAGTCCATTGTTGCAGCCAATGTTTCAATCCATCTTGTTGAGTGTCTTGCTCCTTTTCGCTGACCCTCTACTTTATCAAGCATGATGTCCTTCTCCAGGGACTGGTCCCTCCTGATAACATGTCCAGAGTAACTGAGACAAAGCATTCTGGCTGCACTTCTTCCAGGACAGATTTGTTTGTTCTTCTGGCAGTCCATGGTATAGTCAGTATTCTTCACCAGCACCATGATTCAAATGCATCAGTTCTTCTTCAGTCTTCCTTATTCATTGTCCAGCTTTCACATGCATATGAGGTGATTGAAAATTCTGTGGCTTAGGTCAGGTGCACCTTAGTCCTCAAAGTGACATCTTTTTAACACTTTAAAGACATCTTTTGCTGAAGATTAGCCCAGTGCAATATGCCGTTTGATTTCTTGACTGCTGCATTTGGGTTATTTTCCTTTCAATATAATTGAGGAAAAAGTGAAATATGTCTTGTACCCATCTCTATCAAATGCAGAAAAACAAAATCTAGACTGAACGGACCAGGTATTTCAAGAAAATTGAGAATTATGGAGCTGAAACATACCTTGTGTTTTATATAAATACCATGTGCCAGAGTCAAAAGCACACATCTGAGGATGCCCAGCCTGCTTCGCTCATTTCCATTTTCAGTTTGATCTCCTTATGCATTTGTTCCTGCAACCTCTGGTCCAGACAGTTGATTTCAATAGCCCAACAGCATGTGAGGTCTTGTCGACATGAGGTTTCAGTCCATTTGTGAGCAGCCAGGAAGGCCTACAAGGAGCCCTGGTGATGCTACAGTTCAGCACTTGACTGCTAAGTGAAAGGTTGGCGGGTCACTGGAGAAGGACGTGGTGATCTGCTCCTGTAAAGATTATAGTCTAGAAAATGCTACAGGGCAGTTCTGCGCTGTCACATGGGGCCACTATGAGTTGAAATCAGCTGGACGGCCCCTGACAACAACAACATGAAGGTCTATAACCAATAAGAACCAGTAATTTGGTTGTTGCTCTGTGTGAATTTAGGGATTCATAAGTATTTCAGGACATATCTCAGGGCTTGGGTCTACTTCGTTTCTGTTTTAGAGCAGGTATCTATTGTTGGTGATAACAAAAATAGCAACAGATATTCCCCTATATTGTGCTATCTATCATGACCCAGGATATTTAGTTAGCTCTTTACATATGCTATGTAGTTTATTTTAATTATCAAAATCACCCTGTAATGTAGGTATTATTTAACCCTAAATTTTTTCTTTTTTTTTATCGTGCTTCAGGTGAAGGCTTACAGAACAAATAGTTTCTCATGAAACAGAAGTACACGTGTTATTTTATGACGTTGGTTAACAACATATCAACCCTCAAACTTCTCAACATCTTTTTTTTTTTTTTTTTTTTTGGTGAAAATACACATAGCCAAAGATACACCATTTCAAAAATTTCTACATGCACAGTTCAGTGACATTGACTACGCTCTTCGAATTGTGCTGTTATTCTCACTTAAGATGAAGGCTTACAGAACAGAATAGTTTCTCATTTAACAGTTACTACAAATGTTGCCCTATGACAATGGTTAACAATCTCACAACACATCAACAATATCCTTACTCAGCCTTGTGTTCCCTATCACCAGCTTCCTTGTCCCCTTCTGCCTTCTGGCCCTTGTCACTGGACTCCTGTACCTCGTTAGTCTCCTTTGGTTTTACGGGGCTGTCCACTCCCAGGCTGAACAGTGAACCTCAGAAGTAACTTCACCACGAGCTAAAAGGGTGTCTGGGGGCCATACTCTCGGGGTTTCTCCAGTCTCCTTTAGGCCAGTAAATCTGGTCTTTTTTTTGTGAGTTAGAATTATGCTCTACATCCTTCTCCAGCTCTATCCAGAACCCTCTGTTGTGATCTGGGTCAGAACAGTCAGTGGTGATAGCTGGGCACCATCTAGTTGTACTGGACCTCAGTCTGGTGCAGGCCTTGGTAGCTGTGGACGATTAGTCCTTCGGACTAATCTTTTCCTTGTATCCTGATCTCTTCATTCTCCCTTGCTCCCGAAGGGATGAGGCCAGTGGAGTATCTCAGATGGCCGCTCACAGGCTTTTAAGACCCCAGACACTAGTCACCAAGGTAGAATGTAGAGCACTGTCTTTATAAGCTGTGTCATGCCAATTGAGCTAGATGTTCCCCAAGACCATGGTCCCCAGAGCCCTTCGTCCAGCAATTCAGTCCCTCAGGGAGTTTGGATGTGTCTATGGGGCTTCCATGACCTTTCCTTGTACAAGTTGTGCTAGTTTCTCCTGTATTGTGTACTGTCTCACCCTTCACCCAAGATACCACTTATCTATTATCTATTTAGTATTCCCCCCCCCCACCCCTCCCATCCCTGGTAAGCAGCAAAGATTGTTACATTTTGTGTGTGAACTTTTTCATGGGTTTTTACAATAGAGGTCTCATACAATATTTGTCCTTTTGTGATTGACTTATTTCACTCAGCATAATGTCCTCCAGTTTCATCCATGTTATGAGATGCTTCACAGATTCATTGTTGTTCTTTCTCGTTGCACAGTACTCCACTGTGTGTATGTACCATAGTTTGTTTATCCATTCATCTGTTGATGGGCATCTAGGTTGTTTCCATCGTGTTGCTATTGTGATCATTGCTGCCATGAACATAGGTGTGCATATGTCTATTCGAGTGACGACTCTTATTCCTCTAGGATATATTCCTAGGAGTGGGATTGCTGGATCGAATGGTATGTCTATTTCTAGCTTTCTGAGGAAGCGCCATATCATTTTCCAAAATGGTTGTATCATTTTGCATTCCCACCAGCAGTGCATAAGTGTTCCGATCTCCCCGCAGCCCCTCCAACATTTGTTATTTCCAGTGTTTTCGATTTGTGCCAGTAATGCCAGGGTGAGATGGTATCTCATTGTGGTTTTAATTTGCATTTCTCTAATGGCTAGTGATCGCGAGCATTTCCTCCTGTGTCTGTTGGCCATTTGAGTGTCTTCTTTGGTGAAGTGTCTGTTCATTTCCTTTTCCCCGTTTTTTAATAGGATTATTTGTCTTTTTGTAGTAGAGGTGTTGGATTTTCTTGTAGATTATGGAGATTAGACCTTTGTGTGACTTGTACTGTCCAAAAATTTTTTCCCAGTCTGTAGGTTCTCTTTTTACTCTTTTGGTGAAGTCTTTTGAAGAACATAGGTGTTTGATTTTTAGAAGATCCCAGTTATCTAGCTTATCTGTTGCGGTTTGTGCGTTGATGGTTATGGTTTGTATCCTGTTAATGCTGTGTATTAAGGCCTGAAGTGTTGGTCCTATTTTTTCTGCTATGAACTTTATAGTTTTAGGCTTTATGTTCAGGTCTTTGATCCATTTTGAAGTAGTTTTTGTATACGGTGTGAGGTATGGGTCCTGTTTCATTTTTTTGCAGATGGATATCCAGTTTTGCCAGCACCATTTGTTAAAAAGACTGTCTTTTCCCCATTTGATGGTGACCATAGGTGGATGGATTTACATCTGGGTTCTCAATTCTGTTCCATTGGTCAATGTTTCTGTCGTTGTACCAGTACCGGGCTGTTTTGACTACTGTAGCTGTATAGTAGGTTCTGAAGTCAGGTAGTGTGAGTCCTCCAACTTTATTCTTCTTCTTCAGTAGTTCTTTACTTATTCGGGGCTTCTTCCCTTTCCATATAAAGTTAATGATTAGTTTTTCCATCTCTTTGAAGAATGTTGTTGGTATTTGGATTGGGATTGCGTTGTATTTGTAAATTTTTGTGGGTAGAATTGTCATTTTCACAATGTTGAGTCTGCCTATCCATGAGCATGGTATGTTTTTCCATTTAAGTAGATCCCTGTGGGTTTCATGCAGTAGTGTTTTGTAGTTTTCTTTGTATAGGTCTTTTACATTCCTGGTCAGATTTATTCCTAAGTATTTTATCTTTTTAGGGGCTATTGAAAATGGTATTGGTTTCCTGATTTGCTTTTCATTGTTCTCCTTATTGGTGTATAGGAATGCAACTGATTTTTGAATGTTTATCTTGTATCCTGCTACTCTGCTGAATCTTTCTATTAGTTCCAGTAGATTTCTCATGGAGTCTTTAGGGTTTTCTGTGTATAGTATCATATCATCTGCAAACAGGGACAGTTTAACTTCTTTGTTACCAATTTGGATGCCCTTTATTTCTTTTTCTTGCCTTATTGCTCTAGCTAGAACTTCCAGCACAATGTTAAATAGGAGTGGTGATAAAGGGCACCCTTGTCTTGTTCCTGTTTTCAAGGGAGATGTTTTCATCCTCTCTCCATTAAGAATGATGTTGGTCGTTGGTTTTGCATAGACGCCCTTCTATACCTATTTTATTGAGAGTTTTTATCAGGAATAGGTGTTGGACTTTGTTAAATGCCTTTTCTGTGTCAATTGAGATGATCATGTGATTCTTTTCTTTCCTTTTATTTATGTGGTGGATTACATTGATTGATTTTCTAATGTTGAACCATCCTTGCATACCTGGTATGAATCCTACTTGGTCATGGTGTATTATTTTTTTGATATGGTGCTGAATTCTATTGGCTAGAATTTTGTTGAGAATTTTTGCATCTATATTCATGAGAGATATTGGTCTGTAATTTTCTTTTTTTGTGACGTCTTTGCCTTGTTTTGGTATCAGCGTTATGCTGGCTTCATAGAATGAATTTGGAAGTGTTGCTTCCTCTTCTATGCTCTGAAATAGCTTGAGTAGTACTGGTACAAGCTCTTCTGTAAATGTTTTGTAGAATTCTCCAGTGAAGCCATCTGGGCCAGGGCTTTTTTTGGTTGGGAGTTTTTTTTATTACCTTTTCAATCTCTTCTCTCGTTATGGGTCTGCTCAGATTTTCAACATCACTTTGTTGTAGTTTGGGTAGGCTGTGTGTTTCTAGAAATTTATCCATTTCCTCTAGGTTTTCAAATTTGTTGGAGTATAGTTTTTCATAATATTCTGTTATAATCCTTTTTATTTAGGTTGGGTCTGTTGTAATGACCCCCATTTCATGTCTTATTTGGGTTATTTGTGTCCTCTCCTGTTTTTCTTTTGTCAGTCTGGCCAGTGGTTTGTCGATTTTGTTGATTCTTTCAAAGAACCAACTTTTGGTTTTGTGGATTCTTTCTATTGTTCTTCTGTTCTCTATTTCATTTATTTCTGCTCTGATCTTTACTATTTCCTTTCTTCCGGTGGTTGTGGGCCTTTTTTTTTTTTTTTTTTTTTTTTTTTTTTGCTGTTCTCTATTTGTTTAAGTTCTGTAGTTAATGTTTTGATTTTGTCCCTTTCTTCTTTTTTGATACGTGCATCTATTACTATAAACTGTCCTCTGAAGACTGCCTTTGCTGTGTCCCAAAGGTTTTGTTATGATGTGTTTTCATTCTCATTTGATTCTAGGAATTTTTTGATTCCATCTCTGATTTCTTCTATTATCCAGCGATGTGTAAGCAGGGTATTATTCAGTTTCCATGTAGTTGATTTTTTTTCCTTGCTCTTTCTATTGTTAATTTCTACCTTGATGGCATTGTGGTCAGAGAAGATACTTTGAATTATCTCAACGTTTTGGATCTTGTTGAGGATTGCTCTGTGGCCTAAGATGTGGTCTATTCTGGAGAACATTCCATGTGCATTGGAAAAGAATGTGTACTTTGCAGTGGTTGGATGGAGTGTGCTATATATGTCTATGAGGTCAAGTTGGCTGATTGTGCCCTTTTAGGTCTTTTGTATCTTTGCTGAGTTTCTTCTTAGTTGTTCTGTCCTTTACTGAGAGTGGTGTGTTGAAGTCTCCTACTATTATTGTGGAACTGTCAATTTCTCTTTTCAGTGCTGTTAGAGTTTTTTTTAGGTATTTTGGAGCCCTGTCATTGGGTGTGTAGATGTTTATTATGGTTATGTCTTCATGATGGATCATCCCCTTAATCATTATAGAGTGTCCTTCTTTTTCTTTTATGGTAGATTTCGTTTTAAAGTCTATTTTATCTGAGGTTAGAATTGCCACTTCTGCTCTTTTTTGGTAGTTGTTAGCTTGGTATATTTTTTTCCAACTTTTGACTTTTAATAAATTCACATCTTTGTTTCTAAAGTGTGTCTCCTGTAGACAGCATATTGATGGATCCTGTTTTCTTATCCATTCTGTCACTCTCCGTCTCTGTATGGGTGCATTGAGTCCGTTTACATTCAGTGTAATTATTGATCGATGTGGGTTTGTTGCTGTCATTTTGTAGTGCTTTTTTTTGTGGTGCTGACGTTTTCTTTGTTCTTCTTACTCTCTTGTGCTGAGTTACTTTTGTTTGTGGATTTTTTTTTTCATTTCTTTTGTTTTCGTAGGTTTTGTTTTTGCTGAGACTTTATGTTTTTCCTCTTTATTTTTGTGAGTATGTTTGTTAACTTTCTTTGTGGTTACCATAAATTTTACCCTTATCTTTCTAAGTTTGAAGCAGTCTACCATTACTTGGTATCGCCTTGCCTTCCTCTCCATTAGTAGGTTCTATACCTATGCCGTTTATTCCCTCTTTTATTGTTTTGATGTTGTTGTCATTTACTGATTAACTGCTCTGATTGCCTGTTGTATTTCTTTTGGTTTTGGATAGTTCTCAAGAGTTCATGTCCTAGATGGGTATCTGGCTGGTATGATCCTGCATCCTAGGTTCTGCCTGTAAGCTGAAGCTGTTTGTCCTCAGATCAAAGAACCCACTTTAATAATTCTTGTAGGTTTGGTTTGACTTTTACATATTCCCTTAATTTCTGTTTATCTGGAAATGACCTAATTTCACCATCAAATTTGAATGAGGGTTTTGCAGGATGTATTATTCTTGGCTGGCAATTTTTTTCTTTCAAGATTTTATATATGTCATCCCATTGCCTTCTTGCCTGCATGGTTTCTGCTGAATACTCTGAGCGTAGTCTTTTTGTTTCTCCTCTGTATGTGACTTATTGTTTTTCACGAGCTGCTCTCAGGACTCTTTGTTTGTCTTTGGTTTTGGCGAGTGTGAATATGATATACCTTGGTGATTTTCTTTTGGGGTCTCTTCTATATGGGGTTCGTTGAGCTTCTTGGATGGCCAGCTTTTCATCTTTCATGATATTGGGGAAGTTTTCTGTCAGCAGTTCCTCAATGATCCTCTCTGTGTTTTCTGTTTTCTCCCCGTTCTGGGATTCCAATCACTTGTAGATTTTTGCTCTTGATTGTGTCCCACATAACTCTCAGGGTCTCTTCATTTTTCTTTGTTCTTTTTTCTGAGTTTTCCTGAAACAGAGTTATATCCAAGTGTTTGTCTTCAATTCCACTGATCCTGTCTTCCACCGTTTCAAATCTGCTTCTCAGCCCTTCTATGACATCATCCATTTCTGAAATTTTGTTGTTTATCTTTGGATTTCTAATTGTTGTCTTTGTATAATTTCTAGTTTTGAATTTATTTTGGCATTTTGTTCCTGCATTATTTTTCTGAATTCTTCCAATTTTTTGTCTGTATTTTCCATGAATCTGTCTATTTTTTCCTCATGTTTGTCAGCTTTTTGCCTCAGTTCTTGGAGAATTCTGAGTATTAGAGATTTGAATTCCCTATCAGGTAGTTCTAGTGCATTTTCTTCCAGAGGAGAGTCATCTGGTGTTTTATTTTGGACGCCTACTGGAACCATCCTGTCCTGTTTTTGTAAATGTTTTGTTATTGTCTGCTGTCTTCGGGACATTCAGTAGTTATGTTTCTCGTTTATTGACTGTAGATTTGTTTGTTTCATCCCTTTTTTAAAAAAAAAAAAATTTGACTATGTCTGAGCAGGCAGACTGTGTGTTCTTTGTTGTTTGCTCGTCTATGGGCACAATACTTTTCACCTCTTTATTCAACTGGCAGGGTCAGTCACTCAGATATGGTATGGCAGGGCAGGTCTAGCTGAAGAGGAGTTACTGGGGGGGGTTGTTTGTGGCACTTACTACAGCCACCATGGCGGGTTGGTAATCAGTGCGGGGGAGGTTCCAGTAGGCCATGCCTGTGCTGCTTGTTGGTGTGATGTCAAGTGCACGGTGCAGGTAGGCAGGATGCAGCTGGGAGATTGTTATGTGTGGAGCTAAGATGGCTATGGGAGAGAGGAGAGAGGAACAGGAGCCAAAAACATACAAACAAACAAAAAAGAATGCTAGGGGAGCTTCCCGTTTGAGTGGAGAGATGAGAGAGTATGAAATGGAGAAAAACAGAAAGGGGAGGAGGAAGAAAAGAAAAGAATTAATAAATAAGAATCAGAAAGGTTAAAGAACTGGAAAGTTCCCAGGGATCCCACCGGTGCAGCTATGAGGTCTGGGGAAGTCGCTCTCAGGTGTTACAGTACAGCCTGGCTAGAAGGCGTAGAGGTATACAACGCCAGGTATTCAGGGAACAGAAAGAGAAGGCATATAGAGAGAGACGAGAAACTGAGCAATGAAGAAAGATAAAATGGGAAAAAGAGGAAAAAGAAAACAAAACAAATTAAAAAAAAAAAAAGAATGGCCCCCAAAGAAAGAGGAAAAAAAAAAAAACCAACGTAAAAAGAAATGCCCTCAGGGATCCCTCTGCACATCTGTGGAAGCCGAAGAATAGTCTCCCTGCCACACAGCTCAGCCTGGCCAGAAAGGGCTCCCAAGTCAAGAAAAGGAAAAGAAAACAAACAAACAATTCAAAACAAACAAACGAACAAAAGCCCCGGGATCCCACCAGCATGGCAGCCCAAACCAGGAAGCAGCTCCACACTTGAACGGAGCTCCGCAGCCCCTCAGGAAGAAGCAAAGATGGCTCACGGAGCCAGGTACTTGAGTGAAGGGAGGGGGAGGTGGCGAGAGGCAAGTAAGAAATCAAAAGAAGCAGAAAAAAAAAAAAAAAAGCAACACTAGCAGCCAACAAATGGCACTCAGAGAGGCAGCTAGTGCGGGCTGGTGTTTCTGGACAAAAGACTGTGTCCGTGGGAAGCAGAGGGGGCCAAGTGTGGGTGAAGAAGGGTAGAGAGTGGGAAAAGCGTATATCACAAATTACCAGAGCTCTGCAGCCCCTCGGGAAGAAGCAAAGATGGCGCACGGAGCGAGGTACTCGAACGAAAGGAGGGGGAGGTTGGGAGAAGCAAGTAAGAAATAAAAGAAGCAGGAAAAAAAAAAAAAAAGCAACAGCAGCAGCCAACAAATGGCACTCAGAGAGCCACCCGTTGGGGTGTGTGGAATCCAAGCAGCTGCTGTTTCCCGGTCAAGAGACTGTGGCTGCGGGAAGCAGAGGAGGCCGAGTCGGGGTGAAGAAGGGTGGGGGGGTGGGAAAGTGTATATCGCCAATTACCGGTTGTTGTGTCTCCTGCTGGAAGCTCCATGAGGCTGCTTTCTCGTACCCCCTGTTTGCTGGTCTCCAATAGGATTCCAAGATGGCAGATCTGCGCTGCGTTAGCTGGTAGGGGACCTCTGCGTGAATCTCTCCTCCCTCACCGTTCTCTGTCAGTTTTCTCACTCCATGTGGTGCTTGGCTGAGTTCTTTATCTCTTCATTTGATGTTTTAGGGTTTTAGGATTGTTGTATTCTCTGTTCGGCTTAGTTTTTCGGATCTTTGCTTTGGAGGGATGGCGTGGTGCTTCTGCCTAGAGCGCCATTTTGCCGGAACTCCTAATCCTAAAATTTTTTAATAAGGTAATTGATGATCAGGCAAGCGTAAGATGTAAACTCAGGTGTAAGTCCAAAGTTCAGATTCTTTTCACTATGTTATACTGCTTTGATATGTTATACACTATGCCATACTCTCTCTGTCTGATAGTAATACGGCCATCTCTGCTTTCCTTTTCCTTTTAAATTTTCTTTCCTGAGGTTTATGTGCTGATTTTTTTTTATTTGTAGGCTCTATTTGTCATTTAAAACATTTACAAGCCACATAACTTGGATGTTTTAAGACAACAAGAGTTTTTGCCTTATAATGGAGAAATAAATCTCATTTATACTTATTGTTATAACTGATACACTGGCTATTCATGTGTATTTATTCTTCCTTTTATTTGTAAATTCCTGTAGTGAAAAATGTCACAACTCTGTACTCAGTCGGTAATCACTTGATGTTTGTGGGCACAGAGGTCTGGGGTTTAGCATCACTCAGTAGAGGAGATATTTAAGTTAAACAAAGCTGGACCATTCTTTCCTTAGCTCCCAGGAGCTCTAAAGACAAGATGGACTGAGGTTTGCACCTTTTTCTTCTTCATCTTCTCTCCTCTAAAGAATTGGAAGAGATGTCAACCTTTGTAAATATGGTAGAAAATTCAGGGAACATTACAATGTTGTACAAGCAGTTACCTTTGCGTATTTATAGCCAAATCTCATTAAGTCTGATTAAGACTGGAATCTGTGGCATGTTGGATGGGGGCTGGAGAAAGTTTACCAAATTAGCAGAGCAAATGAGGTTTCAATGTGCATGCTGCTCCTACTTAAAGCAGGTTCCAAGCAGTTGGAAGCATTTATGACTGGGTGAATTAGTGAACGCTACATATATGATAGGTTATGAATGGAAGCCAGGGCTCTCAGGGGACATCCTTATAAACTAGAGCAAGTTAGTACACCTCACTGTGCCTCAGTTTCCTCGTCTCTGAAATAGATACAGGAAATCTAAGTCACAGCATTCATATTAGAATTAAATAAGAAAATACATACAACTGTGCTCCTTTAAAAAATCATCTATATGAGACCAAACGGTCAACATTTACCCTAAAGCAAAGATGAGAAGGTAAGGAGGGGGCAGGGAAGCTAGCTTAATGGAACCAGAACAACCAGAATGGAAATAATGAGAATGTTGACACATTGTGAGAAATGTAACCAATATCACTGAACAATATGTATAAAAATTGTTAAACGGGAACCTAATTTGCTGTGTTACAGCCATACCACCTTGAATGCGCCCGATCTTATTTGCTGTGTAAACTTTTACCAAAAACACGATAAAATATTATACTTTTAAAAAAAGAAAATACATACAAAAATAGATGGGGTAGCTTGGTGGTTAAGAATATAGATCTGGCAATCAGAATTAAGTTAGAATCTTGGCTTTGCCAGTAACAGTGTGACTATGAGCAAGTTATATCACCTTTCTGACCGCTATTACTTGCCTCGTCTGGCAAATGGGTAGAATAATGTCATTAGGCTATTGAAATAATTAATGCATGTGTAGTGTCTTAGCAAGGGTCTGACCCATAGTAAATGCTCATTAAAGGTAGTTACTATCACAGTCTTATCATAGTATTAAGATTAATATTAGTGTATAATACTATGCTATTCTAATACTCAAGTTAATATATTGATAGATTAATACTAGAAGTTATGTAACTGCACACGGCAGGTACTCAATACATTGTGTCTGTTGTTTAGCATAGGGGAGGAGAGAGAACTTGAAGCAGAAACAGTCAATGGGGATGTCATTGGTGTCTCCCTGCAATGCTTGACTTACTGTCTTATAGACTGTTGTTGTTAGCTACTGATCCAGCCTATGCACAACAGATCAGACCCTTGTGATCCATAGGGTTTTCACTGGTTGACTTTTGCAAGTAGACACCAGGTCTTTCTTCCTAGTCTATCTTAGTCTGGAAGCTCTGCTGAAAACTGTTCAGCATCATAGCAACATGCAAGCCTCCACTGACAGACGGGTGGTGGTATTGAACCCAGGTCTCCCACATGGAAGGAGAGAATTCTACCGCTGAACCACCGCTACCTCACTTATGCTTAGTAGTTACGTAATGTTTAGAAAGTCACTTAAATGTTCTGGGTCTTTGGCTTCCCATCATACGATGGGCTTTATAATATACACTCTGTAATATCAGTGTGAGGTTTCAGTGAGGCAATGAGCAGCAAGCACCTGTACAACCCTGACACATTACAGGAAAATGCATATTCAAAAAGGAACGTCTTCTTGGGCCGAAGTTTCCAGAAACTTCTTAGAGAAATGAGATGTTTTTGTGGGTTTTTCTCCAAAGGAAAATTACAAAACAACCTCCTGACTTGAGGTGAAGAATTCCACGGCACATTCTAATACAGGGACCTTGAACATCCTCCCAGCACTTAGAGCCATGGCATCATCTGTCTTCTGTGTAGGACGAGGCAGGACAATATACGGTTTGTAGTTTGTATTGCTCTCTCCTCCAGGTACTCTCCATTCTCATTCTGTCTCCTCTGACCACACTTACCCACTACAAAACTCTTTCTCACCCTGCATCCTTTTTCTCCCCTGCTGCATTTCTCCGCTTTAATTGGATCATTCCACTGGTTTACAAATAGGACTTAATAGTGCCTAGAGGATGTTCTGGGGTCATTGGTGGCTCAGTGGTAGAATTCTCCCCTTCCATGTGGGAGACCCAGGTGCAATTCCTGGCCAATGCACCTCATGCACAGCCACCACTTGGCTATTAGTGGAGGCTTGCATGTTGCTATGATGCTGAACAAGTTTTAGTGGCGCTTCCAGACCAAGATGGACTCGATAAAAAGGCCTGACGATTTACTTCCAAAAATCAGCCAGTGGAAACCCTGTGGATCACAACAGTCTGAGCCCCAACCGATCATGGGGATGGCACAGGACTGGGTAGCATTTCGTTTCTTTGTGCGTGGAGTCCCATGAGTCAGGAGCCATCTCAATGGCAGCTAACAATGACAAGAGGATGTTCTTCCATTGACCCTTTTTCCCTCCAGAGACTGCCCGATTCCTTTTCTCGCAGAGCAAAGTTCCTTGAAAGAGTTGACTTTACTCACCACCTTTTCTTCCTACCCTCCCACCCTCTTCTCAACTAACTGCAATCTGCCTTTCACCTACAGCACGCCACCATAATGACGCTGGTCAAAACTTGCCAATGATCTAGATCTTGCCAAAATCAGTGGGAAAGCCATCCATTCACTCCTCAACGACTTATCGAGCACTTTCTTTGTGGCCGTGTTGGTTCTCAGTCCTGGGGTGCATCTCAGACGAAGATCTCCGTCTGCATGGAGCTCACCTTCTAGAGGAGAGTAATGACAGAGAAAGTTGGCATTTTTTTCATTCTTTCTGCAGGATCCCACTCTTCTCCCTGAAATGCTTTCTAGACACGTGACCTGGGGCAAGACAAGCTTTCAGTGCCTCAGTTCCCTCCTCTGTAAAATACAGCTGATAACATCTTTACTTGGTAGGGTTGTTGGAAAGTTCTAGGGAAATACCATATGCCCAGTGCCTGGCACACACACACATAGAAGTGTTAGCGCCAGTGCCCGGTGTTTTTCTCTTACTGCGCAAAATCTTTAATAATAAAGTCTGTAACTTTTTATATTAGTTATGCTTGTAATTATACAGTAACCTTCGGAATAATACATACAAAGGAGTTAAATAGCCTACAGCTCCGCAGGCATTTTTTAACTTTCAATTTTATGGTCTAAACCAGCTCTCTGATTTCCAGACTTGTAATCATCACTTCCTGCCTGTCAGTGCCTGCCAGCCCAGGCAAGGCCTGGGCTTGTTTAGCCAAGACCTCACCAAGCTTAACAGCTTGGCCCGAGGCCCTGTTGTTCAGGTATTGCATCCTAGGCTTCTCCCTCTTTTCTCTCTTTCTCTCGCTGTCTGTGGTCTTTCTCTTTCTCATAACTTTTGATTTGATAGCATTTCAAACCTACAGAGAATCTGCGAGGAAATTCTATATACCCTTTACCCAGATTCGCCAATTCTTAACATTTTGCCCCATTTGATCCATCATTCTGTATACAGGTTTCCCTCACTATCCGAAAGTAGGGCATTCGTATGAACGTTTTTGTAAGCTGAAATGGTACGAAATGAAGAAGCAATTGCCATTCATTTATATGGGGAAAAAAAATGAGCGTTCCTGTGGTGTGGTGACTTACTAAGTATGGCCTTTCTCACCAGGGTCCTGTGACTCCTACCCAACATGAATGGGAGTGGACTGAGGGGGAAGAACTTGCTAGACCTGTCTTGCTACCAGCCATCTGGACTAGCACAGCAACTGAGCCTGATGTTCCTTCTCAAGGTGGAAAAGTTTGGGGAAAAATAAA
This sequence comes from Dugong dugon, assembly GCA_030035585.1. Lineage (NCBI taxonomy): Eukaryota > Metazoa > Chordata > Mammalia > Sirenia > Dugongidae > Dugong > Dugong dugon. Next base: position 115,909,332 of record CM057470.1, read on the forward strand.
TCACAAATAGAATGAAGGAGAAATAATAGCTGAAGGTAAAGGAATGAATAAGTAGGTTATGCAGCGGGGGAAACCTGACATTACGCTGATACCTCGAGAGAGACTCAGAGCAAGGGATTAATCTTCTCTCATGCCTCAGTCCTGGATTTGGCCTTTTTTCCAAGGAATCTGGTTCCTTTCAGAGGAGAATGATATTCAGAATCCAACATCTGGGTGCTAGATGAGCTCGTTGCTACCACCGTGTCTTTCTGGTCCTGCTGTAACCTTGAAAAGAGGTAAGTGAAACTGATTCTAAATGACTTGGGGCACTTTACTGTGCTCTGGCACAAGCAATGTGATGTGTTAGACTGGCCTCATAGGAGATATTTTGACCCAGGTATGTACTGAGCATGGAAAATCTGGTTATATCAAGAAGGTAGACTTGATAGCTGTGTTTTATACACTTCAGTATGTTTAGGATAACACAGCTCAATCAGACTGTGAAATGTCTGGTATTGGAACCACAAAGAAGTAAGTACAAAAATTGAGAGCAAGTGTTAAAAAACTTGCATAACAATTTGAAGAGCAATTTGGTGACTCGTGAATCCAGTAATAAAAGGGCTTGTTTGGAGGTATTTTATTTCATTTTTCTATTAGTCAAGTGTTACTATATTTTTCAAAAATATTGGTCCACCAAGTATTGAAGGGGGAAAAAAACCAGTCTTTCCCTAAAGACATTTGAGTAGCACTAGTTTAGGATATCTTTGCTTGCTGCTCGGGAGCGCCACAGGTGATCCAATTTTCCTTCTTTCCCAATCCAGCACCTGTGTCTAACTTCAAAGACCCCACAAGTTTCCTAGCTCTTCCAGACTGTAGGGGACTCTAGGTTCCTATTAGGGAAACAAGACATAAGAGACAAGAAGAACCTATACAGAAATATCCTAAAGCAATTAGCTCTGCTAAGGAAACAGATAGTCAGGAATCCTTGGGTAGTGCAAGTGGTTAATGCACTCAGCTGCTAACTGAAAGACTGGAGGTTTGAGTCCACCCAGAGATGCCTCAGAAGAAAGGCCTGGCAATCTACTTCTGAAAAATCAGCCATTGAAAACCCTATGGAGCACAGTTCTATTCTGACACATCATAGGTCTCCATAAGCCTGAGTTGACTCAACAGCAACTGCTTATCCAGATATCTGAGCATTCAAACACTGATATAAGGCAACTGCTAATCCCCTAGGGAAGACGGAGACTGAGAGAGAGTTGTAAAGTCTTATCACTTGCTGTCCATCACCCACTGATGCTCTCTTGTTATAAATGTAATGGAAACTTCTCAATTTCTGTTGTTCTTGACCTCTCTTCTTAGACATCTTTTCGTCCCAAGGCTTGCAGGAGCCTGAAGTTGCCTAGGATTTCATCATCTCTATAGTCTGTCTATTCACTTTGTCTCCCTGTCCTTTAATGTTAGTTTTTCTCAGGGCTCAGGTTTTGCTTCTCTGCTCTTCGTATTGTGAGCATGTTCCTCGGGAACTCTCACCGAATCCTATGACTTCACTTCCATGTCCATCTGTATCCTCAGCCCGGTCCAGTCTTCAGAGCTCCAGATCCTTAGTTTAGCTGCCTCTTGAGCCTCCTACTAGGCTGTTGAGCAAGCACCTCAAGTTCAACATGCCCAAAACCTAATTCATCACGCCTCTCGCTTCCTCTGAATCTGCTCTTCCTTCAGTCTTCCCTGTTTTCCTTACTACCTGTGTTACCTTGAGAAAGTTTCTAAAGCTTACCTGCCCTGGCAAGGTCATGGCCAGAAAAAGATGCCATTAAAAAGAGGCGATTGTGAAGAGTTTGATAATGGAGCTCTGTGCCTAAGGTGTGACTAGGTTTAAACCAGCTAGGGGTATTGGAGCACCTGGAATAGCAACTGCAGGGAGTTCTCATCTCTCACACACACACACACACACACACACACACACAGGCATAGGAAGAGGGAGAAGTTGCCAAAACTCAGCAAGAGTTGTAGGAGAGGGTGACTGGACATGAAATGTAGTCTTTAGTGAGGAATACAACCCCTGCCTACCCACAGCCTACTAGGGATGGAGGCAAGAGAAGAAGCACACCAATCACTCTTTTTTCCCATGCCCCCATTGGCTGAACTCTTTCATCCTATGCCCTCTCATTGGCTGATGCAGTTCATAGAATCCAGTCTCTGGGTCACAGAGCAGAGGTGGGGGATGGAAGGTGGAATATGAATCTGGGAGGACAAGCAGAGAATATCCAGCATACTCATTGTGCCTCAGTTCCCTCATATATAAAACAGAGGTTATAATGGTGCCTACTTAATGGGTCTTTTGTGAGATCTAAATGCTTTGTTGTATAAAAAGCACCTAGAAGAGTGTCTGGCAATAAATAAGAGCTTAATAAATGCTAGCCACCATGTTTCTTTCCTTCATTCTTGTCTACCTCATTGACCAAATCAAGAAATTGTTTGAATAAAAAAGTCTAGCTCCAAGAGAAGGCAACCATCCAAAGCATATCCGAGTCGAGTTCTTCTTGTTCCATGTTGCACAGAAGTATGATTTGCTTACTGGCATCTGTTCTCTCTGGAAACTGACAGGTAATTTTCTTACCAGTTATCCACTGATTTCTCATATGCAACCAATATATGAAAGCATCTGTCATGCATTGTGAGGCTGACTTTGAGCAGACCATGAAACTCAATGGCATGTTCAGATTATTTCTGGAATCCGTAGATAGGTTCAGATTCATGTGCCTTGAATTTTATTGTTCATCTTCATCTTTTGTCAAGTTGACCTTGTGCTAGTTGCTTCAAAATATTAGAAAATATGCACATATATAGCAAGATGGTGTATTTAAAGTATAATTAGGAAAATAACGTGTGTATTACTGCAAATGTAGAACATTCAGAATCAGAGAGAGTACATAAAATTATCTGTAATCCCACTGGCTTGAAAAAAAATGCATATTTTATTATATATTATATGTCATATATTATACATTACACATTTATGTTAATACTATACATTATGTATTACACAGTCGGTGTGTATAAAATATTATGTATTATACAGATTTTTATTTTTTAATTAGACAGCGTGGATTAAAATACAGGTTCTGCCATTTGCTAATTCTGTGACCTTGGGAAATTTATGTGACCTCTTTAAAATTTATCTCATTGTGAAATGGGACCCAAACCCACTGCTATCGAGTCGATTCCAACTCATAGCGACCCTATAGGACAGGGTAGAACTGCCCCCATAGAGTTTCCAAGGCTATAATCTTTATGGAAGCCTACTGCCACATCTTTCTCCCAAGGAGCGCTGGTGGGTTCGAACCGCCAACCTTTCAGTTAGCAGCCAAGTGCTTTAACCACTGCACTGCCAGGGCTCCATGAAATGGGGACAATGATATTTAATTCTCAGGGTTGTTGTAAGGATTAAATGTGAAACTATATATACTACGCCTAATGTCATGCCTGGAGTCCCTCGGTGGTGTGAACGGTTAACGCACTCTGCTGTTAACCAAAAGGTTAGAGGTTCAAGTTCACCCAGAGGTGCCTCGGAAGAAAGGCCCGGCAAGCTACTTCCAAAAAATCGACGATTGAAAACCCTATGGAGCACAGTTCTACTGACACACATGGGGTCGCCATGAGGCAGTGTTGACTCAATGGCAGCTATTATTTTTTTTTTATATTATGTCTAATAAATGATTTGTGCTCCATAAATTACAGACTTTATTATTATGGTAAATCATATTTCTATATGACAATATTTCAAGTTTAGTGGATGGACTATGGCTTTATTCCCCAAAGATCTGTATTTGGGAGGGGAAAAATCTGGGTAAATAGAAACTCTACAACTTGAAAGACGTTACAGTTTACCAGGGAGGGCAGGAGGGATTTGGACTGGGACATGGAGGTGGCTTCTGAGTTCTCCTTATTGGAGCTTGGTCCCCTCTTGATTGTCACTTACACCATGCTCCTCTGCAGACAGCAATTTCTAGGGAACGCCTGTCACAGCTTCCTCATCCATCCCAGCTCTCGGGAGATGAGCGATCACGTGTCCTCCATTTCTCACTGTCGACCCCAACGCTCAGAGACATTGTCACCTCATCTGCGTAGCATGTCTCCAGATGAAGCATCTGTGGGCGTCTTACCCGTGCAGAGGAATAAGGCCAGAAAAGAATCACAGGAAGGCTCTAAGTAGGCAGTGTTAAGGTTATAGAGCTCTTTTCTGTCTCTATTCTTCTGGGGATAGGCTGAGGTATAAATTAAATCAGCAGATAAAAAATGAAATGAAATGAAATATTAAAAGGAGCAGGGAAATGGATTTTGTTATCATGGTCCTTGGACCAAACTCTGTATTAAAAATACCGAGATAAGAAGGTGGTATTGAATTGGAATCATGAGTGGACTACAGGGATATAATAAGAATAGTAAATATAGCAACAACAATGGCTCCGTTTGTTGAGTGTTTGCTATGCTTTCCATATATTAACTCTTCAACCTTTAAAACAACTCTTTGAAATTAAGTACCATTATTTCCCAGATTTTTTCAGATGAGAAAACTGAAATAGAGAAGGCAATAAATTTGCCCAAGGTCACATGGCTAATACATGGCAAAGCTGGGATGTGAATCCAGGCTGTTGACTCCAGAGTCTAGAGATTGCAGAAATGTTCAAGGACACCTGGGCGCTGACCCTACCTTCATTCTTGAATGAGAATGTGACCTTGCTGATGCTGAGTTTAGTTAAATAGCAGGGAGACTCTGGTATTTGTAATAATCCCCTTAAATAGAAACACATATTATTTTAAAAAAACCATTGCCGATGAGTCCATTCCAACTCATAATGACCCTATAGAACAGAGGAGAACTTCTCCATAGTGTTTCCAAGGCTGTAATCTTTATGGAAGCAGACTGCCACACCTTTCTCCTGCAGAGTGGCTGGTGGGTTCGAACCGCCAACCTTACGGTTAGCAGCCAAGCACTTAACCGCTGTGCCATGAGGACTCCTTACATATATTAATATTGTCAGTTATTCTGGGAGGTGAGGAGCTTTATGTAAGCCCCATGGATAAAAAACAATGGCCCTACCTGTTCAGACATTGTCATCGGTAGCCAAAGTGTCACGTTAGGGAGCCGGGAACCAGGGAGAATCCTTGTCTGAGTTAGTTGTGCTGTAACTGCTCCTGCCCTCTTGTACACACTCACTCCCAAAAAGTTTCAGAATCTTTGGCTAAGAAGACTTGGAACCTACACAATGTCTGTGCGTGCAACAGTGTGATGTATTACTGTTGCTGTTTTTGCTCTTAGCGGTCGTTGGGTCATCTCCGACTCATGGCGACCTTATGTGCAACAGAACGAAACGTGGCCCAGTCCTGCACCATCTTCATAATCATTAGTATGCGCGAGTCTAGTGTCGCAGCTATTGCGTAGTGCCTTCCAACCTAGGGGGCTCCTCTTCCAGCTGTATATGAGACAGTATTCTGTCGTGTGAGGTATAACCCCACCTGAAGCACTACAGAGAACCCCTCCTGTGGCCCTTTTCTAGAGTTGCTTCTAAAAGTGGAGTCAGTAGACCAGCAGTATCAACATCACTTGGGAGCTTGTGACAAATGCAGAGTCTCAGTCCCCAAGCCAGACATACTGTAATTGGATGAATGGTATCCTCCAAAAATATGTCCACCCAGAACCTCAGAAAATGACTTTATTTGGAATAAGTGTCCTTGCAGGTGTAAGTAAGGTAAGGCTCTCAACATGAAATCATCCTGCATGTAAATGGGCCTAAATCCAATGGCTGGTGTCCTTGTAAGAGAAAGCAGAGGAAGACATGGAGGCACAAAGGAAGGCCAAGTGGAGATGGAGAGATTCAAGTGATGCTTCTAGAAGCCAGAGAGCGCCAAGGATTTCCAGCAGCCACTGATGCTGGGAGAGAGGCGAGGATCAAATTCTCCCTCAGAACCCCCAGAAGGAACCGACCTGCCAACACCTTGATTTCAGTCTTCTTCCCTCCAGAACCGTGAGAGAATCAATTTCTGTTGTTGTAAGCCACCAAGTTCATGGTAATTTGTTACCTGAGCCCTAGGAAACTAATACACTTACTGAGTCAGGATCTGCATTTTAACAAGTTCCCAGGTGGCTCGTATGCACAGGAAAACTAAGAAGCACCACTTTAGCATTTACATGTATGTTGACATTGTCTTAGTTACCTCTTGCTGCTGTAACAGTGGTTTCCATCGCCTCATATGCATGTGAAAGCTGGACGATGAATAAGGAAGACCGAAGAAGAATTGACGCCTTTGAATAGAGGTGTTGGCAAAGAATATAAACATACCACAGACTGCCAGAACGAACAAATCTGTGTTGGAGGAAGTACAACCAGAATGTTTCTTAGAAGCAAGGACGGTGAGACTACATCTCACATACTTTGGACATGTTGTCAGGAGAGATCAGTCCCTGGAGAAGGACATCATGCTTGGTAAAGTAGAGGGTCAGTGAAAAATACGAAGACCCTCAACAAGGTGGATTGACACAGTGATTACAACAATGGGCTCAAGCGTAACAATTGTGACGATGGCGCAGGACCGGGCAGTGTTTCATTCTGTAGTACATAGGGTCGCTGTGAGTTGGAGCTGACTCGACAACACCTAATAACAACAACAACTCTGTAACAGAAGTACCACCAATGGGTGACTTCAAAGAAGAGAAGTTTATTTTCTCACAGTTCAGGAGGCTAGAAATCTGAATTCATGTACCAGCTACAAGGGAAGGCTGTCTCTGTGTTAGCTCTGGGGGAAGATCTTTGTCTCTTTTGGGTTCTTTCCCTCAGTTCCTCGGTGATCTTCACGTGGCATCTATCTTTCCCCTATTTGTGCTTGTCTCTGGGATCTTTATATAAACAGCACCACCCTTCCCCAGGCCAGCTGCCTTCAAGTCGGCCCCCAACTCATGGTGACCCCATGCACAACGGGACCAAACCTTTGTCATTTGACCTTTCTTCCTGCTCTATCGTAGCCTGGGAGCTCTGCTGAAACCTGTTCAGCATCATAGCATCATACATGTCCCCAGTGACAGACAGGTGGTGGCTGCATATGAGGTGTGTTGGCTGGAAATTGAACCCGGGTCTCCCCCATGGAATGTGAGAATTCTTCCACTGAACCACCATTGCCCCCAGGTGCTAAGTACGGCTGGGTAAAAAGACCTGTTTTGAGCCTCAGCCCACTGTGACTCTAATAGATATACAAGTCCCTCTCTCACCTCACAGAAGCTGTGATTAAGATCAGGGACCCTGGAGTCAGAAGAGCTAAATCCCCACCCTGCCTTTTACTAGCTCTTTGGTCTTTGGCCACTTAATTTCCCACCACCACCACCAGCTGCCATTGAGTCAACTCCAACTCACGGCAACCCCATGCATGTCAGAGTGGAACTGTGTTCCATAGGCTGATTTTTTGGAAGTAGATCACCAGGCCTTTCATCCGGCGTGCCTCTGGATGGACTCGAACCTCCAACCTTTCAGTTAGCAGCCTAGTGTGTTAACCATTTGCACTGCCCACGAGTCCTACTTAGCTTCCTATACCCCGGAAGATAATGGTACTTACCGTATAAGGTGGTTGTGAGGAGTGAGCTAACACATATAATATGCTCAGAACAGGGCCTTGCATAGTCAAGAAAAAGCTAGCTGTTCTAACATGAGTTTTTACCCTCGTATTCCTGTGTCAGCGATCTCCACCGTCAGCGCTTTATCGATGAGGAATGTGGACGTTTCCAGGCCTCTGCCTTTGTTTAGCGAGTCCCTCATATCTCACTAGGCATGAGGACTTTATTCGCTCTGTTACTATGAACCCAGCGAATTCACCATTTTACCCAGTTTCCCGAGATCGGAAATTTCTCAGCTGCAGTGCTCATTATCCTATAAAAGATCAGTCGGTATTTCAGTGTGTCTTTGATCCTATTCACCTAGAAGCCGCTTCTCTGATTTTGCTGCCTTCTTTCAAATTCCCACCTACACATGCCTAATGCCTGCCCACCTGTCCTGGTTTCTAGGTGGCTTTGTAGCCACATGGCCCAGCTGTATCCCAGTACTTAGCACCAGGCATTAATCACAATTGTTTTGGCATTGAAAAGAAACTTAGAGACCACTGAGTCCAACTGTCTCATTTTAAGATGAAGAAACTGAGAAGGGTGAAGGGAGGGGAAGAGAATAAATGGATATTTAGGGATATCATCGAGCACCCTGCAACGCTTCCACGTGGCTTCGACCCAGAAGCTGCAGCTTTTACAGCATTTAGCATAGGATCCTGTCCCCGAGTCCCCAGGGATGCAACTGTGAATTGAGTATGGTCAGAATCTCACTGTGTATGAAGGAGCCCTGGTGATGCAGTGGTTAAGCGCTCAGCTGCTAACTGAAAGGTCTGCGGTTCTAATCCACTAGCCGCTCCATGGGAGAAAGACGTGACAGTCTGCTTTCGTAAAGATCACAGCCTTGGAAACCCTATGAGGCAGCTCTACTCTGTCCTGTAGGGTTGGTATGAGTTGGAATCGACTCGACGGCAACAGGCATCCCAGGTGGGCATCAAGCATCCTCTTGGTACCAAATACTGCAGCATTTCACTTCCATTATTTCCGTGAATCTACAAAGCAATCTTACTACCCAGCCTTCTTATTCTCCTCTTTACCAATGACAGATCTGAGGTCCATCGTCCACAGATGAATGGATAAACAAAATGTGGGCTAGACAGACAATGGAATATTACTCACCTGGAAATAGAAATGAAGTTCTGATACACGCCGATACGTGGATGAACCTTCAGAACGCCAGGCTGAGTGAAGTCAGTCACAAAAGCATAGATTTGCATGACCCTACTTATATGAAATGTCTAGAATAGACACATGTATGGAGACTGAAGTTTATTAGTGGTTACCTAGGGCGGGAGGAAGGACGAAAAGGGAAGTCATTGTTTAGGAAGCACGGAGAGTCTGTTCGTGGTAATGGGAAATGTAGCAATGGATGCAGGCGATGGTTGTACAACAGCGTGAGTGTAATCAATGTCACTGAATTGTACATATAAAAGAATGTTCAACGAGCAAGTGTTGTGTTATATATATTTTGACCGCAATACAAAAAATATTCATCAAAATAAATCTGAGGGTTTAAAGAGGGTTGGATAATTTGCTCAAGGCCATAGTGTTGGAAAGCGGTAAATCTGAGATTTGAACTAGACCTTTCTTTCTCTTGCCAGAGCCTATTTTGGTCATTGTACCAAGTCATGTGATTTAGCAGCCATGTGACTTATCCATGGTCACACAGCTGACAGAGAACATCTGGGATTAGGATGCACCAACCCCCTCCCCTCAACACACACACTTCAGTGTGTTAGCTAGCAGGTCTTTTAAAATATATGGTTTTATAATGTGTGCAAGTTATAAAAATGCTTGAAGTACAGGCTTCTCGCTCCTATAGCAGAAATATTAAGTGTTGCTCATGCAAAAGGCATCATCTGATAAGCCAGCTCCTTCTAGTTTGTCAAACCCTGGCATTGTGATAAAATACAGCTTACCATAAGAGAATGTGTTTACAAAACCATGAGAGCATATCGGAGTGGTTACCAAATCCCCTCTCTCTCTTGTCGTTATAGAAATGCTTTCCCTTCTCAGCAAACAGCAGGGCACCAGGGTAGAAGGGAGGTCATTTCTGTGAGCCGGACAGGAGTGGCCGTCTTTGAACCCTGAGGCTGTCAGTCTGGGGGCCAGGAAAGAGGGTTTGCTTTTTCCTAGTGGTCACGCATGTTGACCTTCGCTTAATACATATATGTAAGCGGTGTCTGTATTCCAAAGTCTGCAGGACTCTGGCAGGAATAATCAATATCACTGTAGCCACCGCTTGTTGTGTGCCAGGCACTGTGCAAAGGGCTTTACGTGCATTGTTCCACGTGATCTATCAGTAACCCTATGAGGTAGACAATGTCATTATTCCCATTTTACAGAGGAGGAGACTGAGGCTTAAAGAGGTAAAGTGGCTTGCTGTAGGTCACGTACCTAGAAAATGACATAGCTGGGATTTGAACCCAGGTCTGTCTGACTCCCAAGCCCCTACTTTCAATCCCAGTTCTGCTCTTATCAGCTGTGTGGCCTTGGGCAAGTTGCCTCACTTCTCTGAGCCTCAGTCTTATTTATAAAATGAAAAAGGAGTAGTGGCTAACTTATAGGGTTGTTACCAAGAGTTAGTCCATGTAACGTGCTCAGCTTAGTGTTGGGCACGTAGTAGGTGCTCAGTAAGTGCCAGCTATTGTTACTGCAAAGTCCCTGGATGGCACAAACGGTCAATGTGCTTGGCTGCTAACCAGAAGGTTGGAGGTTCGAGTCCACCCAGAGGCACCTTGGAAGAAAGCCCTGGCAATCTGCTTCTGAAAAATCAGCTGTTGACAACTCTAAGGAGCACGGTTGTACTCCAACACATACAGGGTCTCCATGAGTCAGAGTCAACTCACTGGAAATTATTTTATTATTATTATTATTGCAAACTATAGGTCATTCTACCTTTGCACGGGGTATACCCGTGTAATATTTTGGTCAGGCTAATGGAGTTTTTTAGAAGTTGCTCCAACGTCTGGAACAATGAGCACTGGAGCCTGCTTTACGTATTGGCGTACCCCTGAAATGACAGTGGGGTGAAGAGTTTTTCTAAACAATTTGGGAGACATGATGATGTCCAGAGGCTTCCAAATACATGGGCCACGTGGGTCAGTACGTGTTCAAGAGGTTATTTGTCGTCCTCTGGCTCCTGTGCCAGGTGTAGCAAGCAGATCACAAAGTACTGCTGCTTATGGAAACCGGAGCAGTGACATAATTGTAGGGATTTTATGAAATCATTTGAGTCCTGAAATAGTGGCGTGTGCCTGGGACTTTTAATTCATTCCAGTGTGGCCCATGTGGTTCAGCATGAATACATTTTGGGCTATTATTGTTAAGTGTGTTGAAGGAAAGTTTGAAAATTTATAGCGTTTAATGCTATAGCCAAGTCATAGATGGCTAGTTAAATTGAGATTAAATAAAAAATTCAGTTCTTCGTCTCACTAGCCGCATTTCAGGCGCTCAGTAGCCTCATGTGGCTAGTGACTACAGTACTGGACAAGGTAGATATTGATATTTCTGTCTATATTTATAGAATCTATATCTACCTAATGTCAATATGGAGTCCCTGGTTGGTGCAAAGGGTTAATGTACTCAGGTGCTAACCGAAAGGATGGAGGTTTGAGTCCACCCAGAGGTGCCTCAGAAGAAAGGCCTGGTGATCCACTTCTGAGAAATCAGTCATTAAAAACGCTATAGAGCACTGTTGTACTGTGACACATATGGGGTAACCATGAGTCGGAGATAACTCGATGGCAACTGGCTTTTTATGTGGATATTTCTGTCATCACTGGAAGTTCTATTGGACAGCGTGGGTCTAGGGCCTTCAGTCACCAATATCTGGTCACTCAATCCTATTACCGTGAATTAGGGCAAGTTAAAGAGCTTTTCAATTGTTGAACTCCTATTGTCCTCCAAGCATGGAGGCAGATACTTTTCCTACATTATCTCTCTCCATCTTCAGAATTCTGGAGGTAAATGGCATTTCCCCATTTCAAAGACTAAAGCTTTGAAAGGTCAAGTGACTTATCCAATGTCATGTTGCTTGGACTTGGTAGAGCTGGGGTCTGAGACCAACGATTCAAAAGCCAGGGCTCTTTCCATAGTAATAGTTTGCTTCTCACTGAAGTGCTGCTATGTAGGTGTTGAATTTCCCACAGGAATTCTGGAATCTTAGGATTAAAGGAGACTCAAGAGTCACCCACCCACCCTATGTCCTAGCCGTCTGTTCTTCACCCCAGACAAGTTGGATACCAGCAAGATTCATGCCTCGCCATTCTGACTCTTAACGTACATCCACGTCTACACATCCGGTACTTAGTTGAGTGTTTTCTAATGCAATAGGTGGGTGAGACAGCACGAGTCTTTCATCTAATTCATAATACATTATACTCATAGAAATATGCAACACAAAATAAAACCGACAGCTGTTAAATCTGCACAAGGTAAAATTTGCTATAGCTGGAAAACTCATTGAAGAGTCACAGCTTTTTGATAACAATGAAATCTGCAAAAAAAAATTGACCTGAGGGAAAAATTAGACTTGGTAGAATGAATAAGCGGAAGTAAAACTGACAGCAGCTATAATTGTACATGATAAAGTCTGTTGTCAACAAAAAATTGTTGCGAGAATCAAATATTCTTGACATAGTTTAAACGTGAAATTTTACATGGGAAAATTTGATTTGGTGAAAATATTTGTGATGATGGCTTTCAAATGACTGACACTAACTAGTGCTTTCTATGGATCAGCCAGTGGGATAAACACTTGGTATGATTTATTTTATTTAATCCTCAAATTCATATAACCCGTTGCCGTCAATTTAATTCCAACTCATAGCAACCCTACAGGACAGAGTAGAACTGCCCTATGGGGTTTCCAAGGAGTGATTGGTGGATTCGAACTGCTGACCTTTCTGGTTAGCAGCTGTAGCTCTTAACCACTGCACCATCACGGCTCCCAAATTAGTGTAGGAGGTTGATATTATTGTCATCATAATTTTTGAGTTGATGAAACTGAGTCTCAGAGGGATTACAAAACTTGCCCAGGTCACACAACAAATAATTGCAGATGGTGGAAGTTTGATTACAACTTTTGCGCTCTTCAATATTTATTTTACCGTGTTTTTTATTTGGTTCCTTTTTTCTCTTTTCCATGAGGTTATTTCCCGCAACCCTTCTATATTGTATATAAAATATTTATATTTAACAATTAAAATAGTTTTGGATTTTTATTTTGAAATAATTCTAAACTTAGAGAAAAATCACAGGAATCATAAAATAGAACTTTTTGAACCATGTGTGAATAAGTTACAGACATGATGCCTCATTACTCCCCAATATTTTAGTGTAAATTTACCACAGCAAAGATAGTCTTCTAAATAACTGCAGCGCAAGCATCCAAATCAAGAAATTAACACTGATACATCATTGCTATCTGATCTTTGGGCTTTATTCAAGTTTTCCCAATTTTATTGTTGTTGTAAACTGTTGAGTCGTTTCCTACTCATAGTGACCCAATAGGACAGAATAGAACTGTCTTATAGGGTTTCCAAGGCTATAATCTTTACAGAAGCAGATTGCCATGCTTTCTCCTGCACAGCAGCTGGTGGGTTCAATCCACCAACCTTTTGGTTAGCAGCTGAGTGATTAACCACTGTGCTGCCAGGGCTCTTTTTTCCAATTTTATTCATCATACCATTTATAGCAAAAGGATCAACTCCAAGATCATGTGCTGCATTTTGTTTTCACATCGCTTTAGTATCGTTGAATCTGGAGCAGTTCCATAGTGTTTCTTTGACTTCATGACCTTGATCATTTGACGATCATAAGCCAGTTATTTTGTAGAGTAGCCCTCAGTTTGGGTTTGTTTCCCTGTTAGAAGATTCAGCTTGCAGGTTTTTCGCAGGAGCACCACAGAAGTGATGTTGTGTCTTTCTTGCTGCATAGTATCAGGAGGCACGAGATCTTGATTTGTCTCACTGCTAGTGAGGATAACTTTGATCGCGTGATTAAGGTTGTCTCTATCAACTCGCTACACTATAAATTTGCTCTTTTTCCTATTGTAGTTAATAAGTCTTTCTGGTAAGATACTTTGATTTGTACAAATATTCTCTTCTTCATTAGAATTTCATCCACCACTTTTTAGCATCCATTGACGTTTCATGGCTGAATTAATTATTACTATGATGACTGGAATTGTTTAATTCCATCATTTGTTCTACATTTATCAGTTGGCATTCTACTTTAAGGAAGAGCTTTCTCTTCTCCCCATTTATTTGTTCCTTCAATAATTTATATCAGTGTGGACTCATTAATTTTTATTTTATTCTATGAGTATTAATACGTTAGTATCATTATTTATTTCTCTTGATGCTTCAGTTGTCTCAGATTTGGCCAGTTGGAACCCCTTTAAGCTATTTTCTGGATCCTTTTAGAATATCCCCACAATTCCTTGAGCACTTCCTTATTTTCTGGTGCAATATGATGTTTCATGCATATATTATACTTTTCTCTGTACCAGCCCTGAAATCAGCCATTTTTCCAAAGAACTCTAGAGCCTTTGAGTGGAGAATGGTATTTAGAAATCAGTATCTGTACATTAAGTGTGCTCATTGCTATTGGAGTGTTATTATTCCCAGGAAAAACTAGGAATGTATATATAGTCATATATATATGTATGTGTGTGTATATATATGTATATATTTACAACTATAATTTCTTTATCTATCTCTATTGAAAACTATGAGTTCACAACACTACCTCCTATTTCAATACAACATCACATAGAATTCATACTAGTTTTCTCCCTTCTCTCATTTTTAACTCCCTTATCCTACAGTGAGATAACTGGTTTATATTATACTCAGTGTATATACTTATTTGGTCAAGCTCACTGTATGGAGCCAGTCTCCTGCCACCACTATCCCCCTGAACACTGTGTGGATGGATGCCTTTCTCAGACCGTGCAGGTTCTGACCCTACACTAGGCTGCTGCTGCTGCACTCTCCCCACAAATGCTCAATATTTATCAGATAAGAATACTGGGGTGAAATATTTACTAGATCAAAAAGTGGGGTCAACACAGTGGGGTTAACATATGTTTAACCAATATTTATATGAAAAGGATTTACCCTGATGAAAATAAATCTAGTAAAATTTAAAAAATTAGAGGAAAATGGCATTTCTATGAATGTGTTATATAGGAAATGGATCGAAAATTAAATTGACTTAATTAATAGCCTCAAGAACAGTCCCTGTTTCCTAAGGCAATATTGTGAGGATAAAATGAATTGAAGGAACTATTTTACCTACAGTTCTTAGCCCAATGTAAGCGCACAGTTCATGGTGGCGATGGTGGTGATGCTGATGGTGATGGTAATGAAATTTCCCAAGAATGAATCCCAGGTTCCTTGTTATGTTCCCTAGAGGTGGTGAAAGAAGTAGAAGTTAGCAGGAGCCTGCAGTGTACCCTCAGCAAAAACTCAGCTTTAAAGACCCAAATCCTATGGTGAATCCAGTAGAAGCACTGGTTTGCAAAAGGAGACCCACATGGGAAATGTGTTCCAGTAGACTAACCCCTGTTATTTGGTTAAAGACCCCGTTTGGGCTTAGAACCAGCAGCAAACAAAGGCATCAAAGGGATCTTTCAATGTGAAGTTGAGCGGAGAAGAAGCGTGTTGGCTGGGAGTGATTGAGCTGTGTCAGATGGGAGCTGATGAAGGGTTTCTGCTGATGAAAGAGGAGGCAGGAAAGTGGAAGCTGATCTTGCTTTGTCTGGGCTGACATCTCTTGCGTGGGTTTGAAGCTTTGATCACCGGCAACGTCCGCAGCTGAGGGAGAAGAGCCTCTGCAGGCCACCAAGGAAATTTCCAGAAGAGGCCATTTCAAGTGGAGATTACTGTTGCATGAAGGAGTACCTGGATGGTTTCCTTCCTTCGCATAGCCCCTAGGGGGGAGAAAAAAATCATAGGAATGACTCAAGAATACTTAGTTTGCAAGTGCTGCTGTAACGGAAGTACCACAAGTGGGTGGCCTTAGGGAACAAAAATTAATTTTCTCACATTTCAGAAGGCTAGAAGTCTGAATTCAGGGAACCAGCTATAGGGGAAGGCTCTCTCTCTGTCAGCTCTGGGGGAAAATCCTTGTCTCTTCCGTTATTCCTAGGATCCCTGGCAATCCTCATATGGCATCTGTCTTTTCCCATTTGTGCTTGCTGGTCTCTGTGTCCAGGCTGCTTTTGATATCACTCAGAAGTGGTTAGGTTTAAGGCATACTCTTCACTGATACAACCTCATTAACATAACAGAGAAAACCCTATTCCCAAAAGGGATTACATCCACAGGTATGGGGATTAAGATTACAACACATATTGGGGGGAACACAATTCAATCTATAACAAGTATTAATGATTATCTGTAGCCAGAAAATAGAAGAACTGAGATAACACACAAGAATTTGCCCAAACTTAGACCGCCTATTGATCTTCAGAGTTCTGCCTGGCATATAATAGGTGCTCAATATATATTTGTTGAATGAATGAACAATCTCAGACATCACAATTACTTCCTTCGTTTGTGTGTGTGTGTGTGTGCATGTGTATTACATATTAACATCTAAGGCTTGACCCACAATCTGCCTCTTTCTGCATCAGTGCTATGCTTTTAAATTTATTGCTACTCTAGTACTCACAGATATTAAACATATCGTAAGTTCACCTGGTTACCTTCCTTACATTTCTCTTCTTGGATCTTTTCAGTCAATTGCTTGTCCAAATGCATTTTAGAATCATTTTGTCAATTTTACCCAAAAATGTCCTATTGGGATTTATGCTGTAATTGCATTAAACCAGCAAATTAATTAAGAAAGAACCTATTTATCATGTTGAGTCTTTTAAGAATATGACATGTTTTTACATTAAGCTGAGTTATTTTTTTTATGTTCCTCAGTGAAGTTTTCTAATTTTCTCCATAGTTAACTTTATTCCTTAAGGGTTTAAAAACAAATTGTTTTTAGTGCTGTAAGGAATTGAATTCTTTCCATTGTGTTTTCTGCTTATTGCGAACGTATAAGAGAGCTCTTGGGTTTTATATATACATATTTATAGGTAATTTTATTGTGCTTTGGTGAAAGTTTACAACGCAAGTTAGTTTCTCATTCAAAAACGTACATACAAATTGTTTTGTGACATTGGTTGCAATCCCTGCAATGTGACAACACTCTCCCCCTTTCCACCCTGGTGTCCTCGTGTCTGTTCTTTTCAATTCTCTTGTCCCTTTCCGCCTTCTCGTCTTGCTTTTGGGCAGGAGTTGCCCATTTGATCTCATATACTCGACTGAGCTAAGAAGCACGTTCGTCACGTGTGGCGGCGTTTGTTTTATAGGCCTGTCTAACCTTTGAAAAGTAGGCTGCGGGAGTGGCTTCGGTTACGAGTTAGCCGGGTGTCAGGGGGCCATAGTCTCAGGCGTTCCTCCAGTCTCTGTCAGACCGGTAAGTCTGGTCTTTTTGTGTGTGTGTGAATTTGTCTTTCCTTCTACATTTTTCTCCCACTGTCTGAGACTCTACTGTGATCCCTGTCAGAGCAGTTGGTAGTGGTAGCTGGGCACCATCTAGTTCTTCTGGGGAGCTATTGCTTGTTTTATTTGTGTGTGTGTGTGTGTGTGTGTGTGTGTGTGTGTGTGTGTGTGTCTGTGTGTGTGTGTAGCCATTCTACCACTCTTTCTTATTAGTTCTAAGAGTTTTTCAGGTGGCTTTCCTGGATTAGAGTCATATTATCTGTAAACAATGGTAATCTGCTTCTTTCCAAATACAACCAAAATCAGTTGCCATCAAGTGGATTCTGACTCGTAGCAACCCATGTGTGCTAGAGTAAAACTGTGCTCCATAGGGTTTTCAATGGCTGATATTTTGGAAGTAGATTGCCAGGCCTTTCTTCCAAGGTGCCTCTGGGTAAACTTGAACCTCCAACCTTTTGGCTAGCAGCTAAGTGTGTTAACCGTTTGTACTATCTGGGGACTCCTTAAAAATACAGTGATCCTCAAAAGCCTAAAACTAATGAGTTCCCTTGTCTGCAGTAAAATATGGAAACCCCCTAAGAGAGAATGAAGGCAAACTTGTGACCTTGCCACCTTCTCCATCCTGTTTCCTGCACCCACCCAGTATTCATCTAGTGCAGCCACCTCCGAGTCCTGGCAACCTCCCAAGCATGGGCCAGGCTCAGTTGTGCTTCATACTACCTTCTCCCTTCTTTGCTTGTCTAACCCCGATTCATCTTCAACACTAAGCTCAGGTATTCGACACATCACCCTAAAGCCATCCCCAGTGCCCCTGCTCCCCCAGCTCCTGCGCTGCCGCAATCAAAGAACTCATCAGCATAGCGCATTTACAGTGTAGACTATTGAACTAGTTAAGACCCCGAGCTTTGGTCTTACAAAGCCTGAGTCTGTGTACTAGATCCACCATTTAGCGGCTGTGTTACCATGGGTAAGTTAATTCGTTCTTCATTTTTAAAATAGGAGTAATAATATCGAATTCATAGAGTAGTTACGAGGATTAAATGGATAATTAAAGTGTTTTGTACAATCCTAGGTTCATAGTAAGTCTTTAAAGGTAGTTCTTATTTTATTGTAGTTGTTATGATAATTTTCATGGTATTAAAATCTTTTTATTAAATTCATGATTGTTTATATGCCCTTCTAGACTATAAACTCCTAGAGGGCAGGTTTATTGATATTGTTAGAGTTTCTCTGGTGTGGTCCAAGGCTATCTGTGTCACTCACCTGGGGCACTTGTTTAACAGATGGCTTTCCAGACTACTCCCTCCTATTGAAACAGAATCTCCAGAGATGGAGCCCCAAAACATAGATTTTTAGCATGCACCAAGTGAGTTTTGTGTACTTTAACATATGAGGACCACTATCCTAGTGCTCGGCTGCTAACCAAAAGGTTGGCGGTTTGAATCCACCCAGAGGCAGAAGAAAGGCCTGGCAATCTACTTCCAAAGAGTCAGCCGTTGGGAACCCTATGGAGCACAGTTCTACTGTGACACACATGGGTTCGTGAGTCAAAATCAACTTGATGGCAACTGGTTTTTTACCCTAGTACCCAAGGTTGTGTGTGACACATGATGGCTGCTTAGCAAATGTTGATTGAATGAAGTGAGTCAAAATAACTCATATTGGGTCATACAGGTGATTAAGTAGCCTAGTGGGGAATTTGCCAATCGCTTCATCGTTAGCAACCAAAGCGGCCTTAGTTATACAACGTTGTTAGGAGTTCCCAGTCTGTCTATTGCTCACCAGTAAAATTCAAATGCTTAGGTAGTATCTGGTACATCGAGAGATAGAGACAGATAAGATAGCTGGTCTCAAGTCAACTACAACTCGTGGCGCCTTAGGGACAACAGAGCAAACCTTTGCCTGGCCCTGTGTCATTGTCATGACTGCTGGCATGTTTGAGTCCATCATTACAGCTACTGTGCCAGTCTATCTCACTAAGGGTTTCCCTTGCCCTCGCTGGCCCTCTACTTCACCAAACATGATGGTCTCCTTTAACAATTGGTCCCTCCTGATGACATGTCCAAAGCAAGCAAGTTGGACAATATTCTGTGTGATCCATAAGGTTTTCATTGGCTAATTTTCAGAAGTAGATTGCCGGGTCTTTCTTCCTAGTCTGTCTTAGTCTGGAAGCTCCACTGAAATCTGTCCACCATGGGTGATCCTGCTGGTATTTGAAACACCAGTGGCACAGCTTCCAGCAACACACAAGCCACCACAGTATGACAAACTGGCAGATGGGTGGTGGATCTGGCACATAGTAGATGCCGAATGTGTAGCGTTGAACTTGTAGGTGGATGCATGGATAGGAGGAAACCAGAGTTATGGTGCCAGTTCCTGGGCCCAGGTAGGCTCTTCTGTTACTCGGGGGGAAAGGACAGATAAATCCCATACCCTCTTGCCAAAGAATCTCAGCATCACTTTTGAAGGGCGCTTCTTCTGTGGAATCAGCCTCATGGATGTATATGCATCTATTCCTTTTGCCCCTTAAAGAGCCAAAGTAAGAATTTATCTTTTCCAGTTAAGGATGTTCATCCAACCCCAAAATATGTGTGGTTTTTATTTGCTCTTTTTTTTTTCAAACTTATAAAGGCAATTAATACATGTTTATTGAAGAAAACTTGGAAGAGGAGGACAAACATCAAGAATAAAAGAAACATCCATGATAACCTGTCCATGATTATTGTCATCATTTGAATGCCGTTACTGCCATCCCATTTTATTAGCGTGTGCATTTTTTTTTACACAGCTCATAAGTTGCCGAGCCCTGGTAAGTGCTCCTTACATCATAAAAAAGGATTCAAAACATGATTTTCAATAGCTACATAATATTCTGTCATATGGATACACCATAATTACCATGTTATTCTCCTTTTGCACATGTAGATTTTTTTCCAAATCTCATTATTAAAAATAATGTTTTCTTTAACACCCCTATATATGCCTAATTTGTTTTCGTTCGTAATTATTTCTTCAGGATTAATTCTTAGAAGTGGAATCGCTTCGTCAACAGGTAAAATCATTTTAAAAGCTCAGGGTATATATTGTAAATGGCTTTCCAGAAAGTTTGCAAACATTTATGTCTCCAGTAGGAGAGTCTGTTGGTGTCTGTGAATGATATGTTTTGATTTTTGCTTCCCTTTAATGGGGAGTTTTTCTTTCTTTCTTGGCGTTAACGACCAGAAATTTATTTTCTCACAGTTTAGAAGACTAGAAGTCGGAATTCAGGGCACCAGCTCTAGGGAAAGGCTCTCTCACTCCGGTGGTCCTGGGAGAAGGCCCTTCTCTCTGTTCAGCTTCTGTTTCTTGTGTTTCCTTGGTGATCTCCATGTGGCGCATCTTCCCCTCCTCTGTGCCTAATCTGCTCTTTCTATATCTCAAAGGCCACTGGATTTAAAACACAAGCTATTCTGATAATTGCCTGATTAACAGAACAAAGAAAGCTTATTCCCAGATGTGATTATATCCACAAGTATGTTATCGTTGTTGGAAACTCGGTGGCATAGTGGTTCAAAGAGCTACAGCAAAAGGTTGGCAGTTCGAATCCACCAGGTGCTCCTTGGAAACTCTACGGGGAAGTTCTATTCTGTCCTATAGGGTCGCTATGAGTCAGAATCAACTCGAAGGCAATGGGTTTGGTTGTTGTTGTTAGGTAACTTTGAGTCAATTTAGACTCATAGATACCCTATAGGACAGAGTAGAACCGCCCCACAGGATTTTCTCGGCTGTAATCTTTACGGGAGCAGATCAAGGTCCTTCTTCCAGAGGAACTGCTGGGTAGGTTCGAACCACCAGCCTTTCATTCAGTTAGCAAGCACTTAACCGTTGCTCAACCAGGGCTCCTTATCGGCATGTATAGGGGAAAGGATTTACAACACATATTTTGGGGGGACACGATTCAGTCCATAACACTGGTCATCTCTCCTGCATGCCATTCAGCTTCCTGCTTCTCCTCTCTCCGAAGGGCCTTGGGTAACTCCTGGAGCTGTCCCCTTTGGCACAGGCTGCATCCTAAGGGCAATGTGTGTGGTGTCGTCTGTGTCAGCCTCCGGCTGTGCTCCCGGTCAGGTCTCTGGGCCTCCTCTGAGCCACAAGGAAGGGATGTTGGGAATGGACAGGGCTTTATTGTCATTGGAAAGAAGACTCTGGAAACAGCCAGGACAGAGACCGTCTTCAAGCTCATTCATGCCCGTGAATGAGGACTTTGAAACTGTTCCTCAGACTCATTTGAAACAACAGAGAGACACGATTCAGACACAGAGCCCTCTAGCAAGCATGTCTCGCATTAAGGCTTCCTTTGTGTGGGCCCGAACAGTGGGCTGTGATAGCCTAGGCTGGTGAAAGGGAACAGTATTTCTGCAAGAAAGTCCAAGGTGGTGTTTCTCTGACACGGCCTTTGTTGGAGAAGCTGTCATTGAAATAAGGGGAGGGGGGCCATGATAAGCACATGGTTTCCTGGCACAGAGTTCCATGAAGTAAAGATGAAGAGGGAAGCATTCTGAACAGCCACTGGCATTGGGCTCTGAGAAGGATGAGAGGCTTTTTATGATGTTGCATGAATGGAATGGCGAGAATGTGACTTCTACCCCGTGTCTTCCCGCACAGTAAAGCTTCATGAGCAACATCATCAACACCTTCAGCATCGCTCTCTCCTCGTCATTGTCATCACCAGCAACATCATGGGAACAATTTTTGAAGCATTGATGATGGAATGGGAACTACACATCTATTATCTCATGTAATAAGATGGCCCTAGTGGCAACAAAATGTTGGTGGTTCCAACCCACTCAGTGGCTTTGCAGGAGAGAGACCTGGCTATCTACTTCTGTAAAGATAACAGTGTAGGAAACCCCATGAGGCATTTCTATTCTGTTATGTGGGGTCACTGTGAGTCAAAAATTGACTGAAAGGTACTTCACAACAACATCTCATGCCATTATCAAACCGTCATGTGAGGTTGTTGTCTTTATTTCTACTTTACAGATAAGGAAACTGAGGTTAAAAGACGCTAAGGAAGTTGCCCTGGTTTATAGGGGTAGACATGGATTCCTGGACCCCATCTCAGATCTACTGAATAAGAATTTCTTGGAGGTGATATCGAGGAATCTGTAGTGTTTGTCTTTAATACAGTCTTTCGCTGAGTCTAATGAGCTAACCTGGCACTAGTCCATAGACTCAGGGAACTGTGCTGCTGAAATCCTTTTGCTCCATTATCACAAAGGTGTTTTTCCCAATCAGGCTTCTAGTGCTCATACGTGATAAACGCCCCCAAATGCCTTCGGTATCTGTATTAGATTGTGCTCTTCTCGAGGATAGGGATGGTTGTTGTTGTTAGGTGCTATCAAGTCAGTTCTGACTCATAGCGACCCTATGTACAACAGAACAAAACGCTGCCCAGTCCTTCACCATCCTCACAGTCATTGCTACCTTTAAGTCCATTGCTGCAGCCACTGTGTTAATCCATCTCATTGAGGGTCTTCCTCTTTTTCGCTAACCCTCTACTTTACTAAGCATGATGTCCTTCTCCGGGGACTGGTGTCTCCTGATAATGTGTCCAAAGTACATGACATGAGGTCTTGCCGTCCTCGCTTCTAAGGAGCATTCTGGCTGTACTTCTTCCAAGACGTTTGTTCTTCTGGCAGTCCATGGTATATTCAATATTCTTCACCAACACCATAATTCAAAGGCATCAGTTCTTCTTTGGTCTTCCTTATTCATTGTCCAGCTTTCACATGTGTGAAATCTGAAAATACCATGGCTTGGGTCAGGGACACCTTAGTCCTCAAAGTGACATCTTTGCTTTTTAACACTTTAAAGAGGTCTTTTACAGCAGATTTTCCCAATGCAATAAGTCGTTTGATTTCTTGACTGCTGCTTCCATGGGCATTGATCATGGATGCAAATAAAATGAAACCCATGGCAACTTCAATATTTTCTCTGTTTATCATGATGTTGCTTTTTGGTCCAGTTGTGAGGATTTTTGTTTTCTGTGCATTGAGGTGTAATCCGTACTGAAGGCTGTGGTCTTTGATCTTCATCAGTAAGTGCTTCAAGTCCTCTTCATTTTCAGCAAGCAAGGTTGTGTTATCTGCATATCACAAGTTGATAATGAGTCTTCCTCCAATCCTGGTGCCACATTCTTCTTCATACCATCCAGCTTCTCAGTTTATTTGCTCAGCATACAGATTGAGTTAAGTATGGGGAAAGGCTATAACCCTGACGCACACTTTTTTGTTTTTAAGCCACACAGTATCCCTTTGTTCTGTATGAACGACTGCCTCTTGGTCTATGTACAGATCCTGCGTGAGCACAATTAAGTGTTCTGGAATTCTCATTCTTTCACGATGCTATCCATAAGTTGTGATGATCCACACAGTTGAATACCTTTGCACAGACAATAAAATACAGGTAAACATCTTTCTGGTATTCTCTGCTTTCAGCCAAGATCCGTCTGACCTCAGCAATGATATCCCTGCTTCCACATCCTCTTCTGAATCCAACTTGACTTTCTGGCAGTTTCCGGTCAATGTACTGCTGCAACTATTTTTGAATTATCTTCAGCAACATTTTACTTGTGTGTAATATTAATGATATTGTTCAGTAATTTCTGCATTCTGTTGGATCACCTTTCTTGGGAATAGGCAGAAATGTGGATCTCTTCCGGTTGGTTGGCCAGGTAGCTCTCTTCCAAGTTTCTTGGTGTAGATGAGTGGGCGCTTCCAGAGCTGCATCTGTTTGTTGAAACGTTTCAATTGGTATTCCGTCAACTCCTGGAGCCTTGTTTTACTCCAGTGCCTTCAGTGCAGCTTGGACTTTTTGCTTCAATACCATTCGTTCTTGATCATATGCTACCTCCTGAAACGGTTGAACGTCGACCAAATCTTTATTTATACAAATCTGTATTCCTTCCATCTTCTTTTGTTGCTTCCTCGTCGTTCAATATTTTGTCCATAGGATCCTTCAGTATTACAGCTCGAGGCTTGAATTTTTTCTTTGGTTCTTTCAGCTGGAGAAATGCTGAGAGTGTTCATCCCTTTTGGTTTTCTGACTCCAAGTCTTTGCACATTTCATTGTAATACTTTATTTTGACTTCTCGAGCTACCCTTTGAAATCTTCTGTTCAGCTCTTTTCCTTCATCCTTTCTTCCATTTGCTTTAGCTACTATACGTTCAAGAGCAAGTTTGAGAGTCTCTTCTGACATCCATTTTGGTCATTCGGATAGGAATAGTATCTTTTTATCTCCAAATCTTTCTTATTCAACACAGGGATTGGCACGTAGTGGCTACTCACATGTTTGTCAGATAAATGAATTACTCTATTTCTGGCTATAACACATGCATAACAAGCTACTTTGTCTGGTGCAAATGACTGTGAAAGACATAAGTATCTGTTGCTACACATCTTGGAAGGAGCCCTGGTGGTGCAACGGTTAAACGCTTGACTGCTGACTGAAAGACTGGTGGTTCAAACCCAACCAGCACCTCTGCAGTAGAAAGACCTGGTGATCTGCTCCATAGAGATCACAGCCTATAAAACCCTATGGGACAGTTCTACTCTGTAACATGGGGTCACTATGAGTCAAAAACTGACTCAGCAGCACCTAAGTACAACAAAAACACACATCTCGGAAACCGCTAGGTAGCGTCCCAAGGAGAAGCAGCTGGGTTGCAAATCAGCCCCTGCAATGTAGACAATTGCCCCTTTAACTTACATTTAGGGGCTCCTATAGGAAACAGCAAAGAACCTGGTAGCACAGTAGTTAAAGCACTTGGCTGCTAACTGAAAGGTCGGTGGTTTGAACCCACCAGCTGTTCCATGGAAGAAAGATGTATCAGTCTGCGTCTTTAGATTTACAGCCTTGGAAATCCTGTGGGGCAGTTCTCCTCGGTCCTATAGGGTCACTATGAATCAGAATCAACTCGACGGCAATAGGTTTTATTGGAAACAACAGTTGTGCTCTTGGTCCCCGGCATCTTAGTACGTATGACACATCTCCTCCAGTCAGCAGACATGTCGGCCTCTGGTTATATTTCAATCTCTGTTTCTGTGACAATCGACTGCCTCTCTCTTTGACATGCCCCCCACCCCCACGTCTGCCATAGTGAATTCCCTATATGCCGCATGCCCTATATTTTAAGTCAAATCCTTTTTTTCTTTTTTGGGTGAAAATATACACAGTCATACACCACTTCAATAATTTCTACATGTACAACTCAGTGACATTGATTACATTCTTCAGGTAAGTGTTCTCACCATCCTTCTGCAAGTTGTTCTACCACCATTGACTTAAACTCACTGCCCCCATGCTTCTCATCTAACCTTTTGAGTTGCTGTTGTCCATTTGATCTCACATTTGATCTGCCTTAAAAGAGCACATGCTCAAGGCAGATATACATTTAAGTCAAATCCATTTGGAACATGCCTTCGGAAACCATGCATTGAAAAAACATCTATCCATTTTTTGCATGATTGAGGAAAGCAGGGGAAAAATCTTAATTTACCTAAATGTGCTTGCAGCCTGCCACACTGGAATTATTCCATTACAGTGATGTGCAGTCAGGCAAATCTAGGTCTGACCTGACACAGAGGAAGAAAGGCCTTTGGCCAGGGGAAGTAAGATATACTTAGTGTCTAGCATGCACCATAAGTTATATTAGGTGCTCCACATATCGTTTCATTTCCTCCCAAGATAACCTTGCAAGGAAGGGCCTTTGAATGTGCCATTTCTTTAGCTTGGACTGCTTTCCAGCTTGTTTGACTAACTCTTATTTATCCTTAGGATCTTAAAGGAAGTGTCTGCTCCCTCCTCCACATCAGGCCAAGTCTTTCTTATACATGCTCATAGCACAATGTCACTTCCATCTGTGGGACTTAGCTTGCTTGTAATTTTGTCCATACATTAGTGTGATTCTTTTTCCTCTTTTTCCTAACTCGACTGTAACGAACAAAGGGGACCATTCAAATAGGACAAGGATTGTATTTACTCACCCCAGAATCCCTGTACCCTGGACAGTGCCTGGCACGTGTAGATCTCAATAAATATATGCTAAGTAAGTAAATTATCCCTAAATGTATGGGTCTACAACCCATCTGTCAGTTTGTCGTACTATGGTGAATTGCATGTTACTATAATGCTGGAAGGTATGTCATTGGTATTCCAAACACTAGCAGGGTCACCAATGGTGGACAGGTGTTAGCAGAGTTTACAGACTAAGACAGACTAGGAAGAAAGGCCTGGCAATCTACTTCCAAAAATTAGCCGGTGAAAACCCTATGGATCATAGCAGAATATCGTCCAATATAGCACTGGAAGATGAGCCCCTTCCGTTGGAAAACCCATTAAAAACCCATTGTTGTTGAGTCGATTCCAACTCACAGAGACCCTTATAGGACAGAGTAGGACTGCCCTGTAGGGTTTCCAAAGCTGTAAATCTTCACAGAAGCAGACTGACACATCTTTTCTCCTGTGGAGCGGCTGGTGGGTTCAAGCTGCCAACCTTTCAAGTTAGCAGCTGAACAGTTAACCACTGCACAACCAGGGTTCCTTTTCCTACATTGGAAGACACTCAAAATACGCAGTGACCACAACAATGGACTGGAGCATGCCAATGATCATGAAGATGGTACAGGACTGGGCAACATTCTGTTGCACATGGGGTCACCTGAGTTGGAGTCAACTCAACGGCAACTATCTATCTACCTAATTCTGAAGTGATGGATTGGATCTGAGGGTGAGGGAGAGAGAGGAATCCAGGAAGACTCCTTGGTATCTGCCTTATATAACATCCATGTCAACTTTTGACCTAGGTATTTTCATCTCAGGAGACATCTGTCTGTCTTACAACACTGGTTCCCCTACCACTCCTCAAAGCCACCTTGCCGGCCGTCGAGTTGGATTCAGATGAGGAGCCATGGCAGAGCTCATCTCCCAGGATCTGGGTGGGAGGGCCCTCAAGGGGGCCATATCTCCTTGCAGCTTGAGAAAAATGTGATAGTTGTAAATGAGTTCAAGACAGCATGGTGGTGGCCACTTAGCAGAGGCTCATTAACTATGGTAAGGTGGGTGGAAGCATTCAGAACCTTCCCCAGAAGGACAGGGTACCGCTGACTTGATGGCAACTAACAACAACAACAAAGGCTCAGAGAACAAAAGTGACTTTCTCAAGGGTGCATAGCCAGGAGGTGGCAAAGCTGGGACTCGGGTGTCGATGTTCTCTTCTCCCAGCATCCCCAACTCCGACTGAAAAGAGAGGGGAAGCTCAGAGCTGATTCAAGGAGACCCTTGTCAACGGCAGCTGCCATCTGACTCAAACCAAAGAGGCAGGAGCTGAAGAAAAAGGATACAAGGCTATTTATTATCCACTGCATTTCAGAATGAAACTCGCTTTATGAGCTTATTTCCCAGGAACCAAGGATTTTGACCCTGGCATTCAGGAGGGTGTCAGCTGGGATAATGCTGCTTCATGAACCGCTCCCCTGGCCTTTGAGAAAATGAGAGTGGAGGAGAGAAGCTTTAAATGGGGTCACAAGAGGACATGAGAAATGGCATCCTATTGAGACCCAGGCTCTGGCTAGTGCACCTCTGTTTGTAAAGGGAGAAAAGGGTATTCAGCTCGGCAAACGTCATTTTACTTTTCTGATGGCAGTGGGATGCAGTGAAAAGCACGAGGGCTTTGAGGGCAGACAGATCCAGGGTCCGGTCTCAGATATGCTGTTTCTGAGCTACGTAACCTTGGGAAAGTTGCTTAACCTCTCTGTACCTAAGTTTCCTTGTTGCTGATATGGGGATAATAATGCCCACCATTCGTGGCATAGGTGGGGGGATGTTTAATGCGATGAAGAATTTTAAAGTATCCAGTCACAGGGCAGCTTCTTGGTGTCTTGGCTTCCTGGGGCTTCTTTAACAAAGTGTCACGAAGTGGGTGGGTTTCAACAGCAGGAATTTATGGTGTCACAGTTCTGGGGGCTAGAAGTCCACACTTCCTCCAAAGACTCTAGGGGAAGATGCTTGCTTGTCTCTGAGCTGCTGGTAGCTGCAGGCATTCCTTGGTCTGTAGATGAGTCTTCACCTGACCAGCCTTCCTCTGGGCCTCTCTGGCTCTTCTCTTTTATAAGGACACCAGTCCGATGGGATTAGGGGCCACCCTGCTCCAGTATAACCTCATGTTAACTCATAAAAACAAAATAAAACCAGTTGCCATCGAGTCAATTCCAACATGCTTCTGGATGTTACAATAAGCAAGAAACCTACCCCGCCCGTTACTGCCCTGGGGTCGCTTCAGATGATACAGGCAACACTTGTCAGGTCTTAGGAGGCAGTGGTGGTTTAGTGATAGAATTCTCGCCTTCCATACAGGAGACCCAGGTTCAATTCCTGGCCAATGTGCATCATGGGTAGGCACCACCCCTGTCTGTCAGTGGAGGCTTGCATGTTGCTATGATGCTGAACAGGTTTCAGTGGAGCTTTCAGACTAAGACAGGCTAGGAAGAAAGGCCTGGCAGTCTGCTTCTGAAAATCAGCCAGTGAAAACCCTATGAATCACAATGGTCTGATCCACAACTGATCATGGGGGTGATGCAGGACTGGGCAACATTTTGTTCTGTTGTGGATAGGGCACCAGGACTTGGGGGCCAGCTCAATAGCAGCTAACAACAATACAGCAAATGGATAAATGAATGAATATATGAATGAATGAACACCTTGAGGACATGGGTCCTATGTGGAGAGCCCCCCACCCTGGCCCCCAGTGGAACGGCAAACTCTCAGCTGAGACTGAGGCCGAGAGTCCCCGTGTTGTGCTGATGAGGGCAGGATTTAGACCATTGCTTTTCTGGCACTGCGTCTGGGGGAGAGTATGTGTGATAAGCCCGCAGGATTCATGCCCAGGATGTGAAGGAGGAAACGGCAGACAGTGTGTCCCTGGGAGACTTGTTTAATAGTGTAATATTACGTATTTTTAAAATATATCTCCAGGATACACGAGTCAGTTTCTCTGCACTCCTATTATTTTCTTTGAAACCTGAGGGTTTTGTCTACTTTCTGGAAGAGTTGCCTCTGTGGGAAAAGTCTTCCTGATTTTTCAACAAATATTTACTTAGCAGTGTTATTAAGAATGTTGTTTGGGAAATCACAACACAGCTTTTCTCTCTTTAAGGAATAATTTTGTCCCCTCAGGTCTCTGTACTCATTCTAGCTAACCGTGCTTGTTTTTTCAGAGACACAGTGAATCGTGTAAAATGCTGGGGTTTTCTTTTTGCATTGGCTACGAGAAAGCTCAGAATGCAGTTGGGCCACCCATCTCTAGCATAGTTTCAGTTTTGTCTATGAAAATGTTGCTCACCTCCACTTTTTTTTTTTTTTAGCTACTGATACTGCCATTTCCTTAAACTTATTTATCTTGTGTTATGTGAACTCCTTAAAAACTTTTCTTTAAAATTTTTTTCCATACAAAAATTTATACATACATTGTTACGTGACCCTAGTTGCTCTCCCCACACTGTGATGGCACACTCCTCCTTTCCACCGCTGTTTCCCCGTGTCCATTCAACCAGCTCCTAACCCTCTCTGCCTTCCCATCTCACCTCCGGACAGAAGCTGCCCATTTAGTCTTTCGTATCTACTTGAGCTAAGAGGCACGCTCCTCACGAGTATCCCTTTATGTCCCACAGTACAGTCCAATCCCTATCTGTGTGAAGAGTTGGCCTCAGAAATTGTTTTAGTTCTGGGCTGATAGAGAAATCCAGGGGCCATGCTTTCTGGGGTTCCTCCCAGTCTCAGACCATTAAGTCTGGTCTTCTTACTAGAATTTGCGTTCTGCACCCCACCTTTCTCCCGCTCCATCCAGGACTCTCTGTTTTGTTCCCTGTCAGGGTGGTCATTGGTGGTAGCTGGGCACCATCTAATTCTTCTGGTCTCAGGCTGATGAAGTCTCTGGTTTATGTGGCCCTTTCTGTCTCTTGGACTAATACTTTCCTTGTGTCTTTGGTGTTCTTCATTCTCCTTTACTCCAGGTGGTTGGGACCAATTGATGCATCTTAGATGGCCGCTTGCAAGCTTTTAAGACCCCAGACGCCACTCACCAAAGTAGGATGCAGAACATTTTCTTAATAAGCTTTGTTATGCCAGTTGACCTAGATGTCCCATGAAAGCATGCTCCCCAGACCCCTACCCCTGCTGCTCTGTCCCTCAAAGTGTTTGATTGTATTCAGGAAACTTCTTAGATTTGGTTTAGTCCAGTTGTGCTGACTTTCCCTGTAGTGTGTGCTGTTCTTCCCTTCACCTAAGATAATTCTTATCTACTATCTAGTTAGTAAATAACCCTCACCCTCCCTCCCCCGCCTCGTAACCAACAAAGAATGTTTTCTTCTGTGTTTAAATCTTTTCTTGGGTTCTTATAATAGTGGTCTTATACAATATTTGTCCTTCTGTGACTGACTAAATTCACTCAGCATAATGACCTCCAGCTTCCTCCATGTGATGTTTCACGGCTTCATCGATGTTCTTTATCGTTGCGTAGTATTCTATTGTGTGGATATACCCTAATTTGTTTACCCATCCGTCCGTTGATGGGCACCTAGGTTGTTTCCATATTTTTGCTATTGTGAACAGTGCTGCAGTGACCATGGGTGTGCATATATCTATCTGTGCGACGGCTCTTATTTCTCTAGGGTAAGTTCCAAGGAGCGGAATAGCTGGGTTTATGGTACTTCTATTTCTAGCTTTTTAAGGAAGCAGAAAATCAATTTCCAAAGTGATTGTACCATTTTACATTCCCACCAGCAGTGTATAAGTGTTCCAGTCTCTCCACAACCTCTCCAGCATTTATTATTTTATGTTTTTTGGATTAATGCTAGCCTTGTTGGGGTGAGATGATATCTCATTGTAGTTTTGATCTGCATTTCTCTAATGGCTAATGATCATGAGCAATTCTTCCTGTGTCTATTAGCCGCCTGGATATCTTCTTTGGCGAACTGCCTGTTTGTATCCTTTGCCCATTTTTTAATTGGGTTATTTGTCTTTTTGTTGTTGAGGTTTTGCAGTATCTTGTAGATTTTAGAGATTAGACACTGATCGGATTTGTCGTAGCCAAAAAATTTTTTCCCAGTCTGTAGGTTGTCTTTTGACTCTTTTGGTGAAGTCTTTTGATGAGAACAAGTGTTTGATTTTTAGGAGCTCCCGTTTATCTGGTCTCTCTTCTGGTGCTTGTGCATTGTTACTTATGGTTCATATTGTATTTATGCCATGTATTAGGGCTCCTAGCATTGTCCCTATTTTTTCTTCCATGATCTTTATAGTTTTTGATTTTATATTTAAGCCTTTGATCCATTTTGAGTTAGTTTTTGTGCATGGTGCGAGGTATGGGTCATGTTTCAGTTTTTTGCAGGTGGATATCCAGTTATTCCAGCACCATTTGTTAAAGAGACTGTCTTTTCCCCAATTAATGGACTTTGGGAATTTGTCAAATATCAGCTGCTCATAGGTGGATGCATTTATGTCTGGATTCTCAGTTCTGCTCCATTGGTCTATGTATCTGTTGTTGTACCAGTACCAGGCTGTTCTGACTACCGTGGCAGTATAACAGGTTCTAAAATCAGGTAGTGTGAGACCTCCCACTTTGTTCTTCTTCTTGAGTAATGCTTTACTCATGCGGGGCCTCTTCCCTTTCCATATGAAGTCGGTGATTTTTTTCTCCATCTCATTAAAAAATGCCAGTGGAATTTGGATTGGGATTGCAGTGTATCTGTAGATCACCTTGGGTAGAATCGACACTTTCACGATGTTGAGTCTTCCTAGCCATGAGCAAGGTATGTTTTTCCACTTATGCAGGTTTCTTTCAGTTTCTTGAAGTAAGGTCTTACAGTTTTCATTGTACAGATCTTTTATGTATCTGGTTAGATTTATTCCTAAGTATTTTATCTTCTTGAGGGCTATTGTAAATGGTATTGATTTGGTGATTTCCTCTTTGAGGTTCTCTTTGTTGGTGTAAAGGAATCCAATGATGTTTGTTTGTTTATCTTGCATCCTGAAACTTTGCTGAAATCTTCTATTAGTTCCAGTAGTTTTCTCGTGGATTCTTTGGTGTTTTCTGTGTATAAGATCATATCATCTGCAAATTTGACTTCTTCCCTACCAATTTGAATGCCCTGCATTTCTTTTTCTAGCCTAATTGCTCTGGCTAGGACCTCCAGTACAATGTTGAATAAGAGTGGTGATAAAGGGTATCCTTGTCTGGTTCCCATTCTCCAGGGGAATGCTTTCAAAGTCTCTCCATTTAGGATGATGTTGGCTGTTGGCTTTGTATAAACGCCCTTAGTTATACTGAGGAATTTCCATTCTATTCCTATTTTGTTGAGAGTTTTTATCATGAATCGGTGTTGGACTTTGTCAAATGCCTTCTCCGCATCAATTGATAAGATCATGTGGTTCTTGTCTTTTGTTTTATTTATGTGATAGATTACATTGATTGTTTTTCTAATGTTGAACCATCCATGCATACCTGGTATAAATCCCACTTGATCATGGTGAATTATTTTTTTGATATGTTGCTGAATTCTATTGACTAGAATTTTGAGGATTTTTGCATCAATGTTCATGAGGGATAGTGGTCTGTAATTTTCTTTTTTTGTGGTGTCTTTACCTGGTTTTGGTGCCAGGCTTATGTTGGCTTCATAGAATGAGTTTGGGAGTATTCCATCCTTTTCTATGCTCGGAAATACCTTTAGAAGTAGTGATGTTAACTCGTCTCTGAAAATTTAGTAGAATTCTCCAGTGAAGCCATCTGGGCCAGGGCTTTTTCTGTTGGCAGTTTTTTAATGACCTTTTCAATCTCTTCTTTTGTTATGGGTTTATTTAGTTGTTCTACCTCTGTTTGTGTTAGTTTAGGTAGGTAGTGAGTTTCTAGAAATTTGTCCATTTCCTCTAGGTTTTCAAATTTGTTAGAGTACAAGTTTTCATAGTATTCTGTTATGATTGTTTTAATTTCAGTTGGGTCTGTTGTGATATCACCCATCTCATTTCTTATATGGGTTATCTGCTTCCTCTCCAGTTTTTCTTTTGTCAGTTTTTCCAGTGGTTTATCAATTTTGTTGATCTTTTCAAAGAACCAGCTTTTGGTCTTGTTAACTCTTTCAATTGTTTTTCTATTTTCTATTTCATTTAATTCTGCTCTGATTCTTATTATTTCCTTTCTTCTGATGCTTGAGGGCTTCTTTTGCTGCTCTGTTTCTACTTGTTCCACTTGTAGGGTTAATGTTTTGATTATGGCCCTTTATTCTCTTTGGATGTGTGTATTTATTGCTATAAACTGACCTCTGAGCACTGCTTTTGCTGTGCCCCAGTGGTTCTGGTAGGATGTGTTTTCATTCTCATTTGATTCTATGAATTTCTTTAGTCCCTCCTTAATTTCTTCTATAACCCAGTAGTTTTTGAGCAAGATGTTGTTCAGTTTCCATGTATTTCTTTTTTTTTTTTCTCCTTGCTTTTCTGTTGCTGGTTTCTACTTTCATGGCGTTATGGTCAGAAAAGATGCTTTGTAATACTTTGATGCTTTGGATTTTGTTAAGGCTTACTTTATGGCCTAATACGTGATCTATTCTGGAGAAAGCTGCATGTGTGCTGGAAAACAAAGTATACTTGGCTGCTGTTGGGTGGAGTGTTTGGTATATGTCCACGAGATCAAGTTGGTTGATTGTAGCATTTAGCTCTTCCGTGTCTTTGTTGAGCTTCTTTCTGGATGTTTTGTCCTTCACTGGAAGTGGTGTGTTGAAGTCTTCTACTACTATTGTGGAGCTGTCTATCTCTCTTTTCAGTGCTGTTAGAGTTTGTTTTATGTATTTTGGAGCACTGTTGTTGGGTGCATAAATATTTATTATAGTTATGTCCTCCTGGTGTATTGACCCTTTAATCATTATATAGTGTCGTTCCTTATCCTTTGTGGTGGATTTTACTTTAAAGTCTGTTTTGTCAGAGATCAATATTGCTACTCCTGCTCTTTTTTGAGTGTTGTTTGCTTGATATATTTTTTTCCATCCTTTGAGTTTTAGTTTGTTTGTGTCTTTAAGTCTAAGCTGTGTCTCTTGTAGGCAGCATATAGATGGATTGTGTTTTTTTATCCAATCTGCCACTCTTTGTCTCTTTATTGGTGCATTTAGTCTGTTTACATTCAATGTCATTATTGATAGGTATGTCATTTTGATGTCTTTTTGTGTGTGTTGTTCACAGTTTCTTTGTTCCACTTAATTTTCTGTGCTGAGTCGTTTTTCTTTATGTATTTTCTTTTCATCTTTTTCATTGTGGTTGATTTTGTGTTTGCTGAGTCTTTACATTTTTCTAGTTTTCTAGTTTTTTATTTTGAATTGTAGGATTGTTAGTTTCCTTTG
Source organism: Dugong dugon (assembly GCA_030035585.1). NCBI lineage: Eukaryota > Metazoa > Chordata > Mammalia > Sirenia > Dugongidae > Dugong > Dugong dugon. The sequence continues at coordinate 115,943,883 of CM057470.1, forward strand.
TGGTTACCTTAATATTTACCCCTACTGTTCTAAGTTTATACCAGTCTTTTATTTCTTTATATTGCCTTGACTTCCTCTCCATATGAAAAAGCTATGTCTACATTTTTTAAGTCCCTCTTTTTTGTTTTAATGTTGTCATGTTTTACATATTGACATCTGTTTCCCTATTTTCAGTGTTTTAGCTTTGATTTACTTTTGTGACTTCCCTTTCTGGGTTGATATCTGGTTGCTCTTTCCTATATTCTAGTCTTGCATTGTAATCTGATGTTACTGATTTTCCAACCGGAGGACTCCCTTTAGTATTTCTTGTAATTTTTGTTTGGTTTTTGCAAATTCCCTAAACTCCTGTTTATCTGGAAATGCCCTAATTTCATCATCATATTTGAGAGACAGTTTTGCTGGATAGATAATTCTTGGCTGGCAGTTTTTTTCCTTCAAGGCTTTATATATGTCATCACATTGCTTCTTGCCTGCAAGGTGTCTGCTGAGTAGTCCGAGCTTATTCTTATTGACTCTCCTTTGTAGATGACTTTTCATTTATCCCTAGCAGCTCTTAAAATTCTCTCTTTATCTTTGATTTTGGCAAGTTTGATTATAATATGTCTTGGTGACTTTCTTTTGGGATCCACCTTATGTGGGGTTCGATGAGCATCTTGGATAGATAGTTTGTCATCTTTCACAATATCAGGGAAGTTTTCTGCCAACAAATCTTCAATAATTCTTTCTGTATTTTCTGTTATCCCCTCCGTTCTGGTACTCCAATCACTCGTAGGTTATTCCTCTTGATAAAGTCCCACATAATTCTTAGAGTTTCTTCATTTTTTTTTTATCCTTTTATCTGATTTTTCCTCAAATAAGTTGATGTCAAGTTCTTTGTCTTCAATCTCACTAATTCTGACTTCCATTGACTCAATTCTGCTCCTATGACTTTCTATTGAGTTGTCTAATTCTGAAATTTTATTGTTAATCTTCTGGATTTCTGATTGCTGTCTCTCTATGGATTCTTGCAGCCTGTTAAATTTGTCATTACGCTCTTCTCTAATCTTTTTAATTTCCTTTATTGCATGTCCTGTGTTTTGCTTAATTTCCTTCCTAATTTCTTGAAGAGTTCTGTATATTAATCTTTTGTATTCTGCCTCCGATAATCCCAAGAAATTTTCCTCCTCTGGAGAATTTCTAGATTCTTTATTTTGGGAGCTTGCTGAAGCCATCATGGATTGCCTCTTTATGTGATTTGATATTGACTGTTGTCTCTGATCCATCAATAAGTTATTATATTTATTTATTTTATGTTTGCTTACTGTGTCCTAGCTTCTGGTTTTGTTTTGATATGCCCAAGTAGGCCTCTCGTATGAGCTAGTTTGATTATTGGCACTTTTGAAGCTCTAATGTCCTGTCAGCAAGTGGTTAGATATTTTACTAGGTACGTGAGCTCAGGAGTCCGCCCACTCCTCCTGTATGGATTCAGCTCAGGTGCCCAGGTAGATAGCCACCAAGTGTGTATTGTATGCTCTCACTTACCGTCCTAGACAGGCGTGGGTGATTGGTGTAGGCACAGGTATCTGGCTGCAGCAGGGGGACACACTCTGAGCAAGGCAGGGGGTTGACAGCTGCCCCCAAGTGTCCAGGAGGAAGACGTGTCCCTGTTCCCTAGAGCATGTAGGTGGGTGGGTTTTGCAGCTGGACTATGAGCAGCTAATGCTGTTGGCTGTAAGGACTGGGGGCACCTCTTATTCATGAGCCCCTATCACAGGTAGCTACGTGGTATGTGTGAAGCCACCAGTCCTCAAGCCCCTGATGTGGGTAAGTGAAGACCCTGCTTAATGGCCAGAGCAGTGTCAAATGTTAAGTACCTGCCACTTCGCAGCTGAAACAGTTGAAGTTAGAGTTCCAATATATACCCTGTTGTACTGCGGTAACGAGGACCTACACTTTTGAGATGGGCCCACACAAGCTATACAGGTGGAAAGGCACTCAAAGTCCATGCATCCCTTATGCCTGTGCCTACCCTGGGTTTCTGGCTTAGGGGAGCTGGCATTTTTTTCCCCCTATTTGTTAATCTGTTCACTCTGCAAGGCAGGGAGAATGGCTTTGGGTGTGTGACAGATCCTACTTCCGGCCCAGGGGATTCGGCAGTGGCTGAAGCCAGTCCAGGACCCAGTGCAGAGCAGGGAGCGGGAGGTAAATGGTTGAGAGGATTTTCCCTAAGGGGGGTGTTTTTGATCCATGTGGTAAGCCATACACACATGCTTATCTTTTGCTGATGAGGGCTGCTTCTCACTGGTTCTGTGTGGCCGAGTAGACTCTTAGTGGCTGGGTCCCTCCCACTGCAGAGTACGCCTCCCGAGCATCGATGCTTCCCTGCCTCACTACTCCCCCCGAGCTGATCAGGCCTGAAGGGCTCAGGCTCTCACTGGGTCAGGTCTGGCAACTCCTTGCTGCTTCCAAACCATCTCTCCCTCTCCCTGCCACTCAGTCCAGTACCTCAACTCTGCCTTTGCTGTTCAGGGCTCCCAGATTGCCATATATAATCAATTCACTTGTTTTTCGGGTCTTTGTTGTAAGAGGGTCCACCGAAAAGTGTCTGAGTACTCCACCATCTTGGCCCCGCCTCCCTTAAAAACCTTTTGAAACAAGGCAAGTGTATTAGTTTCCTTTTGCTGCTGTAACAAAAAGTACCTCAAACTGGGTGGCTTAAAATAACAGAAACTTATTCTCTCACAGTGGTGGAGGGAAGAAGTCAAATGAAGGTGTCAGCAGGGTTGGTTCTTTCTGAGGGCTGTCAGGAAGTATCTGTTCCATGCCTCTCTCTCAGCTTCTGGTGGATGGTGGAAATCCTTGGCGTTCCTAGGCCTCTGTCTTCACATGGTCTTCCCCTCTGTGAGTTTCTGTGTCTTCTTCTTTTCTGTCTTTTGTAAGGACACCCATCATTGGATTTAACCAACCAAACCCAATAGCCATCAAGTCAATTCCAACTCATGGCAACCCTATGTGTGTCAGAGTAGAACTGTGCTCCACAGCAGTTTCAATAGCTGATTTTTCAGCAGTAGATCATGAGGCCTTTCTTCTGCATTGGATTTAAGGCCCACCATAATCCAGAATGATCTCATCTCAAGACCCTTACCTTAATTACATATGCAAAGGCCCTTACTACAACTAAGGGCACATTCTGAGGTTCTCGGTAGACATCTTTTTTTTGGGCAGGTGGCACTGTTCAACCCACTACTTGTTGTTGTTAGTTGCCATTGAGTCTATTCTGACTCGTGATGACCCCATGTGTGCAGAGTACAGATGTGCTCCATCGGGTTTTCAAGGCTGTGACCTTTTGGAAGCAGATCACCAGGACTGTCTTCCAAGGTGCCTCTGTCTGGGTTCGAACCACTAACTTTTGGCTAGCAGTTGCACACTTGACCAATCAGTGCCAACCAGGGACATTCAGACCACTACAGCAGGGAATAAATAAAATAAATACATAAGTCAATAGAGAAAATAACAGTAAAGTGATGAGTTCCAAGCACAGGTAATACCAGGGTGAATCTCGTGATTGCTGCCCCAAGGAATCGTGGCCAGTATGACCCATCTTCCTTTCTTAGCAGGAACATGTCATAGCACAGAGCTTTGCTATTCATCTCTTCCATTCCAAGGGCTGCCATATTGAGACTGCCAGGGCAGAGAGTGCTTTTCATGACCATCTGTTTCAACCTGCTCCACCTATAGCTGTGGACTAGAGCCCAAAGAGGTTGAGCAAGGCTGCACAGCAAAGTCACAGAGTACAGGTCTCCAGATTCTGAGCCTGGGTCTCTGCCTCCTGTTCTTTCTCATCACTAGACAGGCTGGAGACCTGGTCCATCGACCAATAAACCCAAAACTCATCATCCAAAAGGCTGGCATAAGATAACCTGCAGATTATAAGAGCTTCATGTGATGAGGGCCCATAGTGCATGGGCTCCATGACCACAAGTAAGGAGATACATCTGAGAAATGGAGATGTGGGCTCTGCTTGAGCTATCAGGAGGCAGTCCTAAGTGAAACGTGGGCAGGTTGAGGCCTCATCCAAAAGGGAAGAGCAGCAATGTCTGTTATCCCAGGACACTTACCTGCATCATCTCATTTAACCCTTCCAGTGTTTCTAGGAGGTGTTTCTGTGGTCACCCCCCTTCAGCTTGAGTGGCTGAGTCATTTGGATAGTTTAGGCAGCCAGTTCAATGTGGGACCAGGGTTTGGCTCCAATTTTTGATCCAGCTCTGTCCCTGCCTAGATTTTTGACTTTGAGTAAGGCACTGTCCCAGTCAGGAGCAGTTTTGCCATCTGCAAACGAAAAGTTTGGACAGGATGACCCAGAATCTTCTGACTCAAAAATTGGCTTCTATAATGCAGGAAGGGTAGCCTACTGTCACTTGATTTTATGGATCCGTGGACTGGAAAGCTTCCCCTGAAGGTGGAGAGGGAGGACCGTTTCGGTCAGATTCTGGATGGGGTGTTAGGGAAGATGAGGTGCTCTGCATGGCCAATGGTTGTGGATCAAGGTAAGCAGAGTGAGGGAAGTGAGACCACAATGGTCATGAGTACAATCTCCTGGACGATTTTCCAAGGGCCTGCATGCTACATGGAGTCACAGAGCAGTACGGATATAAAGTCTGTGAGGGTTGGGGTGCTGTCTGCTGTGCCCCCTGCTGCCTAGCTCAGAGCCTGGCATGTAGCAAGATTTCAGACATCTTTTGGCCCACTGTCTGGATAAGTACGTGCAGATCTGGTTTACAGCCTGCCTCGGCCTCTTGAGCAAGTGGCTCCTTGAGCCTCAGGTGACACATCTGTAAAATGCGTATCACAGTAGCTTTCTCACAGGGCCCCACATACAGTATTTGGTGGTTGAGAGTTTAAGTTGTAAAGTTGGACAGTTACGGATTCAAATCCCGGCTCTTGCACTTATTAGCTGTTGGATCTTAAGCAAAACCCCTGAACTTTCTGTGCCTCAGTTTCCTTATATATAAAAAGGAGATGATAATAATAATAATATGACTCCATTGATTTGCTGGGAAGATAAAAAGAGATCGTGAGTGTAACGTGCTTAGCACAGTGTGGGGCACATAGTAAGTCCTCACTCAGTAAGTGCCAATGCCCTCTGCTCTTTCATTTTCCTGCAAAGATGCGGGGTGTGGGAAAGGAGAGCCTCAGAGAGGGGGGAACCTTGTTCTCCTGCAGCCCCCAGACCCCTGCAGACTCTGGATTCCCTACTGGCAGCTAGTAACCACCACGCCCGATCGGAGAGGCTGGGTAATGCCCTTTTAATAAAAACTGAAAAAAGAAAGGTTATTTCTTAGATGGGCTCACTTGCTAAAGAACCCTCAGAAATCCATTAACTGCCGTATTACTGAACATCTGAATGCAATTTACAAGCTATAATAACATCTCTCTGGTTAGCAAATGTTTGTGCCTCTCTGTAATTTTCTTTTCCATATGAAAATAGACCTGTCATAGTAATATGCTCGACCAGCTGCCTCTATAACATCGTTACTAAGCAGGAGAGATGGCGGGTCCTGGAGCCTGATGGGCTCGGTGTGCTATTGTGTTCCAGGGCAGGTCTATGGAAGGCTGGGTTCGCAGCTTGGGAGAGGGGTCTGCTCACATGTGTCGCTTCACAGGCAGACAATGGGGAACTCATGAAGAAAGGAATCAGGAGGCACCAGGCTTACTCAGAGGGAATCCTTGGGTGAAGCAAACAGTTAAGTACTGAGCTACTAACTAAAAGGTTGGTGGTTTGAACCCGCCCAGAGGCACCTTGGAAGGTAAGCTTGGTGATCTTCTTCCTAAAGGTCAGAGCCTTAAAAACCCTATGCAGCTGTCCTGCTCTGCACACATGGGGCCACCATGAGTTGGAATAGACTCAACAACAACGTGGCTATTGCCTTAATAATTGCTACCATTTGTTGAGTCCCTATCAGGTAAGCAGAATGAGGGAGAGAGGGCACAATGGTTATAAACAGCAATCTCCTTGACCTTTTTTTCCAAGGCCTTCCAAGCCACATGGAGCCCCTCACGCACAGTATTCTGAATCCCCAAGACAACCAGTCAAGGGAGGCATTATGAGTCATCCCACCTTACAGATTGGGAAGTTGAGGCTCAGAATGATTTATCTGACATGCCCAAGACCCCACAGGCATGCTGGCTTCAGAGGGAGGTCTGCCTGATTCCACAGTCCATGTCCTTTCCACTATGCCATGCAACACGTTCCCCAGGCTTCTTGACCAATGACCATGGAGGCAGTTGGAGAGCGGCCAGGAAAACGGTGTCCTTGAAGCATCAATGAAAACTGATCAGTTTTCACAGTCGATGACCAGGATTCTAATTAAATTACCAGCTTCCTTGGCCCAAAGCTGGTCCAGAGAATATTAGTTTGATAAGGGTCCCTCACTGCTGGCGGGTCCATTTTCAGGCTTGGTTTCTGTTATATATTTTTGAATGAGCTCCAATGGTCTGATTTGCTGTCATGAACCTCTTAATAAATGAGCCAGTTTACTCAATTGCCCATAAACTTGCCAGGTTCAGGATAAGGAGAAATTACAAAAGGGAGCCTTATGTCCTAGGAAGTAAAGGGTGAGTTCCTTAAAATGACTTTCATGGTTACAGGCTGTCAACAGCAATAAGGATGAAGCCAAGTAGAAGCAAGGAAAGATGAGAGGGACAGAGAAAGAGGGGGCATTTATGACATTGTTTAAGCTCGGTGGAGCTTTCTTTTCAAATTTGCTGCAGAAAAATCCCAGATAATGGTGTCATAAAAGTCTGGGGAGAGTTATTGTAGCAAGAGGAGCTCATCTGCTAATCAAAAGGTCAGCAGTTCGAATCTACCAGCCGCTCCTTGGAAACCCTATAGGGCAGTTCTACTCTGTCCTATAGGATCGCTATGAGTTAGAATCTACTTGATGGCAACGGGGTTGGTTTTGGGTTTCGGACTTACCCCAGCCTTGAGGTCACTGATGGTTCAGTGGTGGAATTCTCACCTTCCATGTGAGACACCTGGGTTCGATTCCCAGCCAACGCACTTCGTGTGTGGCCACCACCTGTCTGTCAGCAGAAGTTTGCGTGTTGCTGTGATGCTGAACAGGTTTCAGCGGAGCTTTCAGACTAAGATGCACTAGGAAGAAAGGCCTGGTGATCTACTTCTGCAAATCAGCCAGTGAAAACCCTATGGATCACAGCTGGCCGACGCACAACTGTTCATGGTGATGGCACAGGACCAGGCAGCATTTCGTTCCACGGTGCATGGGGCCACCACGAGTGGGGGGCTGACTCGAAGACAGCCAACAGTAACAACTCCAGCACTAGGTGTTCTGACCAAGCTGAAGTTCTTCTCAAAATTAAGCAGAGGCATGAAAGAAGCTTCAGGTCAGTAGCTGCTGTCTGAAAAGTGTTGCTTTGGAGTTAGGCGGATGAGGGCTAAAGTCTAGCTCACTAGCTGTGTGGTGTCAGGCAGTCGGTTTATTTATATTTTCTCCTTTAGCCGGAGGCATAGCGAGTGGGGGACAGAGCAGGGCGTTTGCCCCCGGGGGCAAGTCCAAGTGGGAGACAGAGGAGGCCTGCCAGGGAATCAGGGAATCACCCCACACACACACTCATTGAGGTAGGAGGGGCAAACTTAGAAACTGCCCCTGGGGGCTCATTACCTTTGGGTGCTACATATACCTTTGGGGCTGTTGTGAGAATTGCATGAATTCATGTGAAAATATGCAGGACACAGCACTCACCACACAAGAGCCCCATAAATACTTACAATTGTCAAGGGGGTGCAGGGTCTCCTGTTCGAGTTTTAAAATGAGGGCGTGGGACCAGGAGTTCTCTAAAAGTCCTGCTACTTCGAAAAACCCGTTGCCGTTGAGTTGATTCTGACCCATAGCGACCCTATGGGACAGAGGAGAACTGCCCCCTAGGGCTTCCAAGGCTGTGATCTTTTTTTTTAAATTGTACTTTAGATGAAGGTTTACAGAACAAACTAGCTTCTCTTTAAACAGTACACATATTGTTTTACGACGTTGGTTAACAACCCCACGACATGTCAACACTCTCCCTTCTCAAACTTGGGTTCCCTATTACCAGCTTTCCTGTCCCCTCCTGCCTTCTAGTCCTTGTCCCTGTGCTGGTGTGCCCATTTAGTCTCGTTTTGTTTTATGGGCCTGTGTAATCTTTGGCTGAAGGGTGAACCTCAGGAGTGACTTCACTACGGAGCTAAAACGGTGTCCGGGGGCCATACTCTTGGGGTCTCTGTCAGGCCAGTAAGTCTAGTCTTTTTTTGTAAGTTAGAATTTTGTTCTGCATTTTCTCCAGCTCTGTCTGGGACCCTCTGTTGTGATCCGGTCAGAGCAGTCAGTGGTGCCAAGGCTGTAATCTTAACAGAAGCAGATCGCCAGGTCTTTTCTCCTGCAGAGCAGCTGGTGGGTTCGAACCGCCAACTTTTCGGTTAGCAGACAAGCGCTTTAACCACTGTGCCACCAGCGCTCCTTGCCTGCTGCTGTAGTCTCCACAGATTGCGGGACTCCAGAGCCCCCCAGCACTTTATGAAATATTGGTAAAAAGTTGGAAAGTCCATTTCCCTCCTGCCCACGCATCCTGCCACCAAGCCTCTAACCATTTCCCCATCAGCGTCTGCAGGGCTGTGGCCAGAATGCAAACACCTACCAGAGAATGGCTCTTCCTTCCAGGCAGATGCAGTGACGAGTGGGCCTGCTCAGAGGGGAGGCCAGGCCTGGTCCACCATTACCCATCCCTCAGGGCCCAGTTCACGCGACACGTTCTGAAAGTGTGGCCCTGTGACCTGCAGCATCAGCGTCCACTGTGAGCTTGTATTAAGCGCAGAATCCCAGCCCCACCCCACACCTCCAAATCAGAATCTGGTAGGTGGCCGTCGGGTCAATTTTTGACATGGAGTTACCCCGTGTGACAGAGCAGGACTGCCCCATAGGGTCTTCTAAGCTGTAATTTTTATTGGAGCAGATCACCAGGTCTTTCTTCCGTGGAACTGCTGGGTAAGTCTGAACTGCTGACCTTTATTTAGGTTAGCAGCCGAGGGCTTAGCCCTTGCGCCACCAGGGGTACTCCTCAAATCAGAATCTGCATGTTAACCAGGTCCCTGGTAGTTCACGCGCGCTCTGAAGTGGAAGAAGCACCGCTGCAAGCCCTAGACAAGGTCAGCTTCCTACCATACCCTCTCGCGGATCCTCTGCTTCTCCTTTGCAGCAGCCATTGCTCTGGTAGACAATGAGCTATTTGTTGTACTTTTTTGCTTGATATCTGTCTTTCTCTGCCAGACAGCTGACTCCCCAAAGACAAGGCCCGTGCTCATCTTGTTCAGCTCTGTATCCCCAGATCATAGCTTAGTTCCTAGCACACAAACTCTCTCCACTCCAGTTGTCGTCGAGTTGGCTCTGACTAATGACAACCCGGTGTATGTCAGAGTAGACCTGTGCTCCACAGGGTATTCCATGGCTGATTTTTTGGAAGTAGATTGCCAGGCCTTTCTTCCAAGGAGCTTCTGGGTGGACTTGAACTAGCTGAGCACATTAACTATTTGCACCACTCAGGGACTCCTAGCACAGAAGGGAGTCACTTAATTAGAACTATGGAATGAATGAATAAATGAGAGAATGAGTAATGAGGATTGAGCTTCTTGAAGTGATTAAGACCTTCATGCTCAAGTGCTTCCGAATCTCTATAAGTGATAACGGACCAGCTGCCAAGACATCAAAGGATTCAGAAGTCTAGCCCCATCTTCAGCCTCAACATATGTATCTCTGAGACCCTGGAGGGTCCGTCTGAGCTTTATGTGGATGTTACTGAAACAACAAAGAAGGGGAACCCCCCAAAATTATAGAAAAGTTTTATTTGTCAAGCAAGATCAGGAAGGATGGGAATACACTGGGTTGGGAAAAAGAGGAAACCAGTCTTCACGAGACTTTGGACACCTCACGCCCCCTCAGTTTCTCACCTGTCAACATGAGAAGACAAACCTGTGACCCGAAAACCTCACATTGTGATTGTGAGGAGTAGTATATGGCTGTAATTATCAACCCTGATTGCACCATTCAGCCATAAAAAGGAATGAAGTACTGATTTGTAGGTGTGGATGGCTTCAAAACCATTATGCTCAGTGAAAGAAGTCAGTCACAAAAGACCACGCATTTTATGATTCCGTTTCTATGAAATGTCCAGAAGAGGTAAATTCGTAGAGACAGAGCAGATGAGTGGTTTCCCGGGAACGTGGAAGGACAGTGGAATTGGGCATTACTGCTTAACAGGTACCACCACTGCCACCAGTTGCCATCAAGTTGATTCCGACTCATGGTGACCCCATGTGTGCCAGGGTAGAGCTGTGCTCCGTAGGGTTTTCAATGGCTGGTTTTTTGGAAGTAGATCACCAGGCCTTTCTTCTGAGGCACCTCTGGGTAGACTTGAATGCTTAGTTAGCAGCTGAGTGTATTAACCATTTGCACCACACAAGGACTCCTTAATGGGTACAGGATCTCCTTCTGGAGTGATAAAAGTGTTTTAGAACTAGGTAGAGGTCATGGTTGCCCAATGCTGTGAATACACAAAGTGGCACTGTATTGTACGCTTGAAGATGTTTAATTTTATGCTGTGTGGATTTCACCTGTATTAAAAACAGAAGTCATATGAAGGGCTTTAAAAATACCTATAGATGACCAGCCACCCTCATCCCAGGGGTTCTGATTCTTTTGATCTGAAAAGAGGCCCAGTCGTTGGCTATTTTAAAAAGTTCCCCAGGGAGTTACAACAGGTAGCCGGGGGTGAGAACTGCACGTTTACAGAAGTGCATTGTAGTAGAAAGAACCCAGCAGACCGGGCTTGGCTACCATCTCCACCTCCTAATTGCCGCTTCCCTCAACCAGCTCCCTCGTCTGTGAAAATGCAAGTTATAATACTTAGCACGTCAGGGCTGTTGCTAAAATTACATTAGATCGTGTTAGCAAAGCACGTGGCTTGCCATCTATTAGGTGCTAAATAAATTACTATGATTATTATTATTATTAATTGGTAGAAAGTCAAAATTGACCGCAAAAGTTAAAAAGAGCCATTCGACTCTAAGGCAATGAGATGTGTTACTGTTACTCCCGCATACTGGGGCTTTGTGGTTATGGGAAGGGTGAAAGAGCAGTAAGGATGCAAAGTTACCTAGATCGTTCTTTTCTCTGAATATCGATACATTTGTGTACCTAGGTCTGAAATAAAATTGATTGGAATCACAGTAGGCGATACTTCCTTCCAACAAGCAGGGGGATGTGGTAGCTCCTTGCTGCATAAAGGCCCTTGGGACTTATGTCTTTGGAAAAAATAAAATACCAGGGAAAGGAGTCTAGGACTCCTTGGCACGAGTTGGGTTTTATCTAATGGCAATGAGATCTGGTATTTCATTTGGTCTACCCTGGTGTATGTGAGTTTCCTAAGGTGCTGTAACAAAGCGTCACAGACTGGAGGGCTTAAAGCAACAGAAACTTAGTCCCGACCAGGTCTGGAGGCCGGAAGTCCGAAATCAAGATGTCGGTAGGGCCGTGCTCCCTCTGAAGTCTCTGGCACTTCTAGCTTCTGGTGATCCTTGGCTTGTAGATACATCAATTCTCGGCCTCTGTCTTCACATGAAGGAGCCCTGGTGGCACAGTGGTTAAAGCAGTCAACTGCTAACTGAAAGGTGGGCAGTTCAAAACCACCAGCCGCTCTGCGGGAGAGAGATGTGGTAGTCTGCGTCTGTAGAGAGTTACAGCCTTGAAAACCCTGTGGGGTAGCTATGAGTCAGAATCGACTTGATGGCAGTGGGTTTGGGTCTTCACTTGGCCGTCTTCCCCTGCATCTGTCTCAGTGGCTCTTCCTTTTTCATAAGGACAGCAATCATATTGGATTAAGGCCCACCCTAATCCAGTTTGATCTCTTTTTAACTTGATTATGTCCGTGAGGACCCATTTCCAAATAAGGTCACATTCACAGGTACCGGGGGTTAGGACTTTAACACATCTGTTTGGATTCAGCCCATAACATCTGACCTCTCAGAGGCTCAGTCAAGTGCACAAATGTTCTCCAGAGCTCTGCAAGAGGAAGTTTCTGTTGCTCTAAGCCCCCCAGTCTGTGCTGCTTTGTTACGGTGCCCTGGGAAACTCATACACCAGGGTAGACCAAACAGAAACACCAGCTCTCAATGCTATTAAATAAAACCCATGATTATATCGCATAGTTGATGGCAATGAACCTGATGTATTAAGCTTACCCAGTGGTTTTCATTTATTCCCTTTCTTCCCCCTCCCCCTCAGTTTTCCCACCAATTCATGCATTGGTTCGTTTATTCCCGTATCTCTTCTCCTCTTTCATTGCATGCTTTTCTGTAAGTTGCCTTGATGTTGTTGTTGTTGACTGCCGTTGAGTTGGCCCCCAACTCATGATGACCCAATGAAATGCTGCCTGGTCCTGTGCCATCCCCATGATCATTTGCAGACTGGTCTGTTGTGATCCATAAGCTTTTCATTGGCTAATTTTCAGAAGTAGATTACCAGGCCTTTATTTTTTGTCTGGAATCTCTGCTGAAACCTGTTCAGCCTCATAGCAACACACAAGCCTCCACTGACTGACCAGTGGTAGCTACATGTGAGATGCACTAGCCAGGAATCAAACCCAGTCTCCCACATGGAAGGTGAGGATTCTACCGCTGAACCACCAACAACCAACCTCTTGCCTTGATGGAGCATGGCTGTTATTACCTGGGGCCCTGGAGTCAGACCCTGTGGGTTCTTCCCTAGCTCTGCCCTTCCTACATGTGTAGCATCAGGCAAATGTCTTTACCTCTCTGTGCCTTAGTGCCCTCATCTCTATCTCTACAATGGGGGTTTTAACAGTGTCTGCCTCATGGGTGGGAGGATTTAGTGAGGTGGTATGTTTACGAAGAGCTGAGCATCATCACAAAGTTTGTTCTGAGTAACGCAAGCTCCTATTATAGTCCTTTTGGCTTTGCTAGTCTGTGATCACCTTTCCTGGGTATGCTCCTTGGTTGCAGTCATTTGGGGACAATGCGTCTTCAGATCCCCCCAACCCCGAATTCTTAAGCTCTCAATGTCAGCCACCAGTGTGGTGCAGCTGTGTCTACCCAGGGACCCTGTCCACGCTGCCTCCGGTGGGTAGTGCTGCTGTTGGAGGTCTCTTGACCTGGCCCTTTGGATGCTGCCCTCACAATTTTAATTCCAATGGTAACACCTGCTCCCTTTCTCCCTGCTTCGGGAGAGGCGAGCTGAGTGGCCAAGCCATCTCTCCCTCCGTTCAATGTCATGTCCTTGGAACTGTTCTTTAAGTGGTGCACTAGCTTCTTAGTGTGAGACGTATCTCATGAAAAGTCAGCACTCAGACACACCTGGGGGTGTGTTTCTTAGGTGGTGGGGTTACCCAGACCCTGCTGCCCTTCTCCTGGGCTCCACCAGGAGGGCAGGGATTCCCCTGTGAAAAGCAGTGAGGGCTGCCCTATCTCGACCTAAGGAAGAAACAGCTACTGGATGCTAATTTCAGTGAGACCTAGATGTGGTCTGTTTGCTGATTTCCCTCCTCGTCTGAAAAGGATTTCTTAATAAATAGTGATAGATGCAAGTGATTTATCGAGCATGCACAGTGGTCAGGGACCACGCTCAGTGCTTTGTATTCAGCATCTCACTGAATACACAAACCACCCCGTGGAATGGATACTATTATCAGTGCTTCCTTTTACAGATGAGGAAACTGAAGCATAAGCGATTAAGAAATGTTTCCAAAAGCCACATAGTTAATATATGCTAAATCAGGTTTGAATTTAGGCTTTTCACCCAGAACCTGAATTCTTAACCATCAGCCAAACTCTCTCTTCCTAGGAGTTATCTTTTAGTTCAACCCCCTAATTTGACAAAAGCAGCAACAACTTTTCAAAGAACAAGTTTCAGCGGAGCTTCCAGACTAAGGCAGACTAGAAAGAAATGCCTGGCAATCTACTTCCAAAAAATCAGCCAGTGAAAACCCAGTGGTCGCTATGAGTAGGGGGCCAACTTGATGGCAGCTGACAACAACCTTTTAGGGTTGTGTTGAGGATTACATAAGGATACCCTGAGTACAGGGCTTGGCATGTAGTAAGTAATAAGGGCTAGCTATTTATTTTTAGCAAGAACGTGAATAGTTCGCCATCGCCAGGGGAAATAGACATAAAAACTCCTATGTCGTCCACATCTCTTGTATCATTCCAGCACCCAGGCCTCGTCAGCATGGAGGAAACGTGGTCATTCTTTCCTGTATTTAAAAAAGAAACTTGTCTAAAGAGTAATTTATGAGAAGCATGCGCATCCTTGCATTTGCTGACTTGGGTGTTCTCCCCCAGCTGCTGCCCGGGCTGAGTAAAAGCAAAAGCCACACGTTTGTTAAAGGGCAGCATCTGGACAGAGGAGGGGTCAGCTTTGAAGAATACACCCAGCTTCACCGAGCAGCAGCTCTGGACTACAAATGGGCAGCCTTCTTGGCAGAGTGGCAGCTTTGTGCATCCCTGCTCCCTCCCCGGCCTGCTGTCTGTCTCGTCTACTGGGGTGGGACACCCAGATATAGCACAGCTCTCCAGGGGACTCAAAGTCCCAGGGCAGAGAAGCAATATTACTGCAGATTCAGAGGGCTGGTGCTCAGCACACAGAGAGCTGCCGTCAAAACAGAATTAGAAATGAGCTCAGACTGAAGACTTCAAATCCACCGGAGTCCCTCGGTCTCCACCAAGCCCCATACATTGAATGGCCATGGATCCATGTGATGGATTTCTTTGAGCAAAGGTTAAGCACTCGGCTGCTAACCAAAAGGTCGGCAGTCTGAACCTAGCCAGCAGCTCCTGGGGAGAAAGACCTGGCAATCTGCTCCCATAAAGATTACAGCCTAGATCCCCTGCAGTCTTCTTAAAACCCCACAGCAGGTTAGCTTAAGTGGTAAAGAAGGTCTGCCTTGGGCATTATGCTCTTTTAAGAACTGTCTGTATGGGATCAGATTGACAAGAGCAACTTGAAAGATTAGACAGGAACCTTAGGGGGCAGTGAGTTTATGTTAACGGAGGAGGAACAACTCAGGAAAGGAAGGTGAGAATGGTTGTAGGACTTGGAGGATGCAATCAACGTCACTGAACCGTACATGTAGAAACTGTCAAACTGGTGTATGTTTGGCTGTATATATTCTCAACAACAACAACAACAAAATAATTTTTAAAGAAGAATTAAGCCTAGGAAGCCTTCTGGGGCAGTTTGACTCTGTCACATGAGGTCGCTAGGAGCTGAAATTGACTCCACAGCACCTAACAACAGCTATGACAAGTGCCCATCTCCCTCCCACCACCCCCCCCCTTTGACGGGACCTGATCCCCACTGATGTGTAGATTTTAGACGATGCACCTCTTCAAAGACTACTTCAATCTTGAAAAAGCGCAGGATGCAGAAAAGCCACTGGAGAAGCTATCATCGAAAATCTGTCCCCTTAAACTCCCTGTGTTCCAGGGTGATGGGAGGGGACGGGATTAAAAAATTGGTATAATTCTGATGCTGATCCAACTTTGCCAGAGCTTCTCTGTGTCATCTTAGGACTTGGGGGGTCTGATCCCCACAGCATGAGGGATATCCTATTGTTACCTGCTGTCAAGTTAACCCCGACTCATGGCAACCCCGTGAACAACGAAAAGAAATGCTGCCTGGTCCTGCACCATCCCCATGATCGTTTGTGATCCATAGAGTTTTCACTGGCTAATTTTTGGAAGTAGATCGCCAGGCCTTTCTTCCTAGTCCATCTGAGTCTGGAAGCTCCACAAAACCTGTTCAGCATCATAGCAACACACAAGCCTCCAATGACAGACATGTGGTGGCTGCTCATGAGATGCAATGGCCAAGAATTGAACCCAGGTTTCCCACATGGAAGACAAGAATTCCACCTCTAAGCCACCACTGCCCTCAGTCCTGCTCTAAGTGCTGGGAATTCAGCGATCAAAAGGGCTGATTAAATGAAATCGCGTACAGAGTGCCTCGCACAGGGGCTGGAAAACAACAGGTGCTCAATGACTGTCACCACCTTTCCCCTCCCTTCTCTCCAAAACAAACTTTGAGCGATGCCAGGCTAGCCGCACGGATGTGGTTGGTGAACCTTATAAAAGGCACAGCCCTTTGCTCAATACCCTCAACGAGTGAATATTTGGTGACATTTTTGAAGACTTGATGTTCAAATCCCAGATCCTAGCATGTGTTCAATGTGTATTTCAGGGAATGAATAGAACAACGAAAACAGGATATCAGTGCTTGTGTTTAAAACAGATTCCTTGTATTCCTTGCATTTAAAAAACAGACATAATTCTTATTGGAAGAAGTAATACATGCACACAGTAAAAATTCAAACAGTATGAAGTATATCTTAGGTGCCGTTGAGATGATTCCGACTCATAGTGACCCCACGTGACAGAGTAGAACTGCTCGCTAGGGTTCTCTAGGCTGTAATCTTTGCAGGAACAGATACAGTGAAAATTAAGTATTTTCCCTACCGCTCACCCCCCTCCCACTTCTCTCTAGACAGCGCCATTATTGTAAGCGTGTGTGTGTGTGTGTGTGTGCGCGTGTGTGTGCAGCCTTCTAGAGATACCCCACGCACATACATATCCCTGTTTTCACAGTTAGAGATATACTCCAAGTTCTGTTTAGCACCTTGCTTTGTTTCCACTGAAAAAAACGTAATTGATTCCTTATCAGGACATATTGAGCTATGCTTGCTTTCCAAATGCCACAGAATGTGTCACTGTGTGGACGGATTAATTATTTAACCAGTCCTCTATTGCTGTATATTTAGCTTGTTTTCTGTCTGTGCCATTATAAACAATGATCGTCTTCATTGTGCACATTTAAAGGAAAACGTCTTAGTGCTAGAACACCTGGGTCAAGGAATAAATGACTTTTTTTCATTACATAATACCCAACAACTTTCCAAAATATTGGCATATTCCACACTCCTTGCAGTAGGATGCGCAAATGCCTCTTGCCAGTGCCCTGGCCAGACCACTCATTCCTAGCATTTTCTGCCTTCCCCGTCCTGCCTCCCTAGTGACTTGACAGTTATTCAACTCGCCCGCATATAAACCCTTCCGAACAGGAGGGATTCCCTACGCTGTATTAATGAAATTAAACACCCTGCATTAAGTGCCCGGTTCATGATAAATTGAATTCTAATTCTGTTCTACCTCAGCTGTTCGTTTTTTTCTCACTGATTTGGGCTGCCCTCTCCAGACTGGGGTTTAGTAAGTCCCACTCAGAGTAGGGATTCAGGTGTTATTTGCATAACATATGGCACCAAGGAAACTAGGCCACGTTATTTCGGTCGTTCCAACACAGGGCTCTGTTTGCTCAGCCAGATGTGAATCATATTTTACGTCCTTGTGTTTTCCCCTGCAAGGCTTTTGGAAGGAGAGACTCAACTGCTCTGTCTAAGGTTGGAGATGGAAAGTGTCTGGGAAGGATAATGTTATCAGTATAGAGGCAGTTCCTGGGGCCATACTGTATACAGTTCAAGGAGTCCCAAGGTAAATAAGAATTGAGAAAGTTGGCTGTTTGATGCCCCTGCTTCTCAAGTTAGGGCATTTCAGTTCAACCCAACTCAATACAAATTCAACCTATTATTGAATTGGGTTGAATTTGTATTGAGTTGGGTTGAATTGAATTGGGTTGAATTTGAATTGGGTTGAATATTGAGTTGGGTTGAATTTGTATAGAGTTGGGTTGCTGCTGTTGTTAATTGCCCTCGAGTCAGCTCTGACTCATAGTGACCCTATATATAACAAAACAAAATGTTGCCCAGTCCTGTGCCATCCTAACAATCGTTGCTATGTTTGAAAATGTGGGAATCCCTAATACTACATGTTAGGCTCTATGGTACATCCTGAGAATGGAGTGGTAAACTAAAACAGACATGTTCAATCTCTATGAGTTCTTAGCCTGGAGTCTGAATATCCTTTGGCTAGGTTCAAAGGTCTTCATTAATTCCCTAAAATCATATACAGGTAGTCCCAGACTTATGATGGGCTTCCATTCCGACGACTCCATTGTAAGTCAGTTCTGACGTAAGTCGAATACCTCATTTTTTTTTTTTTAAAGTTTTCACTATTATTGCCTTTTATTATCAGTGTCTTTATAAATCCTATCTTTTTTGTCTTTGCAGGTTGGAAACATTACACATATATTTTAACATTGTATGTAGCAGATATTGCTAACAATAAGATATACAGAAAAAAACTATCGTTTAAGTGTGGTTCGTCGTAACTGGAATACATCGTAAATCAGGGACTACCTGTATGTAATTGTGCATATATGTGTACACGTTTGTGTGTGATTGTGTGCACTTTCTGGGAAAAGGCCCATAGAGTTTATCCTACTGGCAATGATCCTCTATCCCCTCCCCTAAAAAAAGTTTAAGACTTGATAATCCAGGCTTAATGATTTGTCTACCTTCATCTTGAGGATTTTTGGAGCCCTTTCCAGGATTTTAATCATCCCAACACCCACAGGTTCTTCCTTTTCTCCACCTACAACCCATCCCGTTTGACACGCATCCATGTCCACTGCTTTGCCCTTAGAAACAAACTCTCCCTGTCCCTGGAGAAATTAATTTGTTTGCCTTTATTATGCTAAACAGTGCAGAGACTGGTGGATACAGGGGATGCCCCAAGCAAGGAGGTAAATGAATTAAACCATTCAAAGTTCTTCCAAAGCCCAGTGCGCATCCGTGTTCTGTCCTTCATCCTCTCACTCATCGTTCACCCACTTGTTGACCAGTTGACTAGCACACGCTCTCATTTCCACGCACATCGGCACTCACGCACATTCAGGCAACACGCACTCATCCAGTTTGATACTCATTCACTGTCTAACACACTCATTCAGCCACTTACTCATTCTCCAGACCCTTACAAGTATGTATCGTGTGTCAGGCATCACAGGAATCCAGAGATGAGGGGTCCGTGTCCCTCCTGTCTTAATCTCTTAGCGCTGCCGTAACAAAAATACCACAAGGGGGTGGCTTTAACAGAAATTTATTTTCTCACTTATTAGGAGGCTAGAAGTCCTAATTCAGGGCACTGGCTGTAGGGGGAGGCACTCCCTCTCTGTTGGCTATGGGAGAAGACCCTTTTCTCATCTCTAGCTGGCCATCCCTGGAGTTCCTGGGTTTGTAGACTGCCCTGCTTCCCCTGTCTTCAGATAGTGCCTGTCTTCCTCCAGTGTCTACTTTCTTCTGTGCTTAATCTGCATTTTTATATCTCAAGCTGATTGGCTTAAAACATACCCTATCCTGATATGGCCCCATTAACATAACAAAGAGACCCTCTTCTCAAATGCAATTACATCCACAGGTCTACGAAACACATATTTGGGGGGATCCCGTTCAATCCATAACACTCTCTTGAAGGAGTTCATAGTCTAGAGAGGAATCAGACGCACAGACTAAGAACTACAACATATTGTTTTATGTACCATAGAGAAATACTGTAGAAAGGGTCTGTGCAAATTGCTGAGAAGGCTCAGAGGACGGAGTAACTGATTCCTTCCTGGGAGAAATGGGAAATGCTTCATAAGAAAATGATATTTGAGCTGGATCTTGAAGGATGAATAGGAGTTTTTCCAAGCACAGGAAAGGGAAAGGCATTCTAGGTAGATGGAACAGCATATGCAAAATCCAGAGGTGGGGCAATACTGGAGCATGATGTAAACTGAAGAGGTCAGCTTTTTCTTTGCCCAGTTGTAACCTGATTAGTTTTGGCCTGGGAGCTTGACTACTTTGGGGTGGGGGGAATGCTCAGCTAATGAGCTCCCAGGAAATTCTGCAGCCCTTTGTGACACATTGGCTGCAGAGACAGGGCACCCAGAGCCAGCATATTTGCTTCCCTCAACATTATGTTGGTCGGTCTCTAGCTGTTCCTTTTATGTGATGAACTCACTCCCAAAGCACACTTGGCCTTCAGCAGTGACAAAAGTCCTGCCTGTGAGTGATTGACTGTGAATGAAATAATCTCTTTGTATCTTTAGGACTTAGTTTATGGGACTCCTGCTATGACTGAGTGCTTGATTTTCTAGCTTATTCCGTGGCCCTGCTCGCCATCTTTCCTGTGGCTCCTGTTGCGTAGGGCCGGGACAAAGAAAGTTTCATAAATAGAAATGAAACTTAGAAGAGGTAAAATGAAAGCTGTTTTGCAAACACGTGGAACAAAAAATATGTGGGATTCAACACTCTTGGCAATTACCCAGTGTCTTAGTTATCTAGTGCTGCCATAACAGAAATACCACAGTGGATGGCTTTAACGAAGAGAAACTTATTCGCTCACAGTTTAGGAGGCTAGAAGTCCGAATTCAGGGTGCCAGCTCCAGGGAAAGGCTTTCTCTCTCTGTCAGCTCTGGGGGAAGGTCCTTGTTATCAATCCTCCCCTGGTTGAGGAACTTCTCAGTGCAGGGACCCCAGGTCCAAAGGACACGCTATTCTTCTGCCTCTTGTTTCTTGGTGGTATGAGGTCCCCGTGTCTCTCTGTTCACTTCCCTTTTATATCTCAAAAGAGATTGACTTAAAACACAACCAAATCTTGTAGATTAAGTCCTGCCTCATTAACATAACTGCTGCTAATCCCACCTCATTAACATCACAGAGGTAGGATTTACAACACATAGGAAAATCACATCAGATGGCAAAATGGTGGACAATCATACAATACTGGGAATCATGGACTAGCCAAGTTAACACACATTTTGGGGGGTACAATTCAATCCATAACACCCATGCAACCTTATTTTTGGAGTTATGGTCATTGAAGATCTTGCTTACAGACATCTCAAGTGACTCAGCTACAAGGAAAGGTTGTTTAATTGGGAGACAATGTCATATGTTGTTTAAGACTATGGGCTCTTGAGTTACAGAGAACAAATTTCAAATCTTGGTTCTGCCACCTAGAACTTGTATATAGCAGTCAGGACTGGTTGGGTGCAAGTTACAGAAAGCTCAAATGAAATTGACTTAGGGTGGAGAGGAAAAGGGTCAGCTCTCAGTTCCTAAAATGCACCCTGCTCTTTGTTACCTCCAGGCTCTTCAAGTGCTATCCCTTATTATTTGGATCATCTCCATTCTCCCACCCTGCCACGGGGATAACTCTTATTTTTTTTAGATCATAGCTTAGATATCACCTCCTCTGGGTAGCAGCTGTAGATGCCATGGTATGCCACCCAGGTTCACCCCCAGCTACAGGGAATGTCAGTGTCAGATAGCTCTCACTCACGTTTCCCTACAGGAAATGCCTTCAGCCAAGGAGAACTGCCTCACCCAATGTCACTCCACCTTGGAGACAGCCTACATCCAGTGGCTGGTCCATGCGGCTGTATAGCAGCACGGTCCTTTGTCTCAAGGAAGTACAACTCTTGGGGCCATCCCAGCTCCAGAGCTTGCTGTGGGATCAGCTGAGGCCATAGTTGCAACTGCAACCAGTTCAGTTCCTCCTTTGCCTGATTCTGCCTCCCTCAACTTCCGCAGGTGTTGATCTCAAGGGCACTGCCCATAAACGTGCTGCATGCAAATCTCCATCTGAGTCTGCTTCCTGGGTCAGCTGTCTGGTCTGGGAAACTTTCAGATAAAAGTAACCAAAACCCTAACTCAAAATTGCTTAAAAATAAGGACATTTATTATCTCTGAAGTACAGACTTAAGGGCTGGTCGATTCATCATCTCAGTGACATCCTCAAAGACCCAGATACTTCTCATCCATCTGCTAGAACTTTCTTCGTGCAGGCTTCAGCCTAGGCTGAAAGAAGTCACTACAGCAGCTCCAGGCATCACCACCAGATATGACAATGCCTAGAAGAAAAAAAGCCCATCTCTTCTGTTAGGAAAGAAGACAATTTTCCCAGAATCCCCTACTTATCCTCATGTCCTCATTGGCCAGAGTTGGGTCACATGCCCACTCCGGGACCAATCACTGCCAAGGGGAATGAAGTCACCTTTAAACTTATCAGGCCCATTGGGAATGGGGTCTCCTCCCCCTGAGGCTCTTGGCTGCGGCCGCTGGGTGGATACCTGAATAATATTGGGATCCTCTTAGTAAAAAAGAAAGTGAATGAATGTTCTGTAGACAACCAAGAACAGCACCCTCTGCATCTATCTCTTCGTAAGCATCCAGTACCAGTTGCTATTGAGCCGACTCCAACTTACGGCACCCCCGTGTGTGTCAGAGTACAACTGTGCTACATAGGGTTTTCAATGGCTGATTTTTTCAGAAGCAGATCACCAGGACTTTCTTCCAAGGTACCTGAGTGGACTCAAACTTCCAACCTTTTAGTCAGAGGTTTGGTTTTGTTTTTTGGGAAGCTGTTAGGAAATCACTCCTATCCGATAGAAACATAATGCAGGTCCGTATGTAATTTTAAATTTCCTAGTAGCCAGATTTTTAAAAATCAGGTGAAATTAATTTTAATAATACATTTTATCTAAGTCAATATGTCCAAAATATTATCATTTCAACAGGCACTACCGTAAAATGAGTATTAATGAGCTATTTCACATTAGTTTTTTCCTACTAAGTCTTCAAAAGATGTGTATAATTCACACTCACAGCACACCTCGATTCAGACTGTCCACATTTTAAGGGCTCAGTAGCCACACGTGGACAGCACAGATCTAGATCATATAGATGATCTAGATGCTGTGAGGTTTTCATTCTTTGGGTTTCATTCTTAATGACTCGGCAGCCACTG
This sequence comes from Dugong dugon, assembly GCA_030035585.1. Lineage (NCBI taxonomy): Eukaryota > Metazoa > Chordata > Mammalia > Sirenia > Dugongidae > Dugong > Dugong dugon. The sequence continues at coordinate 115,966,663 of CM057470.1, forward strand.
GAGGGTTTTGAACAGGAACATGACTTCATTCAATTTGTTTTCCAAGGATTGCTGGGGCTTCCAGGGAAGCTGTTCTCCTGTAGGGGCCAAGGCAGGAGGGAGAAGGACCAGCTAAGAAGCTAGGCTTGAGTGGCAATAAGCAGTGGGGAATTACGCCAGCCTCCGAACACAGAAGTAGCTGGATCCACAGCTGGGACTAGATCCCTGGACTTCTTCACATCCCAACCCCGCATCTGCATTGGGGGTTGGCCTCCTGCAGATGGAATTTTCATGAGGCAGGCTGGTCTACCCCGTCATTTCCTCAACCGTCTTCATTCCAGAATCTTTGTTTGTCTATCCATAAATCACAAATGGTAATTACTACAATTTGTCGAAAGTATAGAAACCAAATCCAGCTCTGCCATGGTGGATCCACCGCATATATTCCAGCCCAGTGGTTCTTAGGCATTTTTAGCTTTGGGATCTTGTCCTCAAATGGAATCTTCTACCAAAGTGCAAAGCAGATACTCCTCAACCTACACATAGGTTGCCCATTGCCGTTGCGTCAATTCCGACTCATAACTACCCTAGAGGACAGAGTAGGACTTCCTCATAAGTTTCCCAGGGCTGTAATCTTTACAGAAGCAGACTGCCACATCTTTTTCCTGTGGAGTGGCTGAACTGCTGACCTTTTGGTTAGCAGCCGAGCACTTAACCACTGAGCCACCAGGGCTCCTTACAGATGGGTTAGGTTCCATAAAACTCTCTCTTAGGTCCATTTTTTCCTAGATCCCATGACTCTGGGGAAGTGGCAGATGCTCACCCATCCAAACAAAGCCAAGTCCATAAGCTGACTCCTCTTCTTCTGTTCTGATTCCATAGAAGTTTCATTCAAAGATGTTTAGACGTGGACCCTTTTATCATAAATAATGCATGAGTCCCTGTTATGGATTAAATTGTGCCCTCCCCAAAAAAATATGTCTTGAAATCCTGTTGTCAAGTCCATTCTGACTCATGGCGAGCCCATGTGTTACAGAGTAGAACTGCTCCATAAGGGTTTCTTAGTTGTAATCTTTATGGAAGGTGTTCACCAGGCCTTTCTTCCATGGAGCAGCTGGGAGGGTTCAAACCACCAACATTAAGTTAGTAGATGATTGTAAACTGCTTGTTCTACTCAGGCTCCGGAGCCCCATAGTTCTCAGGATAAAGTCCCAACTCCAACCAAAGTTACTTGGTGTTTCCTGAACTTGCCCTGATATTTCACACTGCTGAGATTCTACACATGCTGTTCCTTGTGTCAGGGGTACTCTTGTCCTTACAGTTCCCCTGCATGGAGCGCATTTCTCTTTGAAGACTTTGCCTGGGTTAGCCAGCCCCGCAGAGTTTCTGTAGCATTCTCTGCATAACTCTATCCAAACACTTAAGGAGATGATGTGCTGTGATCATCAGTTAAAACTCCAGTCCCCTGCTGGACTCCAAACTCCTTGAGGACAAGACCCTTCTCCTCTCTATCTCCACAGCCTCTTGCAGGATCTCAGTTTACACTTGTGCCGGAATGACCTTAGAAGGCACCTTTTCAATGCCAGCTGTTTTTAAGCTGGGGACACAATGGTGAATACAACATCCTTTGTAAACTTATTAGCTCACGTTGCCACTTGTATGTTAATAGTGTTGGTTCATTCTGCCTTAACTTCCTCTTGAAACTGCCTCCCAGCCTTGAAAACATCTCCACCAAGGTGATTTCCCAGCCACACTTGCAGTTCACACACCTAAATTCAGTGGCTCAGACAAAGTCAGCTGTCACCTCCCATTTCTCCCTTCTCTCTAATTCATGGTTATCGGTAGCAGAAATAGCAAGTGTTCCATCCTGGGCTTTGTTCTTGCAAACGGGAGCATTCTGCAGGAAGCTTGACGTGGTTCTGAGCAGATGAGTCGAGAAGGCATCAAGCGGGGAGAGGCCACCTCACAGAGTGGGGACAGGACGGACAATACTCCAGTTGTCCCCTGAGTCACATCTCCTCCAGCCAGCTCAGGGACACCTCTCCTACCAGGGCCACATTTTTGTCTTACATCATGAAATTTTCCCCCTCTGCTAAATCATTCTCATCAGAATACAAACGTGCTGCAATATTTCTCATCTTGAAAAAATTCCTCCCTGGTCTGTCCAGCTTCCGCCCCTTTCTTTGTTCTCCTTCTCGAAAAACAAAAAAAAAACCTAGTACCATCGAGTTGATTCCGACTCATATCAACCCTATAGGACAGAGTAGAACTGCCACATAGGGTTTCCAAGGAGCTGTTGCTGGATTCGAACTATCAACCTTTTGGTTAGCAGCTGAGCCCTTAACCACTGTGCCGCCAAAGCGCCTCATCTTCATAACAGACACTCAGAGAGAATTGTCTCCACTTGCTCTTTCCCCATTTGCTCCTGTCTTCGCCCCTGCCACCCCACTAAATTACTCTCGTCAAGGTCACCCATGATATCTAATTTGCTAAAAACAATGGTAAACCTTCAGTCCTAATCTGCCTCAGTATAGCAGCAGCAATTGATGCAATTAATCCCTCCCTAATATAAGCAGTTAATGCACTTGACTGCTAACCAAAAGGTTGGAGGTTCAGGTCCACCCAGAGGCACCTCAGAAGAAAGGTCTGGAGATCTGCTTCTAAAAACTCAGCCACTGAAAACCCCATGGAACACAGTTCTACTCGGACACACATGGGCTTGCCATGAGTCAGAGTCAACTCAACGGCAACTAGTTGGTCCTCTTGAAATACCTTCTTCACTTGGCCTGCAGGGTCTCCTTAGTTTTCCTGCCTCATTAACTGCTCCTTCTCTGTTCTCTTTGCTGGCTCTTATCCCTGTCCTCTAAGGGTGGAATGCTCCAGAGCTGTCCTTGGACTCCTCGTCTTCTCTACGTCTGCACTCCCTCATAGTTTCAGTTATCCATGGCATTTAACACTGTCTCCATGGTGACAAATCCCACACTGATATCTCCAGCCCCACCCTCTTTCCATAGCTACCTCCCTCTCAACATCTCCCATTGGTTGTCTAATGATGATCTTTAACTTAACAGGTACAAAACCAAACTCTAGGCTCCACCCTGCTCAAAATCTGCTTTGGTCAATATACTCTCCCATATATGTAAATGGCAACTTCTTGTTGTTCAGATGGAGTCCTTAGGTGATGTAAACAGTTAATGTGCTTGGCTGCTAACTGAAAGATTGGAGCTTTGAGTCCACCCAGAGGCACCTCGGAAGAAAGGCCTGGGGATCTACTTTCGAAAGATCAGCCATTGAAAACCCTGTGGAGCACAGTTCTACTCTGACACACTTGGGGTTGCCAAGAGTTAGAATTGACTCAACGACAACTGTTTATTTTTTTTAAGTTGTTCAGATAGACAAAAAATGTTTGGGTGATCCTTGACCCCTCTCTTTTTCTTACTGTGCATACTTATACCGCTTCCCTCAAAGTGCATTCCAAATCAGACCCTCCTCCCATTCCAGTCCCAGCCCCCGCCTTCTCTCCCCAGATCACTGCAATAACTTCCTAACAGGCCTCCTGATCCCACCCTTAGCCCTCTGCAGTCTATTCTCCCAAAGAAGCCTGCTGTTCTGTGCCATTGAGTCGATTCCCACTCGTAGTGACCCCACGTGGCAGAGTACAACTGCCCGATTGGGTTTCCTAGGTTGTAATCTTTACAGGAGCAGATTGCCAGGTCTTTTCTTCTGCCAAGTGGCTGGTGAGTTTGATCCACTGACCTTTTGGTTTGCAGCTTAACGTTTAACCACTGCACCACCAGGGCTCCCTCAAAGAAGCCTAAGTAACCCAATATGAGGCAAATGATGGCATGGCTCTCCTCAAAACACTTCAGCGACCCCCTATCTCCCTCCGAGTACATAATCCTAAATCCTTACAGTAGCTCCAAAAGGTGACATGGTATAGGCCCTCTTAACCCCCAGACATCACCTCCCGCCACTCCCCTTCCTTGGTAGAGTCCCCCATCTCGGCTGTGGCACTCAGCTCTTCCCTCTGCCTGGAACACTGTTCCTCCAGATATATGCCTGACTCACTGCCTTGTTCCCTTCAGGGCTCTGCCTTCTTTGATTGCCACAAATCAAACAGGCCCTCCACCTGCTCCCTATACCGGCTTTATTTTTTTATAGCACCTACCAGCATCTGGGAAACCCTGGTGGCGTAGCGGTTAAGAGCTATGACTGCTGACCAAAAGGTTGGCAGTTCAAATCCACCAGCTGCTCCTTGGAAACTCTATGGGGCAGTTCTACCCTGTTAGGGTTGCTATGAGTCAGAATAGACTCAACAGCAACAGGTTCGGGTTTACAGCACCTGACATGGTGTGTGTGTGTGTGTGTGTGTCTGTGTGTGTTGTTGTCGTTGTTAGTTGCCATTGAGTCGGCTCTGACTCATGGTAACCCCAAGTACAAAAGAATGAAACATTGCCCAGTCCCATACCATCTTCATGATTATTGGCATGCTCAAGTCCATTGGTCCAACCACTATGTATTTTGAGTGTCTTCCAAACTAAGGGGCTCATCTTCCATCACTATATCGGGCAATATTCTGTTGTGATCCATAGGGTTTTCATTGGCTAATTTTTCAAAGTAGATCACCGGGCCTTTCTTCCTAGTCTCTTTTAATCTGGAAGTGCCACTGAAATTTGTCTATCATGGATGACCCTGCCGGTTTTTGAAATACCAACAGCATAGCTTCCAGCATCACAGCTACACACAAGCCACCACAGTATGGTAAACTGACAGATGGGTGGTGGATGTATATATATATATATATATTTTCATATATTCACCCCTTCTAGAATGTAGATTGAAGAGAGCAGGAATTTTGCCCTGTTTTGTTCACTGCTGTATCCCTAGGGCCTAACACAGGGAATGCATATAGTAGGCACTCAGTGTTTTTGAAAGCAGGTGGACAGGCAGGAGGTCAGATACAGCTTGAATTCTGACTGTGCCACTTACTTGTGGTGTGATCTTGGTCCAGTTAGTTCTCCTTTGTGATGGTACCTACCTTAAAGGATTGTTGTTGTAAAGCTTATGGATGATAGATGTAAAGTGTCAGAGTCAGCCCAGAGTAATCCGGGCAAAGTAAGGACTCAATAAACTATAGATGCTGTTATTGTTTTGTTGACATCATGAGGGAGAATGTAATTAGAAGAGATACATTACTGATTTAGAAGCTGAAGCTCAATTGTTCATTAACCTTATTATAAGGACACAAGGAACAGCTGTCTCCCCCAAAACCTCCTGCGACATTGAAGAAATCTCAGCTGATCTGATTCATTCATTCATTTATCCGATGAACTTAAGAGATAATCACTGGGCATCTGTTATGTGCCAGGCACTGTGCTTACTCTGAGTCTGAGGTTTGCGTTCATAACTACATTTTTAACGGTTGCGACCACAACAGAGCCCTTTACTCTCGTGGGGGTGGCCTGGATCTTACCAGCAGAATAGCAAGCAGGTCTTAGCTCATCACATGAGCAAAATAGGCCAGATCTCGGCTGCCACCCACTCCCAGCCAAGCTCTGGTGGGGCTGGCTGCATGCCACTGCCACCATCACTGCCCAGGTTCCGGAACAGAGTTAGTGATGAATGATGGAGGGGACGGAAATACCTTCCGGAAAAGGAGGTTGGCATTTCTGGGGCAGGGCTTCAAGGCTCTGGCCTGGAGAGCAGCAAGGACGCCGTGTTCTTCCCTCTGGGCCAGCGCTGCTGGTTGCTGTTGGTCCAGTTGCAAAGGTCATCACCTAACACCAGGTCTGAGCCATCCCCAATGAAGGGCATAGCTGGTAGGCAGAAAGTGGCACCCAGCGGGGCTGCAGAACGAGCACTGGACTTGGAGCCATGAGCTCTGGCACTGAGTCCCGAGTCATGGCCCAGCCACAGGTTTAGGGTGACACCAAGTCACACACCGGGACATCAGCTGACTCAGATCCTGGTTCTTCCACTTGGTGGCTGGGCCAGTTTCTTCACCTCTGAGATTCTGTTTCCTCGTTTATAAAATGAGATAACGCCCCTCTTCTCCGAGGTGGTTGGGAAGATGGAATGAGAATAGGGTCATCTACGTGAAAGCACAAGGGGTCTTAGTGGCGCAAACAGTTAAGTGCTCAGCTGCTGACAGAAAGGTTGGCAGTTGGAACGCACCCAGTGTGTCTCAGTCATCTAGTGCTGCCCCAACAGAAATACCACAAGTGGATGGCTTTTAACAAGAATAATTTATTCTCTCACAGTCCAGTAGGTTACAAGTCCAAATTTAGGGCACCAGCTCCAGGAGAAGGCTTTCTCTCTCTCTCGGCTCTGGAGGAAAGTCCTTGTGATACCTCAGTCTTCCCTTAGTCTGGGAACATCTCAGCACAAGAACCTCATGTCCAAAGGACGCACTCTGCTCCTGGCACTGCTTTCTTGGTGGTATGAGGTTCCTATGTGTCTCTGCTTGCTTCTGTCTTTTATATCTCAAAAGAGATTGCTTTAAGACACTATCTAATCTTGTCAACCTCATCAGTATAACCTCATCACAGTGATAGAATTTACAACACATAAGGAGATCACATATAATCTCATCATAGTGCTAGAGTTTACAACGCATAAGGAAATCACATCACATAACACAACCATACTACACACATTTTTAGGAGGACACAATTCAATCCGTGACACAGTGGTTCCACGGGAGAAAGACCTGGCAATCTGATTCTGTAAAGATTACAGCCAAGAAAACTGTATGGAGCAGTTTTACTCTGTAACACATAGGGTTGCTGTGGGTCAAAATTAACTCAACTGGACTGGTTCCTGCCACCCCCCGCTTCGGGGCCTCCATTTCCTTACTGATAAAACGGGGGCAGCACCTCATCTACTACCCTAGAAGTTGCTCTGAAGGTACGTGAGAGGGCTTTGTGAAGAGGAGTATGTTCCACACGTAAGGTGCTGTTGTGATCACCCTTCCATTGTCTTGAGTGTTCCAGGCTGAGAACAGGAATCTGTTCACACACTGAGTATAATGCACACCTCTCTGTGATAATCGGTCGTGTGTATTCCGCCTTGCCAACAGACCGCAAGCCCCGTGTGGGCAGGGACCATGTCTGCGTTTGCTCGTCACTGGAATCCCAACACTTGGCACTCGATAAATCATTTGGTAAATGACAGATGCTCCATGCCCTGCAGGCTTCTTTTTCCTTCCACTTTACGCATTCAGTTCTATGAGGAGTCATGCAGCTCCTTGCCTGTAAGGAGCCCCCAGGCTAGGAGGAGAGAGAGATTTATCCATGCTGAAGCGGGTGGTAGATGTCTGTGATTTGTGTCCACCCTTCCTCTAATGACAACCCCCCTACTTTTTGGAGAACTCCCCTTCCCCTATTCTTGGACCTCATGATTTGAGTGGGGCTCGCCCAAGAACTGGCTAATCAGCATATTTTTATTCCAGTCACAGTGATTGGTTTAGGGATGGCCATGTAACTCATGTCAGACCCATGAGACACAGTTTTGAGATTTTGACTGGATCTACCGAGCAAGGGAAGCTCCATGTCCCTGGGACTGTAAGCAGAGTGGGGAAATGGGAAGAGAGAGACTGATTAACTCTTGATGACATCATTTCAGTCTCTGGATCCAGCCATACCTGAAGACAGATATCCCCAATGAATTCAAATAATTCCTTTATGTTACTTTTTTTTTTTTTCTTAAACTGCTTTGAGTAGGATTTCTATCACTTGCAACTACGAGACTGTTGACTGATTTCTAGCCAGGCTCCACGGTAGTAAAAGCTCTGCAAGAGCCATGAACCAAGCAATCGTGTCTGAAGACACTGGCAAATGCAGGTAGCAATTCCCCTTGAAAGGGAAAACAAAATTCCAACCAGGCAACCTCGTTCTGACCCTCTCTTGCTGCAACCTAGTCCCCATTCACTTTACACTGAGGGTGTCAAAGCCCCAGTTCCTGAGTAAAAATGCACAGTATTGAAAACGGAAAGACGAGGGAGATGAAGAAATGGCAGCCTTCAGGGGAGGCATATCATTTTAAATGTAAAATTGCTGAGTGTTGACTGCACAGTCGGTTGTGGGAGTATGCAAATTGGACGCAAACTGTATGCATATTTAAATGACAAATCCCCTGTGACCTTCCCACGCTGTCTTCCACACATCTGGGATGAGGCCCTGGGGGGAATCCTGGTGGGGAACTTTCAGTCAACAAGTATTTATTTAATAAGCTCTTACTCTGCCACTCTGCAAGGTGCTCAGCGTACAAGATTTGGTCTCTGCCCTCGAGGAGCTGGCAAGAGAGCTGGGGAGAAGGGAGGAACCACCAGGGACAATCAGTGCATAATAGAAGACAAGATGCAATTAAGTGCTAAATGCTGGGCTGTGGCCTAGAAGCAATTGGGTGAAGTTGTAAAGAGGCCAATCTGAGCTCAGTGGAAGGGAGAGAACTTGCTGGTGGATGGACCTGCCTCTCCAGGGTAGTGCAAAGCCAGCGTTCATCTTAGCGGAGCTTGGTATGTATTTGGAATGATAAGAAGAAGAGTAGCAATCATCCCATTGGGAGTCATACCAACTGGGTTTGATCCTGGCCCTGCCACTAACCATGTGACTTTGTTGTTTCTTCATCTGTGAAATGGGCCACAATCACACCCACCTGACAGTATCACAAGCGTTAGAGCTCCTGCAGGTAAAGCATGTGAATGGCCCCGACTCATCACAGAACAGCAGAGTGTTACTAGGTAGGAGTCAGGTGGATCCGAGTCCAGGCCCCTAGCTCTGCCATTTACGAGCTGTGTGGCCTTGGGTGAGTCATTGAACCTCTCTGAACATCAATAAATAATTAAACAAAAACAGCAGAATGATGATAGTTGTTGATGTGGAACATGGGATTCCTTATACTATTCGGTTTACTCTGTAAATGTTTGAAATTTTCCATAATAAAAAGGTTTAAAAAATAATGATTATTACTATTATTATTGTTGTTGTTGATCTGCTACCACCAAGCTCATAAATGCCGCCAAGAATACCGAGAAGGTCCTTATCCCAGCACCTGGGACAGGGCACTAAAAACTAATGTGTGTGTGTACGCAAACACAGAAGTCTGCATCTGTGTTTGTGTGTGCCCATCTCAAACAATCAGGCCCCGTCTCCTGTCTTCTTCTAGAAGCTTCCCCAGTAGTACGGCTGCTGGTAATCACACTCATCTCATGTGGGTGATCCCAGTGCTCTCTGCTGAGTAATCTCTTTGAAAAAGAAAACCAGTCAAAAAGCCCACTTACAATCCATCTCATCTCAACCCAGAATCATCTCTCCAGGACTCCTGAAATAAATACCAAGGCAGACATGTTTCCTGGTGTTTTCATCTTCCTTTCTTTTTTTGAAAAAAAAAAATAAGGCTTATTATTTGAGAAATTTCATACAAGTGTAAAGATATATAAATTCAGATCACTCACAATTTTTCCATCCACCCAGGGGTAAATCCAGCTTCTTGGACTATGTACAAACACACTATAGGAATCATTGTGAGCTAAACAGTTTCCAAGATATGCCCACAAAGCATGTTCTGACAGTATATGGGTTATAGGGCAAGGGTCAAATTTGCTATGGAGTTACTACTCAAGAATTGCCTAGAAAGCCACAATGAGATACTGCCACTTACCCACCAGAATGGCTAGGATGGGTACAAGATTGACAAAATCAAGTGTCGTCAAGGGTGTGGAGGAACTGGCACTCTCACACACTGTTGGTGAATATCTGCTAACACTAAACACATGCCCATCCTATGACCTAGTGATTCCATCCGTAGGTACTTACCCAAGAAAAAGGAGTGTCCATGTTTACAGAAAGATTGGTACAGTAATGTTCACACCAGCTTTTTTCATAATAGAACCAAAACTGGAAACAATCCAAATGTCCGCCAGTGAGAATGGATAAATAAATTGTGATATATTCATACAATGGAATACTATGTAGCAGTTTAAAAAAAAGAGCAAACTACTAATCTACGCAACAATGCAGATGAGTCTCAAGGGCGTTGTTGAGTGACAGACACCAGACACAAAAGAGTACATAGTGTTCGGTTCCGTTTATAAGAAGTTTCAGGCAAAACGAAGCCACGGTGATAGAAGTCAGCGTGCTGGTTACCTCTGCCAGGGTATTAGTTGGGAAGGAGCACAAGGGAGCCTGCTGGGAACTGGATATTTTCTATCTCTTGATTTGGGTTTTGGTGACACATGTTGTCGTGTGTGGTTAAGTCGATTCTGACTCATAGTGACCCCATGTGACAGAGCAGAACTGCCCCCATAGGGTTTTCTTGGCTGTCATCTTTATGAAAGCAGATATCCAGGTCTTTCTCCCACAGTGCCACTGAATGGGTTCGAACCACCAGCATTTCGGTTAGCAGCCAAGTGCTTAACCACTGTACCACCAGGGCTCCCTAAGCAACACATCATACACGTATGTAAAAATTAATGAAGCTATACACTTCAGATTTGTGCTCCTTCTGCTACGCCTCAATATAAAAATAGGGGGGGAAAAGTTGTAGGGGATATTCCACAATACCTCTGTGTCATGGGTTGAATTATGTCCTACAGAAAATGTGTGTATCGATTTGACTGGGCCATGATTCCCAGTATTGTGTGGTTGTCCTCCATTTTGTGATTGTAATTTTATGTTAAAGAGGATTAGGGTGGGATTGTATAACACCCTTACTAAGGTCACATCCCTGATCCAATGTAAAGTGAGTTTCCCTAGGGTGTGGCCTGCACCACCTTTTATCTTACAAGAGATAAAAGGAAAGGGAAACAAGCAGAGAATTGGGGACCTCATACCACCAAGAAAGCAGCACTTGGAGCAGAGCACATCCTTTGGACCTGGTGTCCCTGTGCCTGAGAAGCTCCTAGACCAAGGGAGGATTGATGACAAGGACATTCCTCCAGAGCTGATAGAGAAAGCCTTCCCTTGAAGCTGGCGCCCTGAATTTGGACTTGTAGCCTACTAGACTGTGAGAGAATAAATTTCTCTTTGTTAAAGCCATCCACTTGTGGTATTTCTGTTACAGCAGCACTAGATGACCGAGACACTCTGTGACATAGCTGTGATGTACACATTTCTGTTTTCCTTCAGGAAGCCTCATCCTCCATATGATGCTGTGACTTTGAACGCAGACAAGGAGGTTTGGTGTCTTCTTCCTAGATTCCCCTCACTTTGTTTTACTTTTTAAAGATTCTTTTTATTTTATTTTACGTCCATCAAATCATCTTCCCTGGTGATCTGAGTGAAGATTATGGCGGCCTCAAATGAATGAATTTATCATCGGACTCAAGGAAAACTTGAAGATCTGACGTAAAGATCTCCCCTTCCAATACACAATCCCCCTCCCACAAAAAAGCCTTACTTTTGGTTGCTTGACTGGAGATGTTTATAAAAAGGGCATAATTAACGTGGCAGGTGCCTTTGTTACGTGCAAATAGTAACAGCCGAGAAAACAGACACATAATTAGTTGGGCCTTTTTGGTGCTTGAGCGTTACTACTGCTGATGTTAAGCAAAGAACATGACACCCAACTGTACTCTGAGTGTGGGGGTGATTCACATTCAGCTGGAGGAGATACGGGCTTTTGGGGGGACGTGGAAAGTGGACTCGGAATTAAAAAGAAAAAAAAAAGATTAACTCCTTAATGACACATGAGTGAGTGGATGGGCCCTGTCTTGCCTAGTGGAGAACTCCCAGTGACCAAGGATGTCTTCACCTTTAACCTTTCTTTCCCCTCGCCTTGTGTATCCCACCCATTCTCACTTGGATACCACTTGCCATGGAGTCCGCTCTGACTCACGGCAACCCCATGTGTGTTTGAGTAGAACTGCACTCCATAGGGTTTTCAACTGCTGATTTTTCAGACATCTATCAACAGGCCTTTCTTCTGAGGCACCTCTTGGTGGACTTGAAACTCCAACCTTTCTGTTAGCAGCCGTGTGCATTAACCGTTTGCACCACCCAGAGACTCCCTCACTTGGATATGTTTTATGTTCTTTTCTCTTAACTCTTGCTATTACACCCTCTTTCTGTCTCTAGTCTCTTCCTGATAGTCAAATAAACTTGGGAAAATATTAAGCTAGGTCTCTCTCCCGTGACCCATAAAACCAGAGAGCAACAGGGTGGGAAGGGTATTTTTCAGCAATGCCTCCAGGTGCTCCCAGCCCAGGTACACTTCCGGGGCTGCCAAGAGGACAGGGATCTGGGTACTGGCTAATCCTTCTGCCTGCGGAACTCCGCCTGCACCCAACGATGCTGCTGGTAATTCCCGAGCCCTTTGCACAAAACCCACAGAGCATATATTTTACGTCAGGTCATCTGTACCATTTAGGTATGTTTTCAGTTACAAATGACATGTGGTGGCTTACACAGAAGTGCCTAGTTTTCTTACATTACAATAAGTCCAGAGTAAGCAGTGGCCAGTGTTCATTCTGTGCTTTGATCATCTCACGGCTGATGTCGCTGTGACTCTCTTAGTCTTTCCTTCATGATTGTTATCTCGCATTCTCAAATGGCTTGCCTGGGCTCTAGGCAGCTTGTCCATGTTGAAGGCAGAAAAAAAAAAAAAAAAAAAGAGGGGGAGGAGTAGTTCCAGCTGCATCTTGTCCTCCTTTATCAGGAAAACAATCCTCAATGCAAAAAAGGCTTGGGAATGAGTTTCTAGCTTTCCAGGCTCTATAGAGTCTCCACAGGAGAGAGACCTAGCGATCTGCTTCCGTAAAGATTACAGCCAAGAAAACCCTATGGGGCAGTTCTACTCTGTCACATGGGTTCGCTGTGAGTCGGAGTCAACTTGATGGCACCCAACAACAGCAACATAGCAAAAAGAAGCAAGGGAGAAGGGTGGGACTAGCGGAGGCCATTGAAAGGTTTTGAACACGGACATGACGTGACCACCAAGATGTGATCAGGCATTATGAAGGCTCGCTCTGGTCTCTGGCAGCTGTAGGGAGGTAAGACTGATGGCTGTGGAATATCCATTCAGTGGACTAACCTCAGTGCCATCCCTCATACACCCTCCAAATGGGGGTGATGGTTGTTAGCTGCCAGAGAGTTGGCAATCAACTCACAGCCACCCCATGCACAACAGAACAAAACACTGCCCTGTCCTGCACCATCCCCATGACCAGTTGTGATCAGACTATTGGGATCCATAGCGTTTTCATTGGCTGATTTTCAGAAGTAGATCTCCAGGCCTTTCTTCCTAGTCAATCTTAGTCTGGAAGCTCTGCTGAAACCTGTTCACCATCCTAGCAACATGCAAACCTCCACCAACAGACGGGTGGTGGCTGCACATGAGGTGCATTGGCCAGGAGTCAAACCCAGGTCTTACACATGGAAGGCAAGAATTCTACCACTGAACCACCACTGCCCCATTATGATACCATGATATAATATGATGTGATACCATAACCACCCCAAACTGCTCAGAATTCCCCCCTTCCTCCTGAGCCTCTGGAATTTCTGAATTGTAGGGCTCAAGGATGGCCACCTTGTTGGAAAGGAGCAAGGCAGACCACTAGGGGTTGTCCTGAAGCTGCATTTGCAGAGAAGTTACACTACAGTTTGACTTAGGTTGCATGCTCGCTCCACCAGCCTGGGTTAGATGCTGAAGCTCGCCTAGTGCCCTGGTGCATCACAGTCTTGTCCTGAGTCCCTCCATTTGTTGTTTAGCAATATGCAAGGCCATCAACTCAAGCATGGTGGCCAAGATTCTCCTAGTCTTGCAAACCAAGATTCCAGGTCAAAGTGGGAGGTACTGGGAGGAGAATCACCATGGCCTGGGCATTATCAGGCCCCCTTTAACCAGCCTCTACTTGGGGGTCTTCCAATATGGAATAATATTGGAAGGGCCTCCAAGGCTCAGGAACCTGAATGCTCATGGTGAGCCATGCTTTGGGTTGGAAGCCCAGGCTTCAGGGCAAGGTGACCTGGTGTGAATTCTATCACTAGCTACTAGGTGACCTTGGGGAGCAATGCAAAGTCTCCTAGCCTTCTTAGCATTTCTTATCTATCAAATGAGGATAATAATACCTAACTCTCAGGGTTCCCGGAAGGATTCAGTGAAATAATAGATTTAAAACAAAAAAACTCTTTCCATATTGCATGCTTCATTGTAGATAGCCAATGCATGGCTAATTTTATCGTTATTGTTATTATGATTTTAAAAATGCTGCTGCTGATGGTGGTGGTGATGGTGGTGGAGGTGGAGGTGTTGATGATGGTAATGGTAGTGGTGGTGGTGATGATGGTGGAAGTGGAGGTGTTGGTGATGGTGGTGGTGGTGGTAGTAGTGATAGTGATGGTGGAAGTGGAGGTGTTGATGATGGTGGTGGTGGTACTGGTGATGTTGATGGTGGAAGTGGAGGTGGTGGTGGTGGTGGTGATAGTGGTGGAGGTGGTAGTGGTGGTGATGATGATGGTAGAAGTGGAGGTGGTGGTGGTGGTGGTGGTGGAGGAGGTAGTGCTGATGACGTTGGTAGTACTGGTGGTGGTAATGATAATGGTAGTGATGGTGATGATGGTGGTGGTAGTGATGGTGATAATGATGGTGGCGATGATGATGATGGTGGTGGTTGTTTCATTGCTGTTCTGGGGATCCCATGTCTTCTTTGAATAATAATTCTTCTTTCAATTTCTTCTTCCTTTTTCTTTCTAAAAAGCCCAACCTTGACCCCGTTGCTAGAATTTCCAGTCAGCAAGTTAAGTACAGGTTTAGGGCATCAGAAAAGCAGAGACCCGGAAACATGTAGAACATAGGAGAATGAATAAGAAGATCTTAGCAAGAGAGAAAGAGGAAACGAGAACTCATTTATTTGCAGTATAATGTAAGCATGTGCAATTCTGAAAAATTAAAATTATATGTTGCAGCCTATTATTGTTAGCTGCCACTGAGTCAGCTCCGACTCATGGCAATCCCATATGCAACAGAACCAAACGTTGCCCAGTCCTGTGCCATCTTCACGATCACTGGCATGCTCAAATCCATTGTTGTCCCCACTGTGTATTTTGAGTGCCTTCCAACCTAGGGGGCTCATCTCCCAGTATTCTGTTGTGATCCCCATGGTTTTCATTGACTAATTTTTAGAAGTAGATTGCTGGCCTTTCTTCCTAGTCTGTTTTAGTCTGGAAGTTCTGCTGAGACTTGCCCACCACAGGTGACTCTGCTGGTGTTTGAAATACCAGTGGCATAGCTTCCAGCATCATAGCAACATGCAAGCCACCATGTTACAACAAGCTGACAGGTGGGTGGTGGATGTTACAGCCTAGTATTATTTTAAGTTCAATTCATATGGAGCAGTAGGATATTTTCAGGGCATGGGGCTTGCAAATGTCCAACCTGTGCCTTATTGACTATACCGCTCTCTGTGACCCTCTGTACCCCACAGGAAGAGAGAATAGCATGTGAAAAGGCCCTGTGGTAGAAGGAAGGATGCTAAACAAGTTCGAAAGGGTAGGCCCGTGTGGCTGGACCAGGGAGCAGGAGAGGGAGAGTATTTCAAGACAACCCTGTGAACCCTAGTAAAGATTTTCTCTTTATCTCAGTCTGAAAAAAAAAACAATCAAACCCATTGCTGTCGAGTTGATTCCGACTCATAGCGACCCTATAGGACAGAGTAGAACTGCCTAATAGGGTTTCCAAAGAGTGCCTGGTGGATTTGAATTGCCAACCTTTTGGTTAGCAGCCATAGCTCTTAACCACTACACCACCGGCATTTCCTGTCTCAGACCAGTGGAAGCCATTGAGGTTTTGAGCAGGGACATGATGATGTGATCACCATGATGTGGTCAATTGTGTTTAAGGACCACTCAGGCCTCTGGCAGGTATATGGAGAAAAGATGGGAAAGAACAGGCATGGACTTGGGAGACCAATTACAACATCCCAGATGAGAAACAATGATGAAATTCACTACCAGCACTTTTCTCATTTAATAATAACAGTAATTGAAAGTCCAGTTCTTTCTCTTACTTATGCCCCACAGACAGGCTGCAGCGTGCACAGCCTTTTCTCAGAATACAGCGTATGGTGAGTGATGTCTTCAGCTGTCTCTTTGCACAGCTGCCTGCCCAGGACAAGCAGAGGAGAGTAAATGTCAGAGCCAGGCCATTTGCAAAGACGTGTAGTCCCCAGCCCCAGAACTAGCTGTAGCTCCATATGCAAGAGGACAGGAGCATAATTTTCTATAACCCGGAGCAGGCAAGAAGTGTGATGGCAATCCCCAGTGCAGGTATTTGCCAACCCAGCCACTTGGAAGGAGGAGAGGAGAAACAGACATGATGGAGGGTCTGTGCTGTGCTCAGTGCCTGTGACAACTCATTTAAGCCTCGCAGTCACCCCACAAGGAACCTTTTATTCTGCCCATTTCATAGGCCAGGAAGCTGAGGAACAGAGGGGCTGAGTGCCTTGACCAAATGGTGGAGGATTGTGACCACGGCTCCCCCAACCCCACCTTTTTTTTTTTTTTTTTTTTTTTTTTTTGAGCATCTTTTTTTATTGTCGTAAAAATAAATATATGTAACACAACATTTGCCAATTCAGCATTTTTCACGTGTCCATTTCAGTGACACCAACTATGTCAGTCACGTTGTGCAAGCATCACCAATATCCACTGTCAAATTTTCCGTCACTATAAACAGAAACTCAGTACTTCCTAAACAACGGCTCCCCCTTTCCGCCTCCCTCCCGTCCCTGTAACCACTAATAAACTTTGGTCTCTATACATTTGTCTGTTCTAGATACTTCATGTAAGTGAGATCATATAATACTTTGTGATTGACTTACTTCACTCCACATAATGTTGTCAGGGCTCACCCGTGTCGTGGCGTGTATCAGCACTTCATTTCTCTTTACGCCTGAGTAATATTCCGTTGAATGGATAAACCACATTTTGTTTATTCCTTCCTCAGTTGATGGACATTTATGTTGTTTCCACCTTTTGCCTATCGTGAATGATGCTGCAGTGAACATCGGTGTACATGTGTTTGTTTGCATCCCTGCTTCCAAGTCTCATGGCTTCCTTTTAATCAATTTCTGATTCTCTAATCTTAGCTACGATGCTAAACAACTTCACCAGGGTTGCAGTAGCCTCAAGGGAAGGACCCCACCCCCATGATCAAAGCCCAGGTCTGTAGGACTCCAAAGAGGAACAGAAAGGACTAACATCTAGTTAGTGCCCACCATGTGCAAGTCCCCAAGCTACATGCATGTGCCATTTCATCCATACCAAGACGTGCTGATGAAGGCACTATTGATATTATTGTTCCAGTTTTACAGATGAGGAACCCATTCAGCGAGGTAGAGTGGCTTGCCCAAGGGAACACAGCTGGTAAGTGTGGACTTGAACCAGTGCTTTTTTTTTCTCCCAGAAGGAGACGGGGCACAGCTCTTAGGTAACCAGATTGGGGCTATCAAGCTGCTCTTTTATTATTTGCACATTGATTACTGAAGAGTGGCATAACAATTAAGGAGTGTGTCATTCTTGCTTCCTCTCTGTCTCTCTCTCTATATATCCAATTTATCATCACACCTTCAATTGTAAAGAGGATCCAACTACTTCTCGCCACATCTAGTGTTCATACTCTGGACAAGGCCCCTTCATCTCTCACATGGATTATTGCAATAATCTCCTAACTGGCTCATCTGCTCCCATCCTTGCACCCCTACCCCACCCCAAACACAGCAGCCAAAATGGTCTTTTTCAAATGGAATCAGGTCATGTCATTTACCTGCTCAAACCCCACCTCACTCAGAGTAGAACCCAAGGTTCTCACAATAGCCCACAAGGCCCCATGGGGTCTGACTGACTCCCCATTTCCTCTCAGTGCTCACCTTCCCCCACACATCCCCTCACTCTCTGTTCCAGCCCCCCCTGGCCTCCAAGCACACTCCTGCCTCAGGGCCTGTGATGGATTGTATTGTGTCCCCCAAAAATATGTGTCAGCTTTGGCTAGGCCATGATTCCCAGTACTGTGTGGTTGTCCTCCATTTTGCGATCTGATGTGATTTTTCTATCTGTTGTAAATCCTAATCTCTGTGGTCAATGAAGCAAGACTAGGTTATGTTAAAGAGGATCAGAGTAGGATGCAACACACTCAGGTCGCAGCCCTGATCAGATGTAAGGGGAGTTTCCCTGGGGTGTGGCCTGCATCACGTTTTATCTAACAAGAGATAAAAGGAGAGAGAAGTGAGCAGAGAGATGGGGACGTCATGCCACGAAGAAAGAAATGCCAGGAGCAGAGCGTGTCCTTTGGACCCAGGCTCCCTACACTGAGAAGGTCCTAGACCAGGGGAAGATTGATGACAAGGACGTTCCCCTAGAGCTGACAGAGAGAGAAAGCCTTTCCCTGGAGCTGGCTGCAAAAGACCCTTTTAAAGTGTTAAAGTGTTAAAAAGCAAAGATGTCACTTTGAAGACTAAGGTGTGCCTGACCCAAGCCATGGTATTTTCAATCGCCTCATATGCATGCGAAAGCTGGACAATGAATAAGGAAGACTGAAGAAGAATTGACGCCTTTCAGTTATGGTGTTGGTGAAGAATATTGAATATACCACGGACTGCCAGAAAAACGAACAGATCTGTTTTGGAGGAAGTACAGCCAGAATGTTCCTTAGAAGTGAGGATGGTGAAACTTTGTCTTACTTTCTTTAGATGTGTTATCAGGAGGGACCAATCCCTGGAGGAAGACATCATGCTTGGTAAAGTAGAGGGTAAGTAAATGTCTTAGCCTGGGTTCTCTGAAGAAGCAAAACCAGTGAAGTGTGTGTGTGTGGATGTGTATATATATGTGTGTGTGTGTGTCTGTGTGTGTGTGTATGTATATATATATATAGAGAGAGAGAGAGAGAAATTTATCTCAAGGAAATGGCTCATACAGTTGTAGAGGCAGGCAAAAGTCCCAAGTCCGTGGGTCAGGCATCAGGTTGGAAGCTTTTCCTGACTTACATAGCTGCAAGGGCTGAAGAACCCAACATCCACAGGTCAGACAGGAGGCTCTGGCTCACAGACTGTGAAGGCTGATGAATTCAAGATCGACAGGTAAGATGGCAGGCTGCTGGCTCAGGTCCCAAGAACTGGAGGTCACATGTTGACAAGTCAAATGCAGGATCCAAAGTGAGCAAAAGCCAGCGAGATTTGCCAGAAAGTCCACACCCCCAAGGAAACTCCCTTTAAACTGATGGCTACTCATAGCAGATCTCATCATGGAGGTGATTACCTCATTACACAATGACCAAACTACATCATAACTACCAAACTACTGAGAAGCGCGACCCAGCCAAGTTAACACACAACCTTAGCCACCACGGCAAAAAAACAGGGAGACCCTCAATGAGATGGATTGACATAGTGGCTGCAACAATGGGTTTAAACATACCCACTATTGTGAGGATGGCACAGGACCAAGCAACGTTTCGTTCTGTTACACACAGGGTCGCCATGAGTCATAGCTGACTTGAAAGCATCCAACAACATCTCTCTACGCTGCAAAGTGAGCGCCATGAGGAGAGGGAAGGAGGGGGCTTTGTTTAGTTCACTGCTCTATCCCCAGTGCCTAGAACAGTGCCTGGCACATAGCAGGTGTGCAACAAATGTTTGCTGAAAGAGTGCATGAATAAATGAATGCTCAAGGTAGAGTCAGTGGTATGATGACAATACAAGGTTTCCCCTGATTGAAAGCACTCTTCCCAAGGGTAAGGGAGAGCAAGTGTGTTTATAGTGCACCTGTTGTGCGCCAGGAGCCCTGGTGGTGCAGTGGTTAAGAGCTATGGCTTCTAACCAAAAGGTCAGCAGTTCGAATCCACTAGCCGCTCCTTGGAAACCCCATGGGGGCAGTTCTACTCTGTCCTCTAGGGTTGCTATGAGTCGGAATCGACTGGATGGCAACGGATTCGGTTTTATGGTTTATTGTGTGCCAGGGTAGCAGTTATGAGGGCAGCTCAGACTCAGGCAGGCCTGGATCCAGCTCCTGGCTCTGCCACTTGCTAGCTGTGTGACCCAGGCCAAGTCATTTGCCCACTCTAGCCCCCTATCGTACATACAAGAGTGGCCTGTATATGAAACACAAGATGCTTTCCAAGTGCCTGACACACGCTCCTTGTTGTTGTGGTTAGGTGCCGTTGAGCCACTTGTTGGGTGCTGAGCCTGTTGCTAGGTGCAGTGGACTCACAGCGACCCTGTGTACAACAGAACAAAACACTGCCCGGTCCTGCACCATCCTCACAGTTGTTGCTATGTTTGAGCCCATCGTGTTGAGGGTCTTCCTCTTTTTCACTGACCTGTACCTTAACAAGCATGATGTCCTTCCCCAGGGACTGGTCCCTCCTGATAACATGTCCAAAGTACGTGAGATGAAGTCTCACCCTCCTTGCTTCTAAGGAGCATCCTGGCTGTAGTTCTTCCAAGGCAGATTTGTTCGTATTGACACACACTAAGTGGCAATACCCATTGCCAACAAGTCAATTCCAGCTCATAGCAACTCTACAGGACGGAGTAGTCCTCCCGCATAGGGTTTCCAAGAAGCAGCTGATGAATTCAAACTGCCGACTTTTTTTTTATTTTTTTATTTTTTTATTTTTTGGTTAGCAGCCGAGCTCTTAACCCACTGCACCACCAGGGCTCCCTAAGTTGCAATAAATATTAGTAATTCCTACTATTATGCCACGTGACCTCCTGGAGGAAAGTGCCTATTTCCTGATGTACAATCAAGGCTTTCTAATCTTCTTTGTTCGGAGATGAGGTCATGAGTACGCAGAGAGGAATTCCCTTAGACAGCAAAATCCAGGAACTGGCCTCAATAAATGTTCCTCCCTGATGCCACTTTTGACCTTTGATATTTACACTTGGCAACTATGCAGTATGTGGGGCTTCCATCAAGTCAGACCGACAGCAATCACCTCCACCGTTTCATCTCACATCCCAGGCTTTGATGGCAAGAATCAATTTGGAAGCTGTTTTCCCTGGTAAGAAAATGATCAGCACTTACACTATTAGGAAACAGCGTTGGGTCATGGTTGGCCTGGGAAAGAGGGCAGTGGGAGCACATTAGAGGTATGGATATTTGGTCGGGCTTGGGAATTAGCACAGATTCCTTGCCTCTCACGTAGATCCCCTGGGGTTAGCTCTTGTATTTAGGCTGAGAGTCCTGTGCTTGTCTTTCTTGCTCTGATGGAAGACATATCTCTTAGCCTCATTCTGCTTTGCTACCACTTGCCGTCAAGTCAATTCCAACTCATGGCAGCCTCATGTGTCAGAGTAGAGCTGTGCTCCATAGAGTTATCCATGGCTGATTGTCTTTTCTTTTTTTATTGTGCTTTAAGTGAAAGTTTACAGTTCAAGTCAGTTTCTCATACAAAAATTTACGCACACATTGTGTAGAGACCCTAGTTGCTCTCCCTATACTGTGACAGCACACTCCCCCTTTCTACCCCAGATTTCCTGTGTCCGTTCAACCAGCTTCTACCCCTTTCTGCCTTCTCATTTTGCCTCCGGACAGGAGCTGCCCATTTAGTCTCATGTATCTGCTTGAGCTAAGAATTACTCTCTTCAAGGGTATCATCTTATGTCTTATAGTCCAGTCTAATCTATGTCTGAAGAGTTGGCTTCGGGAATGCATGGCTGATTTTCGGAAAGTAGATCTCCAGGCCTTTCTTCTGAGGTGTCTCTGTGTTGTCTCAAATGTTTAACATGATTTAAGTGTGTTAAATATTTGCACCACCCGGGGGGCTCCTTTTACTCACAGTCCAACCCATTACTGTTGAAGTGTTTCTGACTCATAGTGACTCCATGTGTTACAGAGTAGAACTGTGGGCCATAGGGTTTTCAATGGCTGATTTTTCAGAAGTAGATCACCAGGCCTTTCTTCTGAGGTACCCCTGGGTGGACTTGAAACCCCAACCTTTCAGTTACCAGCTGAGCGTGTTAACTGTTTACACCACCCAGGGACTCTGATTCTGCTCTCCTTTCCATTAAAATCATCACCATCGGAGTGAAAAGCAAACTAGAAAACATCTCCTGTCATGTAATCCCACTTATGTAAATTACATGGGTGTGTGTTTTATTAAGCACTAGAAAGATCTGGAAAGGTACTCAAAAGTGGTTTACTGATTATTTAGGGTTGACGATGGGGATTTGGATGGTTTTTACTTTCTTTTTATTCTTTCTGGTATTGTTCGAGGTTTCCAAAATTCCTGCCAATTAGCTATGTAATAAAAAAATAAGCAATAAAGCTATTTTCACTTCAAACAAGAAAAAGCCATTGTCCTCAGCATTATCATCACCAGCACCATCACAAATAAAATCAGACAGGACAGATTATACTGCTAGAGATTTCCCATATTTATGGCCGACTGCGCAGCGGTTAAGTGCTCAGCTGCTAACCGAAAGGTCAGTATTCGAGCCCACCAACCACTCTTATGGAGAAAGATGTGGCAGTTTGCTTCCATAAAGATTACAGCCTTGGAAACCTTATGGAACAGTTCTACTCTGTCCTATAGGGTCACTGTGAGTTGGAATTGACTTGATGGCAATGGTTTGGGATTTTTGGTTTTTTTGGTGTCTGATACCTAGCAGTGCCCACTCCTGGGGAGGCCAACTGGAAAGCCACTGAGTTGACCTGGCATTAATAGCTGTGTAACCTTGGGAAGGTTTCTTAACCTTTCTGAACCTCAGTTGCATTATCTCTAATATGGGCATAATAGTAGTACCTACCTACGTATAGTTTAAATAGGAGTCCCTGGATGGTCCAAACGGTTAAGCACTCTACTACTAGCTGAAAAGCTGGCAGTTTGAACCACCCAGAGGTGCCTCAGAAGGCAGGCCTGGTGATCTGCTTCCAAAAGGTCACAGCCTCGAAAACCTCATGGAGCAGTTCTACTCCACACGTGTGGGGTCGCCGTAAGTCAGAATCAACTTGACGGCAGCTAACAACAGCAACATAGTGTAAACGAGTTAAAATTTGTAAAGTGCATATTTCATCATTCCCATTAAATACTTGGGGCTGTCACGATCAGACTTGAGATGCAGTAAATTTTGATAACATTAGACTCAAGATGCAGTAAATTATGATCAAGTGAGATTGTCTTTTAAATAGTCCACGATTTGAGGAACTGTGCACAGCATCCAAAAATTTGTGAGAAGCCAGAGGATTAGACTGGAGTGGTTTTTTCTTTTTTTCATTTTCTTAGAGAAAGCCTGTAAGAATGTCCTACAGAATCTTTGGAAGATTACACAAGCTGTTAAGATTCTGAAGCTAGATTAAGAAGGGAAAAAAAGCCCAGAAAATGCTGAATGTAACAAGGTGGGGACAGCAGTGTGGTTTGTTTTTCATTATAACTGAAACAGGAGGTAATCGGTTTGACACAGCACAGCAATGTTGTTCATTTCCAAAGACAGTCGTTTAGCTCAGCTCTAGATGAGTGAGCTGATAAGACCAAATGTGTATGCACACACACACACACACACACACACACACACACACACACACACACACACGCACACACACCCTCCTCAACTCACAGTCTAGTGAACTAACCCAAATAGGCTTTCGGGGGGGTGGGGGGAGGGAAATGAGCCTCTGGATTGTCATGCGTCCAAGTAAATAACCCTTTCATTACTATTGGGTTAATGGTATTCCAGCCACTTTCTATGCCATAGAAAACCTGGTGGTGTAGCGGTTAAGAGCTACAGCTGCTCACCAAAACGTTGGCAGTTCAAATCCATTACGTGCTCCTTGGAAACCTATGCGGCAGTTCTCTGTCCTATAGGGTCGCTATGACTCAGACTTGACTCAATGGCAATGGGTTTGGTTTTTGGTCTGGACCTCGGAGGTAAGGCATTATTCCGGTTCTAATGCATTTAGTGTCAAGGTGGGTCCCTTTTGAAATGCGTGAAGCTCAGCGGACTAGAGTTGGAGCCTCATTGTTGTGTAGGTTGAGCATTCTGTTAGGTGATGCTCCCTGGATGTGTTGGTTTTGTAAACTCCCCCCCCCCCCCAGTTCTGTGAGATAAGGCTTGCAAGTGGGATTATGGTTTTCCTGTGTGATAGTTAGGGAGCCCTGATGAGTTTGTTTTGGTTTTTCTGTGTCATATTTGGAAAACGAGAGGTTCCCCATGTAACTTAACAGAAAGGCGTCTGCCAAAAATTATTATATAGTTCTCATTGGTCTATTGTCACACCACAGATCCGTGGTGCCACAGTGCCACTCGCCTCGTCGGTGGCTTGTATTACCAGATCATATTTCTCAAAGCCCATGTTACCAACTAAATATTAAAACATATTCAATTAGTAAGCACCCATTTCAACACTGAAAATACATGCCATCCAAAAAAAAAAACAAAGAGAGAAAATATGTAGTAATGAAAGGGTTTTAAATACCAGAAAACAATTGCGCTAAAATCAGGCTTCTGTGTGGCAAGCAGTTCTGTGAGGTATGCAATGAGAGGGCGGAGAAGGATGACCCCCAGGCAGACACAGCTGGAATCCCTCCCCCACCTTCGGCCAACTTTGAGAGAACTGACTACAATCTGAAAGACCAGGGTATAAATCTTGGCTCTGCCCTTGCAGCTCCGTGACCTTGGGCACATCACTTACCTTCACTGAGCTTGAAACCAGCTACCATTGAGTCAACCCCAACGCATGGGGACCCCGTGTGTGCCAGAGTAGAACTGTGCTCCATAGGGCTTTCAATGGATATTTTGGAAGTATATTGCCAGGTCTTTCTTTGGAGCCACCTTTGGGTGGACTTGAATCTCCAACCTTTCAGTCAGCAGCAGAGCATCTTAACTATTTATACCACCCAAGGACCCCTTATTGAGCTTAAGATTCCTAATTTGTAAAACGGGGCTTACCTGAGAGTATTAGGAATGTGATTGTTACGCGCAAAACGCAGGTCTGAGCCGCCTGCCGCAGAAGCCAGTACTGAGACAGGGGTGAGGTGAGCAGCAAGAGTGTTTTATCGTATATTGATATACAGGAGACAGAGGGGAATGAGCTCCTCCAAAATCTGCCTCCCCCCTCTGGAGGCCAATTAGAGGATTTTATGGGGACAGGGTCAGGGTCCGAAGAATCTGTGGAATGTTACTTCCCCTTGGAGGTGGGCACAATGACCTCGTTCCAGACATGCTGACCTTCTGCGGGTGTTCTTGAAGATCCTTTGTTCAGCTGTCTCGCCTGCAGATTTTATCACTTGTTGTTCTACCTCCCAAAGAGGAACTTAGGTTACTTTTAAACTTTTATACAATTATGGGAAAACAAGAGGGCAGAGAGAAGGAAAATAAATCAGAAGCATAGGAGCATGCAGAAGTGAGCTACGCATTAACAATACCACAGTACCCAGGACTCTACGCCTCCGCAGCTGACAAATGTGCAATTCCCACGCAGCCCCTTCCATGATGACCTCATATACGTATCTCCTGAGTACAGTTCTCTACACGTGCTAACTACGTGTACAACACCTGCTCACTATAATTGTCAGTCACAACTTGTTCTATGCCATCCGTGCCTTACTCTAAGGTTTGACCTGTGCTGCGGAATTCTCGAAACAACTCGGGCTTCCTTTGGGTTATGCCTCTGCTCTTCCATCCCAGCTCAGTCCCTAAGAGAATCTCAGATGATATCCTTCTGGGCTGGATCAGATCCCAGGAAACTTCCCTGTGGCTACCACATCCTCCAGCTAATGCAAAATTCCTCCAGATAATGCAATCATACTGATTTTACAGCCCCAACCCAAAAGCCCTCTGATGTCAGAAAGGTTCAATTAGAAAGCCTTTCCTCTTTCGGTTAAGCATTGCCCTCTCTTGCCTGCACACGCTTCTGGGAGGGCAAGAATTCACATTCTTGCTGCAGATGCATTTATCAGATATCTTTGCTTGTTGTGCTTGTTGTTGGGTGCCGCCAAGTGGGGACAGACTCATAGGGACCTATTGTATAACAGAACTAAACGTTGCCCAGTACTGCGCCATCTTCACCAACATTGACTGGCATACAGAACATGCTCAATACACGTTTGCTATTTATTCTCATAGGTAGAACTCAGTAAATGACAACGAATATGACCAAGTACTTTGATGAGCCATGATCTGTGGGTTCAGGGCTTTAAATGTGTGCTGTTCCTTGATGCTCCCATCAGCCAATAAAGTTTGTCCACTTGGTCCCCCAAAACAAACCCTCCTGATGGGCCCAGTGCTTGAATGGCCATACTTTGTCTTACAATTCACATGTGGTCCACTTCTCGGTACCACCTAGGTGCTTGTTAGAAATGCAGAATCCCAGGCCTCACCCTAGACCTGATGGATCAGAATCAGCTTTGAATGCTCATTAAAGATCCAGGAGCTACAGCCATCAGACACACCGGCTAGAAAGTGCAAGTTATTGACATCACTCGCCCAAGGCCACGTAGCTTATAAGGGACGGAGGAGTGAGGTTTGAAACTCCCGCCATCTGGCTCCAGAGTCTGAGAGCTTGACCGCTTTGCTATGCTGACTCAGGGGTGTGCCTGGTACCTAGCTGGGGTGAATGTGCAAGGGCTGTGTCCTCGAACGTCTAACCACAGAGGGCCAGACAAGTGGGAATGTCCCTGGAGGCAGCCGTGATGAGGGGAAAGGCAGGGGTGGGGCTCTGGGAACCTGCAAAGCCAGGTAGGAGTGGAGCAGGAGCGAAGATTTCCTAGTAGGGGGAGGGGCAGTCGCACAGGTGAGAAAAGTACAGCATGTGCGGGGAGTGGGATAGTATGGACTGGGGCTCACAGGGCCCAGGGGGAGGGCCGAGCAGGGCCGGTGGAGGGGGATGAGGAGGGAGTGGCTGGGCTCAGCAGGTTAGTGGGCCAGGTGCAGAGTGGCCTTTGAAGGTGACAAAGGTGCTCATTTCCCCTTCAGGGAATTCCTCCACTAGAGGCACAACCGACTGACATCCCACTGCCTCTAAGGGGAGGTTATCCAATAAGCAAGGTAAGCAGGGGCTGACTTGTGCTTATTTACCAATCACTCATGAAACTGTTCACTGCAGATTAGTAAGTAAGCACAAGTCAGCCCCCGCTTACCTTGCTCACTGGGTCGTCTGCCCCTGTCGGGATCCTAAATATGAAGAGAGGCTTTGATTCTGTAGGAAGGTGCTGTGGGGTTGGGAGAGAGAGAGATTCCAGGCATACTTAGAAGCAGAGTTTTTGATGTGGTGAAAATTGTTCACTACAGATGATCTGGTAAGCAAGGTAAGCACAGTGCTTACCTTGCTTATTGGATAATCTGTCCCTACTGCCTCTCCCTGGAATAACACCAATAATTTTCAGAACTTCTTGTGCATCCCCTTAACTGGTCTTCGCTGTAACTGTAACCCTGAGAGGTGGGCAGGGAGCCTACTTCACAGAGGAGTAAAGGGCAGCTCAGAAAAGGACTCACACAAGGGACGAAGTGGCAGGAATAAGAGTAGATGCAGAGTAAGAGGCTGCATTTTCCTTCCTGTTTCATCAAGCAAAGGAGGGGCTCAGTGACCACAAAGTCATTGTTTAAATATTGACGTATCTGCCTTCTCTAGCCTTCTAGTTCGCCTGTGACATGGGCTAGGAGAGGTGCATCTGCTCAGTGATGAGGAAACTGAGGCACAGAAGGGATAAGTGACTTGCCTAAAATCATATGCTAATTGGCAAATCTGGGAAAATAGTAATAATAAACTTATTATTAATATAGTGGTGACTACCTAGTCTACCACCTGTCTGTCAGTCTGTCATACCGTGGTGGCTTGCGTGTTGCTGTGATGCTGGAAGCTATGCCCACTGGTATTTCAAATACCGGCAGGGTCATCCATGGTGGACAGGTTTCAATAGAGCTTCCAGACTCAGGCAGACTAGGAAGAAAGGCCCGGAGATCTACTTCCAAAAATCAGCCAATGAAAATCCTGTGAATCACAACAGAATATTGTCCCACAGAGCGCTGGAAGATGAGCCCCCTAGGCTGGAAGGCACATAAAATACACGGTGGCTGCTATGATGAACTTGTGAGCATACCATTGATGGTGAAGATGGCACTGGACCGGGTAGCATTTCATTCTGTTGTACATGGGGTCGCCATGAGTCAGAGCTGACTTGACAGCAGCTAACAACGACAACATACCATCAACAATATTTATAAGCCAGGCCCTTTGCTAGCATTCTTTCATTTACGTCTCTCACAGTCATACAACTGGCTATCTTTTTTTTAATTATTTTTATTTTTTGTTTTGGTTATTGAGAATACACACAGCAAAACAAACAGCAGTTCAACAGTTTCTACATGTACCGTTCAGCGATGTTGAGTACATTCTTCGAGTTGTACAACCATTCCCACCCTTCTTTGTCGAATTGTTCCTCCCTCATTAACAAACTCACCGCCCCTTAAGGTTTCTGTCTAATCTTTCAAGCCATGGTTGTCAGTTTGATCCCATATAGATAGTTCTTGAAAGAGCTCAATGCTCAAGGCAGACATTCTCTACTAGTTAAGCTAAACTACTGTTTGGTCAAGGTGTCATTTTTATGACAATTGTGTAAAGGAGTTGATTGAGGCTAAGGGAGGTTAAGAAGTTAGGGAGAACTATGCTCAGAACCCAGGTCCCGAGCCCACGTTCTTCACCAATAGGCCGTTCTGCCTACCCTGGAGATAACCAGGGCCAGATCTCTTTCAGCCGCACCCCACTTACCAGGAAACTCACTGTGACACTCCCGGCTTTAATTTTCCTTTCACTTTGACAAAAGCTCCTTTCCATTCCTCAAGATGTCAGGTTGCACACCTGGGGCTCCCCCTCACTGCTCAGGGTATGGCCGACACCCCAAGAGACCCTAAACTCCAGCTGGAGTGTCAAGACAGCAACAGGCTGGCATGATGGATGTTGCAGCCCTGAGAGCCAGGTTGGTATATCACTTCCCAAATAGAAACAGGCCTTTAATTATATCAGTTTAACTCAGCACAGGGAGGGGGCTTGGCAACAGATGATCCAGCCTCGGAGCAGCAAGCCTCTTCAAGATGCGCGCCGGTGCCCTTAATTCCATTTGTCACCCTGCCTGGCAGCTGTCACCCCATGACTGAGCTGGAGCAGCTGACATCTCGCTTTTAGGCAAAATGGCCAGGTTTTTGTGTTTTGATTTTTAAAGCTTATTGATGTCAAAAAGAAAGGCAAGAAAATCTAACCTCTCGGGATCAGAGTTTGAAACAGTTGGGCTGAAGAGAAAGAGAATTCACTCTTATTGGCCACCTGTGGCTGGGTATCATTACCAAATAACCGGTTACCGTCAAGCTGATTCCAACTCATGGCGACTCCATGTGTGTCAGGGTAGAACTGTGCTTCATAGGGTTCTCAGTGGCTGATTTTTCAGAAGTAGATCTCCAGGCCTGTCTTCAAGGCACCTCTGGGTGGACTCAAACTTCAAACTTGCAGTTAGCAGCCGAGCATATTAACCATTTGCACCACCCAGGGAATTGGCACATAATAGGTGCTCAATAAATACTTGCTGAATGATTGAATGGAATCAGCCAGGTGAGTACGCTTACTCCCATTTCTAGTGGGCATTTGGCTACCCAGCACCTGAGGCACCTTCCTTTTCTTGGAGCACTTTCCCCACCAGTTGAGACAGAGCCCATGTCCCATTTCAGAAGACAAAAATGGCAAATACCCACTCTCCTAGGTCTCAGTTACTTCTGGCTCTGTCAGTCTGTTGCACATGCTCCATAATGGTCTTGGAGCTACAGATGCCAGGAAATGGGGGCCATGTGAAATCCATTTTGACAATGAATGATGGTAATGGTAGCAGCTTCTTCCAATTTCCGGTGGAACGAAGGGCCTCTGGGCTACAGCACACCACAGTCCGGGGTTGGTGGTGTGGACCATGCAGGCTCTAGAGTGGTGTTGGGAGGGATATGTGATTTGAGGAGTTGACACTGCCAGTATAGCATTGAGCTTGACTCTCTGGCGCCCTGGAGACTCTGTGAGCTTCCTTACAACACCCAGGCTTAGCTTCTGTTGCCTACAACCGGTCTCCGACCATTCCACCACTTACAGATTAAACAGGTGACGCCGAGAGAGTGAAGTGACTTCCCCAAGGTCACACGGCTGCCAAGTGGCAGAGCCTGTTCACAAGCCCAGATCTAGTGATTCTAAAGTCTATGCCCTTTCAGCTTCACGGAGCTTCTGAAAAGAAAGACGTTCCGATTAAAGCATCTGCCTGCAGAGAATGCAAATCAAATGTCCCACTGCAGGAGTCAATGGTCTCTTCCCTGACTGGTGCACACACATGCTGCATAGTCACGTGGACAAGTGGGCACGTGGGGGTCCATCTTGAACATCTTTTTATGGATGCCCTGTACAGAAGCCAGCCTTGCCATCTGAACCAGAGTCCTGGTTAAAAGGAGAAACCCATTTGTCCAGCATTAATCAAGAGTCTCTCAAACTCAGGCTCAATTTTTAATTGGGTTCAAGTCAGAGAATTACTCAGCTGCCCATAAAATTCATTTTAGCTTATTAAATGGAGCTTCTAAAATAGCCTTGCTATGGAGTATGGCCAATTATGTGGGAAATTTGCCTGAAAGAAGAGCGCATTGCACTGAAACCTGGATCCTTTCTTGCCCAGCACCCTGAGTGACCTGGGAAAGTGATTCAACCTAAACTACAGGTTTCCTTGGCTTTAAAACTCATTGCCATTGAGCTGATTCCAACTCATAGCAACCCTATAGGGCAGAGTAGAACTGCCCCATAGGGTTTCCAAGGTTGTAAATCTTTACAGAAGCAGCTGCCACATCTTTCTTGAACCACTAACCTTTTGGTTAGCAGTCGAGCGCTTAACCACTATGCCGCCGGGGCTCCTTCTCCTTGACTTTAGATGGGTATAATTATATCTCCACTGCCAGCCTGCCAGTTTGGTGTTAACAATGGTGGGTTGCATGTTGCTGTGATGCTGGAAGCTATGCCATTAGTATATCAAATATCAGCAGGGTCACCCATGATGAACACGTTTCAGTGGAGCTTCCAGACTAAGACTAGGAAGAAAGGCCTGGCAATCTACTTTGGAAAATTAACCAACGAAGCCTCTATAGAACACAATAGAATATTGTCCAGTGTAGTGCTAGAAGATGAGCCGCCTAGGTTGGAAGACACTCCAAATACACAGCAGCCGCAACAATGGACTTGAGCAGACCAACGATGGTGGTGATGGTGCAAGACCATTCACATTTTGTTCTGTTGTCCATGGGGTTGCCATGAGTCGCAGCCAGTTCAATGGCAACTAACAATAGTAACAATTGTATCTACCTCATGGTGTTGTTGGGAGTACAGAGGAGATATATAAATACTCAGCACATGGCTATGCACAGAGAACTTGCTCCATAATGGTATCTTCAGTAGACGGTATAAGGAGGATTCCCTTAGGACAGGTTCCCAGAAGTCAAATTATTGAGTAAACTTTCATGGAACAATCTTAAGAGTTCGTGATTTGTATTCCAACACTTTGTCCTAAAGGGTTACATCAATTTTCACAGCCACGAGCATATTTATAGAAGTATCTGGTTTGTAAAGGGTTTTAACCAGATTCTTGCCAGTTGGCAAGGGCTGCTGAGCAACACCATGTCAGGAGCCACCACGGGGATTGTGTGGAAGGTGAACTAGCGTGATCTGTGGACCAGTAGGGGATTTACACACAGGTCACCTTCAACCAAAGTGCTGGGCACAGAACGAGTGCTTTGAGAACTATCTATATGGCTAGATAGGAAGCTTGAGGGGCAGTGAGTTTACGTCAGTGGGGAGGAACAATTCAGAGAAGGAGGTTGAGAATGGTAGCACAACTTGAAGAATGTAATCCGTGTCGCTGAATGGTACATGTAGAAATGGCTGAACTGGTGTATGTTCCGCTGTGTATATTTTCAACAACAATAATAGACTCAGCTTTCAATGTTATGCACAGGACTGCTATTAGGGATTCAGTTGTGTCCCACCCAAAATATGTGTTGGAATCCTAAACCCTGTACCTGTGGATGTAATCCCATTTGGGAATAGGGTTTTCCTTGCTATGTTAGCGAGGCCAAATCAGTGTACGCTGTGTCTGAAACCTAACCACTTTTGAAATATCAAAAGAGCAGAATAGACGCAGAGACAAACAAGCACGAATGGGGAAAGATTGATGCCACGTGGATATCTCCAAGGAACGCAGAGAATGCTAGAGAAGCTGAAACAAGGGTTTTCCCCAAGAGTGGACAGAATGCCTTCCCCTAGAGCCAGCACCCTGAATGTGGACTTCTAGCCTTCTGTTGTTGTTATTAGCTGCCATTGAGTTGATTCCAACCCAACGGTGAGAAAATAGATTTCTGTTTGTCGAAGCCACCCACTTGCAGTATTCTGTTATAGCGGCATTAGGTAACTAACAAGGTGCCCTGTGGTGCAACGGTTAAGTGCTCAGCTGCTAACTGAAAGGTTGGCGGTTTGAACCCACCCAGCGGCTCTGCCGGGGAAAGACCTGGTGATCTGTTCCCGTAAAGATGACAGCCTAGCACACCCTGTCATAGGGGGTTGCTATGAGCTGGCACCCGACAGCAACAAATAACTAAGACAAGTGCCATTCTGCTTCTGTGGCTACAGCAGTAACTCGTGAAGTGCAAGGGAGCTTGCAGGCTCAAGCCAACATCCCACTCGATGCAGGAATTACTGACACTGTGGTTTATGCACAGTGGAGAAGGGAAACCACCTATTAAGAAGACAGAGTGCCATTAGGGAGAGTGTATGGCAGGTGGCGAGGTTGCTTTGTTTCAATTCCCAGAGCAAAATGCTTTAGAGAAGAAGAAAAACAGAAGAAAGTGGGATGAATTCTACAGCCACATAAATTCTGTTTTGGGGTTTTTTTTTTTTCCCTTCCAAATTGGAGAGGACCGCCACCGACCTGTCCATTGAAAGCTGTTGTTGGGTGCCGTCCAGTTTATACTGACTCATGGAGACCCCGTGTGACAGAACTACCCCATAGGGTTTTCTAGGCTGTAATCTTTATGAGAGCCGATTGCCAGGCCTTTGATTTACAACACAAACCCTTAGCAATGTGTTGCCCGTGGCAGCTTTATGAAGCTCATTTAACTTAATCTCATGTGCTGGGTCATTCACAAAAGGGTTTTGGAAAACTTTGAAGCCAGACAGACCTGTGTTCAAATTCTGTCTCCATCACTTATGATCGGTATGCCCTGGCTTGTTATTGTTAGTTGCTATCCAGTCAGCTTTGACTCATGGAACCCTTATGTGAAACTGGCCGCCCTGCCTTAAAATTCTCCACATCTCAGAACTCCTGCTCAGCTGTTTCACTCATTCGCATTATCTGCCTGTGGACATTTGACTGTGGACGTCCATGCACACTGAAGACAACCCAGGAACTGGCGTCCTTTCTGTCCTCTGCCATGTCTGCTAATGAGGAGAAGACTATGCTAGGTTCCCAGGTGCGCAGCTTGTCTGTACAAGCAAGAGCGGGGCCCCAATTCTGCTCCACCTGTGTGACTTCCAAAGCCCCATTGAGGGTGCGGGTCAGTCCACACGCTGCTTTCATCTGAGCGCAGTAAATAAAGATGTGCGATGTACCTGGGCCACCTGTTAATCTCATCAAGAGCAAAAATACCCACCTAATGGAATGTGTTTGGCAGCTTCACTGCGGGGGATACCAACTCGCCAACATTAGGTGTATTGATGCCCCCCTTGGAGGAGATGTTCACTTTTAATCAGTGTTAAATTCTTCTGTAGCAAGTGCTGACTGGTAAATCTGTCCCCGCTGTGGGGGAAAGGATCCAAGTGTTCAGCTGAGTAGCACCTCATGAATAATTTTAATTTCTTCTAAAAAGGGAAAACAATAGGATTTGCTCGCCGTTGTTGCTCGGCGACCGCTCGCCCAGGTCCTTTGAACCAATTGTTCCCACCTGGCAGGGAAGGGCGCCCCCTACTCTGGAAGGATGATGATACTGAATGACTTATTGCTGTGGACCATGCACCCTAAAGCTTGGCTTTGGAAATACAGCTGGCGGCCGAGAGGATGGGGAAAGGGTGATCTGGTTGCAAACTTCTAATTAATGTATGTTTTATTTATGCTTATGAAGCCTGAAATATTAATGGAAGCAAGTGAATGCATAATTGATGGACTCCATAGAAAATGTGCATTATTGTGCATGTACAGGAAGCCCCAGGTGTCCTTCTGTGAAGGTTCCTGCAGTTACTTGCAACTTTTGAGCTCTTTGCATATAGAAGTCTTGAAATCCCCATGCACTTCATTTTAGTTATCTGTCTCTTGGATGAATATACCATTTCACCATTTCTTTGGGGAAGGAGGTGGAAGCCAAGAGGGATCTAGTGTTAATGGAGTACCTAATATGTGGCATTTATCACATGCTGTCTCATTCAATCCCTGTGACAATGTCAATCCTATTTTTCATCCTGTTTTATGGATGAAGATCACCACGTGTCTGTCAGTTTGTTGTACTGTGGTGGCTTCTGTGTTGCTGTGATGCTGGAGGCTTATGCCACCGGTATTTCAAACACCAGCAGGGTTACCCATGGTGGACAGGTTTCAGCGAAGCTTCCAGACTAAGACAGACTAGGAAGAAAGGCCTAGTGATCTACTTCTGAAAATGAACCAGTGAAAATCCAATGGATCACAGCACAACATTGTCCAACTCACTTGCTTTGGATGCGTCATCAGGAGCAATCAGTTGCTGGAGGAGGACGTCATGTTTGGTGAAACAGAAGGCCAACAAGGGTGAGGGAGTCCCTCAGCGAGATGGATTGGCATGATAGCCTCAGTGATGGACTCCAGCATGCCAGCGATTGTGAGGATGACCCAGGACTGGGCAACATTTTGTTCTGTTCTATTCTATGTAAGGCTGCCATGAGTCGGCATCAACCTGATAGCAGCTGTCTATCTCTACCCACCATGGATGAAGAACTAGGATGCAGAAGAGTAAAGAGACATGCCCAAGGTCACACAGTGATGACAAAGCTAGAATTTAAAACCTAGTCCTTTTACACCACAGTAATAATTGCTCACTCATGTATGCTAAAATTAAGAGTGTGAGATATGACTCCTGGCCCATCACTTCCTAGAAGTAGATTGTACGCAAGCCACCTAATCTGACTCAGTTTCCTTATCTGTAATATTAGGATGATAATAGTACCTACCTCAGAGGACTTTTATCAGAGTTAACTGAATAATACAAGTAAAACCTTTAGCACCTGGCACATAATAAGTACTTGATAAACTTTGTATATTAATATTATTATGGTTAGTAGTATACCTATCAATCATTTATTATAATTAAGGAGTCCTGGCGGTGCAATGGTTAAGTTCTTGGCTGCTAACTGAAAGGTTGGCAGTTTGAACCCACCCAGTGGCTCCTCAGGAGAAAGGCCTGGTGATCTGCTTCCCTAACAGTTAAACCAACAAAACCAAACCCACTGCCATCAAGTCGATCCCAATTCTTAGCAACCCTACAGGACAGCATAGAACTGCCCCACAGGGCTTTCGAGGCTGTAAATCTTCACAGAAGCAGACTGCCACATCTTTCTCCTGCAGAGTGGCTGATCGGTTCCAACCACCGACCTTTCGATGAGCAGCTGAGCACTTAACCACTGCACCACTGTTAGGGCTTTCCATAAAGATTACAGCTTAGAAAACCCTATGGGGCAGTTCTGCTCTGTCACATGGGGTTGCTATGATTCTGAATCAACTCGACAGTACCCAACAACAATCCCAAAAGCCTCGTATCTGGACTCTCTGCTCTCAGTCTTTACCCCTTTCCAGTCCCTCCACTCTACCACAGCCAGAAGGATCTTTGTAACACAAAATTTTTTGTTGTTGTTGGATCTGTTTTGAAATCTCTTCATTGGATTTTCTTGTCATTTTTCTTTTTTACCTTTTTTCATGATAAAAATATATATAACAAAACATTATCCATTTCAATCCAGACTTTCTGGAGCCATAGAGGCTGGATGAACCCCCAGAACTCTCCCTGAGATAATCTTTAAACCTTAAACCAAAAACATCCCCTGAAGTCTTCTTTAAACCAAGTAATACCAAAAAACAAACCCTCCCCACCAAAAAAAAAAACAAACCTGTTGCCATTGAATGATTCTGACTCACAGTGACTGTATAGGACGGAGTAGAACTGCCCCAGAGGGTTTCCAAGGAGTGGCTGGTGGATTCGAATGGCCAACCTTTTGATGAGCAGCCTGAACTCTTAAACACTGTGCCACCAGGGCTCCAACATAGTTTAACTTAATTAGTAAAGAATATTTGCCTTGAGCATTGTGCTTTTTTCAAGTACTATCTGTGTGGGATCAAACTGACAACAGCAACTCAAAAAGTTAGAGAAGAAACTTAGGGGGCAGTGAGTTCATGTTAATGGGGGAGGAACAATTTGGAAAAGGAGGGTGAGAATGGTTGTACAACTGAAAGAATGTAATCAATGTCACTGAATTGTACGTGTAGAAATTGTCAAACGGTGTATGTTTTGCTCTGTATATTTCCAA
This sequence comes from Dugong dugon, assembly GCA_030035585.1. Taxonomy (NCBI): domain Eukaryota; kingdom Metazoa; phylum Chordata; class Mammalia; order Sirenia; family Dugongidae; genus Dugong; species Dugong dugon. The sequence continues at coordinate 116,003,172 of CM057470.1, forward strand.
CAACAACAAAAATAAAACCTTTTAAAAAACATTCATTTCAACATTCTTTACACATACGATTCAGTGACATTAATTACACTCATCATGCTGTGCAACTATTACCGTTATCTATTTCCAAATTGTTTCATAACCCTTAACAGAAGCTCAGGAGCCCTGAGAGCACGTGAGTAAGCGCTTGGCTGCTAGCCAAAAGTTCAGCAGTTTGAGCCTACCAGCCACTCTGAGGGAGAAAGATGTGGCATTCTGCTTCTGTAAAGATTTACAGCCTTGAAGAAATGCTCATGATCATTAGCCATTAGAGAAATGCAGATCAAAACTACAACGAGATATCATCTCACCCCAACAAGGCTAGCATTAATCCAAAAAACACAAAATAATAAATGCTGGAGAGGTTGAGGAGAGACTGGAACACATACACGGTTAGTGGGAATGTAATATGGTACAACCACTTTGGAAATCGATTTGACACTTCCTTAAAAAGCTGGAAATAGAAGTACCATACGATCCAGCTATCCCGCTCCTTGGAATATATCCTAGGGAAATAAGCACCATCACACAAACAGATATACGCACACCCATGTTCATTGCAGCACTATTCACAATAGCAAAAAAATGGAAACAACCTAGGTGCCCATCAACGGATAAAAGGATAAACAAATTAGGGTCTATCCACACAATGGAATACAACGCAACAATAAAGAACACCGATGAAGCCGTGAAACATAACACGGAGGAAGCTGGAGGTCATTATGCTGAGTGAATTTAGTCAGTCACAGAAGGATGAATATTGTGTAAGACCACTAGTATAAGAACTCAAGAAAAGGTTTAAACACAGAAGAAAACATTCTTTGATAGTCATGAGGGTGTGGAGGAAGGGTGAGGGTTATTTACTAACTAGATAGTAGACAAGAATTATCTTAGGTGAAGGGAAGGACAGCACACACGACAGGGGAAGTCAGCACAACTGGACTAAACCAAATCTAAGAAGTTTCCTGAATACAATCAAACACTTTGAGGGACAGAGTAGCAGGGGTAGGGGTCTGGGGAGCATGCTTTCATGGGACATCTAGGTCAACTGGCATAACAAAGCTTATTAAGAAAATGTTCTGCATCCTACTTTGGTGAGTGGCGTCTGGGGTCTTAAAAGCTTGCAAGCGGCCATCTAAGACGCATCAATTGGTCCCAACCACCTGGAGTAAAGGAGAATGAAGAACACCAAAGACACAAGGAAAGTATTAGTCCAAGAGACAGAAAGGGCCACATAAACCAGAGACTTCATCAGCCTGAGACCAGAAGAATTAGATGGTGCCCAGCTACCACCAATGACCGCCCTGACAGGGAACACAACAGAGAGTACCAGATAGAGCAGGAGAAAAGTGGGGTGCAGAACTCAAATTCTAGTAAGAAGACCAGACTTAATGGTCTGAGACTGGGAGGAGCCCCAGAAAGCATGGCCCCTCTATTCGCTATCAGCCCAGAACTAAAACAATTTCCGAGGCCAACTCTTCAGACAGGGATTGGACTGTACTGTGGGACATAAAGTGATACTCATGAGGAGTGTGACTCTTAGCTCACATAGATACAAAAGACTAAATGGGCAGCTTCTGTCTGGAGGTGAGATGGGAAGGCAGAGAGGATTAGGAGCTGGTTGAATGGACAGGGGGAATCAGGGGTGGAAAGGAGGAGTGTGCTATCACAGTATGGGGAGAGCAGTTAGGGTCGCATAACAGTGTGTGTATATATTTTTGTATGGGAAAAAAAAATATTTACAGCCTTGGAAACCCTATGGGACAGTTCTACTCTGTCCTATAGGGCCACTATCAGTCGGAATCAACTCAATAGCCATGTGTTTTAACAGAAGCTCAGTGCCATTAAGCAACTGCTCCCTTTTCCCCCTCCCTCCCACCCCGGTAACCACTGACAAACTTTGGTCTCTATACATTGCAACACACAAGTTTTAATCATCTCATCCGGCCTACTTAAAACTCTTCAATGACTTCCATTGTTTCTACTCTAGAGATCCATCTCCTGACTGTGGCCTCAAAGGCCCTGCAGAATCCTAACACTGCCTACAACTCCAGCCACGTCTTAGACAACTCAACCCCCCTAATCCCTACAGTCCAGGCACTCTGCCCTTCTGTCTCCTTCTCCAACCAGCCATGTTCCTTCCCATCACAGTCTTTGCACAAGCTGTTCCACTGCCCAGAATATCTTCCTTACCCTACCCCATCTCCACCGGTCATATAGTTAATGTCTGTTCGTCCTTCAGCTCTCAGCTTACATATCAGTTCCTCAGAAGAACCTTCTATGACTCTCTATACCAAGCCCAAAGTCCCTATTCTGGTCTGCAACACCATGAACACCTCAAGAGTACTGATCAGCATTTAAATTCCTCTGTGATCATTTTCATTAACTTTGTTTCCACGCGGGCAGGAACCACATTTAGTTTTGCCAATCATTAAAGTCCCAATGACTGGCACAGTGCCTCACACATAGTAGGGGATCATAGATATGTGCTGAATGAATGGTGCATTTCAACAGCGTCCCAACTCCTGCCCTTGATAAGACATGTTTTCATTCATTCATTCAAAAAATATTTACTGAGTTCCTGCTGTGTGCCAGGCATTGTCCTAAGTGTTTGGTGTATATTGCTCAACCATACAAAGTTCCCTGTCCTTATAGAACTTATGTTCTAGCAGAAGGGGACAAATACTCAGCAATATTCATCATATGTAAGTAAATCATTTAGTAAGTTGATAAAAACCAGTAAACCAGTTGCCATTGAGTCGATTCCAACTCATGGTGACCCCTTGTGTTTCAGAGTAGAACTGCACATAGGGTTTTCAATGGCTGTGACCTTTTGGAAGTAGATCACCAGGCTTGTAGACATAAGAAAAAGTACAGCAAGATGAGGGGGGGGTCAGGAGTTCACACCAGCCAGGGAGACAGTTTGCAGAGAAAAGATATGAGTGAAGATGGGATTTCACTTCTGTTTTAAATGGTTCACTCAGCATTTGTTGTGTTGAGAATAGACCGTGAATGGGGGGTCAAAGCAGGGAGATCATTTAGGTATCCAGGTGAGAGGTAATGTTGGGCAAGAACAGGGGGGAGCAGTGGAAGGAGTGAGAAGAGGTTGGATCCTGGATATGTTTTGAAAACAGAGCCAAGAGCTTTGCTAATAGAGTAGATGTGAGGTATGAAAAGAGCAAGGTCAAAGAGAATTCCAGGGTGTCTGACCTAAGCCAGTGGAAGGATGAGGTTGCCATCAACTGAGATGGGAAAGTTATGGTAGAGCAGGTTTGCGGTGGTCCGGTTTGAGACACTCATAGCAACTGAAATCAACTCAAAGACGCACAACAGTTTGAGGCATTCTATTTTTGAGATGCCTGCCCAGCTTCCCAGGGGAGATGCCGAGTGGGCAATTCTAAACAGCCTAGAAAAGGCATATTCTGCAATCCTCTATTCCTTTGTTCCTAGCTGCACGTCATTCTTTTCTTATAAACACTCGGGAATGAAAGGGGGATTAAAAATGCACCAGCAGGTTTACTTATGCTTTTGAATGTGCTTTTTTTTAAAAAAAAAAAAAAGTATTAAATTATGTTCTGTACCTCCCTGAAAGGTGGATCTGATGGAGGGGTCAGCAGTGATGACAATGATGGTGATAATGATGATACAACATTAGAAACCAGCTCAGAAAGAGAGAGAAGAAAGAAAGAAAAGAGGGAGGGAGGAAGAAAGGGAGGAAGAAATAAAGAAAAAGGGAGGGAGGGAGGAAGACAAATACCATTTTTAAACATTCAAGTGGCAAAGCGATTTTTTTGTCTTTAAGGAAAACTGGGGGGCAGGGTGGTGGGGTATTGGAATAGCAGCCAGATGAGTGTGTTGGGTTTGTCTGTTTCTTAAAACCCAACTGAGTGCTGATCAAGGGCTGAGCTCTGTCAGAAATCCCTGAGGTTTCTTTTGAGTCTAGTTTCCTTATCTGCCCTGGGGGCAATAAGATGCCCAAGGTTCCCCCTAAGGCCCAAGAAGGCACAAGGCCGTCTAATGGAAGAACATGTTAAGAAAAGAGAGAGAGATAACCTCACTGCTTGGGAGTAGGTTCCACTGCTCAGCCATGAGCCTGGTGCCCAACCTGCAATATCTTATGTAATCGTTGCAAAAACCCTATGCCATGGGGATCAAACTGTTCTTGCTAATGCAGAAAGTAAGGTTTGCGGGGTCTAAATGACTTCTCCAAGGATACATAGCTCTAAGATTGGAAAGCTAGACAGGAATCCAGTTCTTTTCTTTCTGTTTTTAATTTATTTTTGGTGGCAATATGCACAGCCAAATATACATCCGTTCACAATGTCTACATGTATTGCCCCACAGCATCGGTTACATAATTTGCATTGTGCCATTTTTCTCACTGTCTCCATTATCTTATTATATCACTATTAACTTAGACTCTGTGCCCCTTGCACTTCTCATCTGTGTTTTAGATCAACTGTTGTCAGATTGAACTGATATAGATAATTCTTCACACGAGCGCAATGATGAAGTCCAACATTTTTTATTAACGGAGTTAAACTATTGCTGAAAGCGAAGAGGACTTGAAGCACTTACTGATGAAGGTCAAAGCTACAGCCTTTAGTATGGATTGCACCACAACATAAAACAAAAATCCTGACAACTGGACCAATAAGCAATATCATGATAAACAGAGATAATATTGAAGTTGTCAAGGATTTTGTTTTACTTGGACCTACCATCAACGCCCATGTAAGCAACAGCCAAGAAATCAAATGACATAATAGCATTCGGCAAATATGCTGCAAAAGGCCTCTTTAAAGTGGTAAAAAGCAAAGATGTCACCTTGAGGACTAAGATGCGCTTGACTCAACCCACGGTATTTTCAGTCGCCTTATATGCATGCAAATGCTGGACAATGAATAAAGAAGACCAAAAAATTGATGCATTTGAATTATGTTGTTGGTGAATAATATCGAATATACCATGGACTGCTAGAAGAACAAACAAATCTGTCTTGGAAGAAGTACAGCCAGAATGCTCCTTAGAAACGAGGATGGCGAGACTTCATCTCATGTACTTTGGACATGTTATCAGAAGGGACCAGTCCCTGGAGAAGGACATCATGCTTGGTAAAGCAGAGGGCCAGCAAAAAAGAGGAAGACCCTCAACAAGGTAGACTGACACAGTGGCTGCAACAGTGGGCTGAAACATAGCAACGATTGTGAGGATGGTGCAGGACCAGGCAGTGTTTCCTTCTGTTGTACACAGGGTCACTATGAGTTGGAACTGACTCGATGGCACCTAACAACAACCACAAACTGTTAAGTTTAATGATGGCTTCATGGGATAGTTTCAGTTCAAGGTTTAAAGATTATTTTCTGGCAGTAGATTCTGGGGTTCCCCCAGTGTCATTGAATCCAATAAGTCTGGTTTCCATATGAATTTGAAGCTCAAATCCACTTCTTTTTTGAGGCTTTTTCTATGCTGCCAAGCCCCTTTGAAGGGGACTGCTTGGGTGTAGGCAATGCCCTGATAATCAGATGTCATGAGAGAGAGATGGGACATGCCCTGGGCTTCCCTGGGAGCCATTAGGGAACCTTGGAAAGGCTACAGATGGATCCTGAGTCAGGCACCAGCCTTGAGACCAGCGACCCCATACTGTGAAACATTCCTACACAGTCTTGCCTTACGGACTCCATGGAGAGGCTCCTCCATCCTGTGCAATAAGCACTGTCTTTGAAGGCATGAATGGTGTCTGTTTGTCACAACTGTATTCCCAGTGCTTTGCAAAAAGCCTTGCTTGCATATCATAGATATTAAATACAATAAAAAGTAGGTACAGGAATAGGTGAAGCAAGATCCTGAATCACCAAATTTTTTATTGTATTAATTATAGGTGTTGTTAGCTGGTATTGGGTTGGCCTCCAACTCATGGCCACCCCATAAACAATGGAACAAATTGCTGCCTGGTCGTGCATCATTCCCATGACTGGTTGTGGACCAGACTATTGGCATCCAAAGGGTTTTCACTGACTGATTTTCCTCCTAGTCCATCTTAGTCTGGAAACCTATTCAGCATCACAACAACACGCAAGCCTCGATTGACAGATGGGTGGTGGCTGTGCCTGAAGTATGTTGAGTGGGAATCGAACCCAGATCTCTGGCATGGAAGGTGATAATTCTATCACTGAACCACCACTGCCAGCTGTAAATATCATGAAACCTTTATTTTCAATGTGGGATCCACGAGCAATGTGCAAGGTGCTGCGCTGACTGCTAGAGATTGATTCAGTAATTGGCAGCACCAGTTTGGCCTCCACCTTCATGAAGCTCCCCTCCCAGAGGGGAAGAAAGAGATGAAATAGCTAACTGTGCTACTAATTATTTAATTACAACTGGGGTGGGGGAAGTGCTACAAAGGAAAAATTCGCAGTTTAAGGGAGCTTAGAAGAGAGAAAAATGACATGGTGCAGCAGAGACCGGAGAAGACATCTATAGATGATATTGATCCTGAGATTTAAAAAAAAAAGTAAAATTTTTTTATTTTTTAAGTTTAAAAACCGAAGTCACCTAACCTCTTTGACTTTCTGGCTCCTCAGGTATCTTGTTGTTGTGTGCCATCGAGTCGAATCCAGCTCATAGCGTGACCCCATGTGACAGAGTAGAACTACCCCATAGGGTATTCTAGACAGTAATCTTTATGGGAGCAGATTGCCAGGTCTTTCTTCTGAGGCGCTGCTGGGTGGGTTTGAACCAGGGCTTCAAATAGGTTTGTTCTGGTTCGAACCCCTGCTGAGAATTTGCATTTCTAACAAGTTCCCAGGATCTAGTTAGGGAGAACCACTAGAACAGCAGTGGTTCTCAAAATATATTAAACATAAGAATCACCTGGGAATCTTGTTAAAATGTAGATTTTTCCCACCACATAAATTTTTTAAAAAGCACATGATCATCTCAATCAATGCAGAAAAGGCATTCAATAAAGTCCAACACCCGTTCCTGATAAAAACTCTCAATAAAATAGGTATAGAAGAGAAATTCCTCAAAATAATAAAGGGCATTTATACAAAACCAACAGCCAACATCATTCTTAATGGACAGAGGCTGAAAACGTTCCCTCTGAGAACAGGAACAAGACAAGGATGCCCTTTATTACAACTCCTATTTAACCTTGTGCTGGAAGTCCTAGCTAGAGCAATAAGGCAAGAAAAAGAAATAAAGGGCATCCAAACTGGTAAGGAAGAAGTAAAACTATCCCTGCTTCTGGATCATAGGATACTATGCATACAGAACCCAAAGGACTCCACAAGAAAACTGCTGGAACTAATGGAAAGAGTCAGCAGAGTAGCAGGATACAAGATAAACATACAAAAACCAGCTGGATTCCTATACATCAATAGAGAGAACTATGAAAAAAAACAAACAGGAAAGCAATACCATTTGTAACAGCCCCTGAAAAACTAAAATTCTTAGGAATAAATCTAACCAGGGATGTAAAATACCTATACAAAGAAAACTACAGAACACTACTGCAAGAAACCAAATGTGACCTACATAAATGGAAAAACATACCATGCTCATGGATAGACAGACTCAACATTGTGAAAATGTCAGTTCTACCCAAAGCAACAAATACAATGCAGTCTTGATCCAAATACCAACAGCATTCTTTAATGAGATGGGAAAACTAATCATTAACTTTATATGGAAAGGGAAGAGGCCTGGATAAGTAAAGCACTATTGAAGAAAAAGAATAAAGTGGGAGGACCCACACTAACTGACCTCAGAAGCTACTATTCAACTATGGTAGTCAAAACAGCCTGGTATTTGTACAATGACAGACACATTGACCAATGGAACAGAATTTAGAACAGATATAAATCCATCCACCTACAGTCACCTGATCTTTGACAAGGGCCCAAAGTCCATCATATTGGGAAGAGACAGTCTTTTTAACAAATGGTGCTGGCAAAATTGGATGTCCATCTGTAAAAAAATGAAACAGGACCCATACCTCACACGATATACAAAAATGAATTCAAAATGGATCAGAGACCTAAATATAAAACCAAAAACTATAAAGATCATAGAAGAAAGAATAGGATCAACACTAGAGACCCTAATACGTGGCATAAGTAGGATACAAACCATAACTAACAGTACACAAACACCAGAAGATAAGCTAGATAACTGGAATCTTCTAAAAATTAAATACTTATGCTCATCAAAAGACTTCACCAAAAGAGTGAAAAGAGAGCCTACAGACTGGGAAAAAAATTTTGGCTATGACAAATCCAACAAAGTCCTAATCTCTAAAATCTACAGGAAAATCCAGTACCTCTACAACAAAAAGACAAATAATCCAGTTAAAAGATGGGCAAAGGATATGAATAGACACTTCACCAAAGAAGACATTCAGGTGACTAATAGACACATGAGGAAATGCTAGCTATCACTAGCCATTAGAGAAATACAAATCAAAACCACAGCGAGATACTATCTCACCCCGGCATTACTGGCACAGATAAAAAAAAAAAAAAAAAAACAGAAAATAACAAATGTTGGAGAGGCTGTGGGAAGACTGGAACTCTTATGCACTGCTAGTGGGAATGTAAAATGGTACAACCATTTTGGAAAATGATATGGAACTTCCTTAAAAAGCTGGAAATAGAAATACCATATGTTCCAGCTATCCCACTCCTAGGAATATATCCTAGAGAAATAAGAGCTGTCACCTGAATAGACGTATGCACACCCATGTTCACTGCAGTATTATTTATAATAGCAAAAAGATGGAAACAACTCAAGTGCCCGTCAATAGATGAATGGATAAACAAACTATGGTACATACATACAATGGAATACTATGTGTCATGGATTGAATTGTATCCCCCAAAAATATCTGTCAACTTGGCTAGGTCATGATTCCCGGTATTGTATGATTGTGTAATCTGATGTGATTTCCTTATGTGTTGTAAACTCTATCACTATGATGAGGTTATATGTGATCTCCTTATGTGTTGTAAACTCTGTCACTATGATGAGGTTATACTGATGATGTCTACAAGATTGGATAGTGTCTTAATTCAATCTCTTTTGAGATATAAAAGAGAAAAGTGAACAGAGACACATGGGAACCTCACACCACCAAGAAAGCTGTGCCAGGAGCAGAGCGTGTCCTTTGGACCTAAGGTTCCTGCACTGAGATGCTCCCAGACCAAGGGAAGACTGATGCATCACAAGGACCTTTCTCCAGAGCCGATGGAGACAGAAAGCCTTCTCCTGGAGCTGATGCTCTGAATTTGGACTTGTAGCCTACTAGACTGTGAGAAAATAAATTTCTCTTTGTTGAAGCCATCCACTTGTGGTATTTCTGTTAGGGCAGCACTGGATGACTAAGATCCTATGCAACAATAAAGGACAATGATGAGTCTGTAAAATATTTCACAAGATGGATGAATCTGGAGGGCATTGTACTGAGTGAAACAAGTCAATCACAAAAGGACAAATACTGTAGGAGAACACTATTATAAAAACTCATGAAAAGGTTTTCACACAGAAGAAACAATCTTTGATGGTTACTAGGGAGGGGAAGGGTGGGGAGGGAAAAACACTAACTAGACAATAGATAAGTAGTAACTTTGGTGAAGGGTAAGACAGTACACAGTACTAGGGAAGCCAGCACCACTTGACCAAGGTAAGGTCATGGGAGCTTCACAGACACATCCAAATTCCCTGAGGGACCGAATTACTGGGCTGAGGGCACCAGGGACCATGGTCTCGGGAGACATCTAGCTCAATTGGCATAACACAGTTTATAAAGAAAATGTTCTACATCCCTTTGTGAGTAGCATCTGGGGTCTTAAAATCTTGTGAGCAGACATCTAAGCTACTCCACTCGTCCCACCCCATCTGGAACAAGGGAGAATGAAGACAACCAAAGACACAAGGGAAAGATTCGTCCAAAGGACTAATGAACCACAACTACCACAGCCTCCAGCAGACTGAGTCCAGTACAGATAGATGGTGCCCGGCTACCACCACCGACTGCTCCAACAGGTATCACAATAGAGAGTCCTGGACAGAGCTGGAGAAAAACGTAGAACAAAATTCTAACTCACAAAAAAAAGACCAGACTTACTGGTCTGACAGAGACTAGAGAAACCCCGAAAGTATGGCCCCCGGACACCCTTTTATCTCAGTACTGAAGTCACTCTTGAGGTTCACCCTTCAGCCAAAGATTAGACAGGCCCATAAAACAAAACGAGACTAAATGGGCACACCAGACCAGGAGCAGGGACGAGAAGGCAGGAGGGGACAGGAAAGCTGGTCATGGGGAACCCAAGGTCGAGAAGGGAAGAGTATTGACATGTCATGGGGTTGGCAATCAACGTCAGAAAATAATACGTATATTAATTATTTAATGAGAAACTGATTAGCTCTGTAAAGCTTCATCTAAAATACAATTTAAAAAATGTAGATTCTGATTCAGTATATTTGAGGTGGAAATGCAAATTCTCATCAGGGGTTTGAACAGGAACAAACCAATATGAAGCCCTGGTTTGAACTGCCATCCTTTAGGTTAGCAGCAAAGTGTTTAACCACTGCGCCACCTGGGTTCTTTTCCTTGGGTGAAGAGGGGTAATCACTGCGAGGGCTGAGTGAGGCAGTGTCCACAGGTGAAAGGCGCCTGCCAGTGTGAGTTTCCTTCCCTCCCCCACCCACCTGTTCTCATCAGGTCTGGGGGGTGGGGCACTTTCACTGCAACATTCAACAACACCCCTCCTTCATGCCCTCCCTCACTCTCTCCTGCCCCTCTGAGACAGTTCCTTTCTTCCACTGGGAGAGCTGTGCTTCAGAGAGTAGATGCTAACATGTCCCAGATGTCACACGGGGGATTAGCATCATTGTCCCCACCGCGCAGGGATGTTTGATGGCAACAGCTTTGTGCTTCCATTTGCTTTGACGAGGCAGACAGTGGCCTGATGTACTGCAGCTGTCATCGTGTGGAAGTGAGGCCTCAGAGGTGTGCGCACCTGGCTCCACGCAGCCTCTCCGTCGGGATAATGTTTCCCTTGCTCAGCTCTGCTCTACTGCCGGCTGTGGTCTCTAGCAAGGAGTCGTTGTCTATCAGATGCCTGGACTGACCATTCCCGGTGGACCCCACAGGAGAGTCTAAGGTCAGCATGGTGGAGAGGGATGTGCACTGACTTAGGAGTCAGGCAGACCAGGGTAAAGTCTCAACTCGGATGGGTTGCCTTCCCACCTCCATGCCGCCATATTGGAAAATGGCATTTATAGTAACAGTGCTTACTTCCTAGAGGTGGTGTGAGGATTGAACGAGATGATGTTTGTAAAGTGCATGGCTCACTACTTCCCACACCTTTGACCTAACCACTGGACACCTACTGTTGGTATACTATCAGTACACCTTTCCAGATAATGTGTTTCTTCATGTTTACAAACATATATCTATTTGTGTGTTTCTCCTCATTTTCTTATATATATGTACGTGTGTGTGTGTGTATACACAAGAGCAAATGAGCCCTGGTGGCACAACGGTTAAGCACTTGGCTGCTAACTGAAAGGCTAGCCCAAGAATCCAATTGCAGGATCATATGGTAACTGCGTGTTTAGTTTATGAGAAACTGGTGAACTGTTTTCCAGAGTGACAGCACCGTTTCACATTTCCGCCACCAATGTGTGCATAACCCAGTTTCTCTACATCCTCACTAGCATTTGGTGTTATCATCGTTTTTCATTTTAGCCATTCTGTGAGGTGTGTGGTGAAATCTCATTGTGATTTGCATTTGCATTTCCCTAATGGTTAATGATGTTGATGTGCTTCCTTGCCATCTGTGTATCCTCTTTAGAGAAATGTCTCTTCATATCTTTTGCCCATTTTCTAATTGGATTGTTTGTTTACTGTTGAGTTTCGAGAGTTCGTTGTAAAAGTTCCTCTTTTGAACATTCATTGTGGAACGCCAGATGTGCTAAAAAAAAGAATTCAGATCAGATGGACACTGCCTTTGGAAATGAGTGAAGAACACCCTGAGCCTCGTTTGCAGATTTATTATGATTCTCGATGATGTGTACTTCAACTTCCACACATAAAGCCAAACCCATTGCCATTGAGTCAATTCTGACTCATAGTGACCCTATAGGATAGGGTAGAACTGCCCCATGGGGTTTCCAAGGTTGTAATCTTTATAGCAGTAGACTGCCACATCTTTCTCCCACGGAGCAGCTGGTGGATTCAAACCACTAACCTTTGGTTAGAGCTGAGAGCTTAACCACTGTCCTATTTTAAACCAACAGTCCATTGTTGTGTATGCTTTTAAAAATGTCAGATTGAGAAAAAATGATTTAAAACTACAATGCTGAAAATATCCTTAGGTGGCAGAAATGATTTGAGCTCAACTGCTAACCTAAATGTTGGCAACTGGAACTCACCCAGCAGTACCGCAGGAGAAAAGGCCAAGCGATCTGCTCCCGTAAAGGTTACAGCCTAGAAAACCCTGGGCAGCAGTTCTACTCTGTCATATGGGGTTGCCGTGAGTCAAGTTGACTTGATGGCACCTAACAACAACACCCCACAATGGTCAGAACCACGCCGGCACCGCGATGCGCTGCAGAGTGACCGGGTCACCTGACACCTGAGTAGGGAGGACCCCATCTGGCGTCGTTCATTCCGAGCATGCTCACGTGACGTGCACTGATAGGCTTGCATACTTCACCTCTTGTGAAGAGAAAGAAGAGCACACAATACTTTTACATATGGCTTGGAATCAAAATTTGTTATGGTCAAAAGCACAGGCTGTGGAGTCAGGTGGCTTAGGATCGAACCCCAGCTTCCCAGTTTAATAGCGGTACGGGGGTTACTCGGTGTGGTTTTGCAGGTTGTACATTGCACACAGGCACCGGACTGAGGAGGGGCGTGGGGCTGAAATCCAAACTGCCCCGTATTCATCAAGCTGTACAAGCTGGCTTGGGGTTGGAGCAAGAGGGTGCTTCTTCCTTTCGTAAAGATACCAAAACCACTTGCCAAGCTGTGTGTCAGGAGAGCTGTATCTGCCCAAAGGGGCATCTTCTAATTCAAAAGAGAGTGCCTTTTCCTAATTTGCAGAGTCCCTGAGTGGTACAAATGGTTAACGTGCTCAGCTGCTAACTGAAAGATTGGCGCTTCAAGTCCACCCAGAGGCGCCTCGGAAGTAAGGACTGGTGATCTACTTCTGAAAAATCAGCCATTGAAAACCCTGTGGAGCACAGTTCTACACCGACACACATGGGGTTGCCATGAGTTGGAGTTGACTTGATAATAACTGTTCCCCCCCACCCCCGTTTGCGCATAGTCTCTTATGAACTAGCAGAGGCCCAAGGCTGTGCTACTTTGGGCAAGTTGCTTAACCTCTCTGGGCTCAGTTTTCTCCTCTTTAAAATGATGTTCATATAGCACCTATTTCAAAGAATTGTTACAAGGATTAAGTGGGTTAATCCAGGTAGAATGGTAAGCATAGCATCTGGCATATGGTCCGTGCTCGATAAATGTTAAATCACCGTCATTTATTAGTAGTAGTATTGTCGAATTTGTCTAATGATCTAATGATGTGGATGGCCTGGCTCACCCGTGTGAACCCGTCTGCAAACCAGCAATTGGAAAATGATGGTTCAGTGTATTGCACAAGATCGGAACAATACAGCTCTTTATTAAACTGCAGCCCTTCTGATTTACATTCACAAAACTCTTTAAGGCAGAGAATGCTCCCCTGATCTACAGGCTGGGAAGATGAATCGATCTGGAGGGCCCAGCACACTGTCCCTTATCCTGGAGCCAGGCCAGCCTGGCTTTAACACTCCAAGTCCGAGTCTCAGCCCCAGGCGCTCGCCTCCAAACCTGATGGGCTGCTTCTTCAAACTGTTGTTTTTTCTATGTCTTGCAAGATGTAGGGTTTTCATTTCTTTTCCTTGAGAAAATCCCATCTGTTCTCTGTCAGTATTTTTTTCTGCCAGAATAATAGTCTGCGTATCTGAAAGGGACCTCAGAGGCTATCTTGGTCTTCGTCTCCAAACTCCAGAGAGCAAGAGGACCGTTTGGGAAGTGTATTGAAAATGTGGATTCTTGGACCCCCTCCGTGGAGATTCCAGTTCAGTACATCTGGAGTGGAGCCCAGGCATTTGTCTTTTTAACAGGTACCTTTGGGGGTTTCTAATGTTCTGCTGGCTTCATCCAGCCCGTTGAAGGCTCAGAGATGAAATACGACTGGTTCAAGTTGATGCTGCAGCGCGAGCTGAGGCTACAACGCAGGTGTCTGATTTCTATCCAGTGTTACCTCCCAGCCAAGTGCTGCTCCTCTTACCACTTTCTCTCCTGCCACCAGCTTTTTATTTCCCAGTGTGGAGCAGCAAATCCTTCTGAGTGGCTTTGCCACTATAAAGGCCCACAAGTGAGCTTAGGGTATTTGTCTGTTTAACAGTCCTTCAGGTGTTCTGAAGTCCCTGGGTGGTGCAAATGGCTAAACTACTCAGCTGCTAACCAAAAGGTTGGAGGCTCAGGTCCAGCCAGAGGCCCCTTAAAAGAAAGGCCTGGCAATCTACTTGAATCAGCCATTGAAAATCCTATGGAGGACAATTCTACTCTGACATACATGGGATCACCACGAGTCAGAATCAGCTTGACAGCAACTGGTTTTCAGGTGTTTCTAATGTTCAGCTGGCTTAGCTGGATGACCTTGAATGGCCTTGGATGCTTCAGAGTCCACCCCTCACCCCAACCCACAATACAACTTACAGGCTCAGGGTTGGTTCCTCAAAGGCTATGACTTCCTTGGATTCAACTGCAGGATACTCATCAATTCTTCCCACCTGGTGGCTAGCAGCAAAACTCCCAAAGGAGAGATGCTGCAGCCTATCTAGGCAGAGCAAAGAGAGTAGGACAAAACGGAGAATCTGTATCCTTCTAGAAAACCTCCCTCCCCACCCCCCAAAAAAAACAGTTGCTGTCAAGTTGATTATGACTCACGGTGACCCATGTGTATCAGAATAGAACTGTGCTCCATAGGGTTTTCAAGACCTTTTGGAAGCAGATCGCCAGACCTTTCTTCTGAGGCACCTCTGGGTGGGTTTGAACCGCCAGCCTTTTGGATAGTAATTGAGCACTTAACCATTTGCACCACCCAGGGACTCCTAGAGAACACTGGGAAGGTAAGGAGGGGATGAAAGGGCTCTTCTGGGTGGCTTATCCAATGGGCAACTCATTAATCCATCTAGTTACCTCACGCAACGTGAAACATTAACTAAAGATGGATTCTGTATCGGTTACTGTGCTAAGCCCTGCTTGGGACCAACTTTTACTATGAAAAAAAGGAGGAAAGACTAAAAAACCTTTTCTAAAGATGGAACATTCATCGTGGAAAATCCACATGCAAACTGCACATGAGCACGGACATGCTTGTGTGGACACAAGCGTAAGTCTGCACACCAAGTGTGCACATGTTCCCGCACAGACAGCCAGGTGTGTACCACTATGCTAACAGGTGCACGCATGCACACACGTGCACAATCGCAAGTGAAGTTACACACACACCACGCTGACATGCACGCAAGCG
This sequence comes from Dugong dugon, assembly GCA_030035585.1. Taxonomy (NCBI): domain Eukaryota; kingdom Metazoa; phylum Chordata; class Mammalia; order Sirenia; family Dugongidae; genus Dugong; species Dugong dugon. The sequence goes on from CM057470.1 coordinate 116,018,789, forward strand.
TGCTTAAAACTTACCACGCGACCTATCATTCCTGCTGCTGGACTGTGAGCTCCTTCAGGTGGGAAGCCCTGTCAGCTTCATCTCGGTAGCCCCAGGGCTCAGTACATGGACTGGAATAGAATAAACATTCAGCAAAGTTCCCTGAAACTTTACTGAACACAAGCCCACACGCTTGAACTTGAGCTAAAACCTTCCTCCCACGGATGCGTGACTGAGTACAGACGTGGGTTCTTCAAGAGATTTCTCATTGCATCAGCAGAAATCAGACCTAGCTGCAGATTGCCTCATCACCTCACTTCATTCCTATTTCAGAAATCAGCAAGAGTGCTCCTAGGGTCCTAAAACTGATGCCTGTGAGGGGGAAGTCCAGCCACAGGCTCTGCTCCCATGTGGGGACTCTCCAGTCCACCCCCCATCACAGGGCCCAGCTGCATCCCTATGGCCTGTGGGATGGCCATGTTTTTGTAAATAAAGTTTTATTAGGACACAGCCATGCCCGTTATTGTCTATGGCAAAACTGAGTAGCTGTAATGAAGACCACCTGGCCTGGAAAGTCTAAAATATTTGCTATCTGGCCCTTTACAGAAAAAGTTGGCTGATTCCTTCTCTAGGACAAGGGCTGTACCTTATTTCTTTTTATATCCCTCAATATCTACCACAGTTCTGGTATACAGTAAAAAACAAAAAACAGTTGCCCACATCCGTCAGAGTAAAACTGTGCTCCATAGGGTTTTCAATGGCTGCTTTTCTGGCAGTAGATCACCAGGTCTTTCTTCCGAGTTCCCTCTGGATGGACTCGAAGTTCCAACCCTTTGGTTAGCAGCTGAGGTTGTTGACACTTTGTACCACCAAGGAGCTCCTTACATCCACAGACAAGTCTTTTTATCTTGTTTTACTTTTGTTGTTGCCGTTAGTTGCTGTCAAGTCAATTCCAAGTCATGGTGACCCCAAGTGTGTCATTGAAGAACTGTGCTCCATAGGGTTTTCAGTGGCTGATATTCCAGCAGTAGATCACCAGGCCTTTCTTCCAAGGCACCTCTGGGTGGGCTTGAGCCTCCAAACTTTCAGTTAGCAACCTTAACCATTTGTACTACCCAGGGACTCAGATATACAACAGACATGCTCTGTTGTTGTTGTGTGCCATTGAGTCAATTCCGACTCCTACCGACCCTATAGAACAGAGTAGAACTGCCCCATACTGCTTCCTAGTACAGAAGCAGATCACCAGGTCTTTTATCCTGCAGAGCAGCTGATGGGTTTGAACTGCTGACCTTTTGGGTAGCGGCCGAGTGCTTAACCACTGTGCCACCAGGGCTCCTTTTAGACATGCACTAAATGTTTAATATAATAGCAACAATATTTGCTGTCATTTGTTGAGCACTAACTGTATGCCAGGTGCTATGCTGAACACTCTTCATTTACAATCTCATTTAAACTTCACAACATCCGCGTTGCTTGGAACTACTGCCGTCCTTATTCTACGATGTGGAAACTACAGCTTAGAGCCATTAGTAACCACCCCAAGGTCACAGAACTAGAGAAGGGCAGAGCCGGCCCTCAAATCTCCGTTTGGCAGACTTCAAAGACAGCGCCCTCCACCTCAGGGCTCTCTGCCTCCCAGTTGTCCGATGGAATTTTATACAAGACTGTCTTTCAAACCCATGGCAAGAGGCACTCACTCGTCCTTCTCTTGACACCGCCTGTTGTGGGCCTGGTTTATGAGCAGTGTTTTTCCTGGGGTACTTCATCACACCTCTCTGGAGAGAAGAACCTCTTGGCAAATTGAAAACAGAGACTCTAAATCACAGAAACAGAGGGGCTTTACAGCCACTAAATAAATAGAAAGTGATATAAATCTTTCTTTGGGGGCTGGCTGAAAACAGGTGGTTCTGCATTTGTGAGGACCCTCTGGTGGTCGTTTTTTCCCTCTGTCCACACCGCCGTGTGTCCAGAATCACACCCCCTGCTGGGCAGCTCCCTTTGACTGAGATGGGTATCCTGCCTTAAAGGAGCTCTGGTGGGGCAGTGGTTAAGCAGCTTGCCTGCTAACCTGACGGTAGGCAGTTCGAACCCACCAGCCACTCTGTGGGAAAACATGGCCGTCTGCTTCTGTAAAGATGACAGCCTTGGAAACCCTACGGGGCAGTTCTACTCTGTCCCATAGAGTCGCTACGGTCGGAATTGACTCAACAGCAATGGGTTTGTTGTTTTTTTCATCTTGCCTTACCGTTTTGTTTTTTTTTTGTTTTTTTTTTTTAACTCCTCCTTATTCATTGGGAATGCTCTTCCAAATAACTTGGCTTCAGGTATTTTTCGGAGGAGCGACATAGGCCTGCTGCCCCCGTGCCTGAGGTGAGCGTCCAAAAACCAGCCAGCAGCCGAGAAGGTGGGAGAAGAAGGAGCTCAGTGGGCCTTTATCACACCAGAGTCTCTTCAACGGCTTGATTCAAGGGTTTTGTCCAAAGATAAGGGACATTCTCAGGTCAAGTTAGTTTAAATGTCATTGATGGAAGTCCCATGGGTTTCTCTTCAGAGTCAAAGAAAACCAGCCTGAGGTTTAGCCTGGACATCTGCTCAGTTTACCAAGGAACACATTTTAAGAGAAAAGGAGACTAATGCTCTTGGGGTGCCTGCTGTTGTTGTTGTTGTTTGGTGCTGTTGAATCAATTTCAACTCAGAGCAGCCCCGTGTGGCAGAGTACAACTGCCCTGTAAGGGTTGTTTTTAAAAAAAAACAAAATTATGTTTCGGTGAAGGTTTACACAGCAGTTGAGGTTCCCATTCAACAATTTCTACACAAGTTGTTCAGTGACATTGGTTACATTCTTCACAATGCGTGAACCTTCTCATTGTTTCCGATCTGGTTGTTCCATTTCCGTTAGTCTAGTTTTCCTGCCCCCTTACCTTCTTGCCGTTGTTTTAAAGTAATTGTTGACCATTTTGGTCTCATATAGGTGATTTTTTAAAGGAACACAGCACTTAAGGATGATAGTCATTATTTTTTCAGCCTATCTGTTATTTAGCTACAAGGTGACCTCAGGGGTTAGTTTCGGTTCAAGGTTTGAAGAGTATCTCAGGGCAGTAGTCTCAGGGAGTCCTCCAGTCTCACCCCGTCCAGTAGGTCTGTTTTTTTCCCATAGGATTTTCTAGGCTGTAATCTTTATGGGAGCAGATCACTAGGTCTTTCTCCCTCGGAGCCAGTGGGCAGATTTGAACCGCTGACCTTTTGGTTAGCTGCTGAGCACTTAACTGTTGTGCCACCAGAGCTCCTTTTGAGTGCCTACTATGCACTTCAAAAATATGCACTTTTAGGATGCACCACATGTCTAGACCTCTTCTAAGTATTGTACACACATTAACTCATTTAATTCATACAACAACTTTATGTAATAGATATTATTATTTTTAGAGAAAACTGGGGCATAGAGAGTGTATCGGTTATCCACTGCTGCATAACAAACATCCCCAAACAATGTGTTGTTGTTAGCTGCCCAGCTGGTTGTCCCCTGATTCATGGAGACCCCATGTACAACAGAATGAAATGCTACTTGGTCCTGTGCCATCCCCATGATTGGTTGCAGCTGGAACCATTGTGCTCCACAGGGTTTTCAATGGCTGATTTTTAGAAGTAGCTTGCCAGGCATTTCTTCCTTGTCCATCTTAGTCTGGAAGTCCTGCTGAAAGCAGCTCAGCATCATAGCAACACGCAAGCCTCCACTGACAGATGGGTAGTCCCCGAGCCATGATGTCTTGAAAAAACACAAGCATTTATTTCATTCATGATTCTTTGAGTCAGTTGAGGGTCTTTCTGATCTGGGTCTGCTCAGCTGATCTTGGCTGGGCTCTTTCGTGCAACTTTGGTCAGCTTGTGGATTGGCTAATTGATGCCTGGATGATCTAGTATTGCCTCACTCACATGTCTGCAGTGGGAAGGCTATTGACTGGGAGACAAGGCCACCTGTCTCTCATTGTCCAGCTGGTGGCTAGCCTGAGCTTCTTCACATGGCAGCAGTGTTAGAATCAGCAAGAGGGAACAAGCCTCAGTGTGAAAGTTTCAGCTTGCATCACATTTGCCATTATCCCATTGTCCAAAGCAAGTTCCCTGGCCAATCCCAGAGACAGTGAGACAGAGGACTGCCCAAGGGAATGGATAGGGAGAAGTCTGAGTACATCAAGGCCGTTACTGCATCAGTTAACCACAGAGAAGTTATGTCACTTACCTAAGACCTCACAGCTAGTAAGCGGTGGGGATAGGATTTCAACCCCGATAATTTAACTCTAGGACCTGTGTTCTTAAGTATCATGATATTTAATTAAGTTGTTGTAGTTAGCTGCTGTTGAGTTGGCCCCCAACTCATGGTAACCCCGTGCACAATTGGGACAAAATGCTACCAGGCCCTGCACCATCCCCATGATTGCTTGATTCGATAATACATTACCATGCAGAACAGAAGTTCAAATTCAAATGGAATCCAGACTTTCTGGAGCCATTGAGGTTGGATGAACCCCTGAAACTATTTCCCTGAGATACTGTTTAAACCTTATCCCTTAAACCAAAAATATCCCCTGATGTCTTCTTTAAACTAAACAATAGGTGTATCAGTAATGAATGTCTGTCTTGAGCACCATGCTCTTTTAAGAACTACCTGTGATCAGATTGACAACGGCAACTCGAAAGAGTAGACAGGAACCATAGAGGGCAGTGAGTTTATGTTAATGGGGGAACAACAACTCAGAAAAGGAAGGTGAGAATGGTCGCACAACTTGAACAATGTAATCAATGTCACTGAATTGTGTGTATGGAAAACTGTTGGACTGGTGTATGTTCTGCTGTGTATATTTTCAGCAACAGCAACAAAAAATAAAATTAAAAATATATATATTACCTGATTTAATGCTCAAGAACCCTGCAAAGAAGGTTAATACTATCCTTCTTTTCGATTAAAAACAAAACAAAACAAAAAAAACTGAGGCTCAGTGAGGTTAAATAATCTTCCTGAGATCACATAGCTAGGTAACGGGGAAATCAGATTCACTTTTCAAGGCTCCCTCTTTCCCTGCACCACGTCAATACCAACCTGTGCTGGCTGAATCAACCTGTTTGCTGAAGCACCAACAGGGGACTACTTTCCGAGTATGTGTTCGGGAAGTGACAGAGGACTGACGTGGGGTTTTGTCAGCGCGGACTGAAGTCTGCCCTCGCAGCTGTTCCCAACAATTGCCCTGAAGCTTTATTCTTATTCAGGAGATGAATTTCTTCCTGGCAGAGTTGTTGGTGGGCATTGTGGGATTCAAAAGTAATGAAACAGATAAATTTCCAGCTCCGAGGGTGCTTACAAAGCACGCAGTTACGAAATAGCAGATGCCAGCACACGAGGAAGCAGGTGGTTGTGTGGACAGATGGAGGCAATTATGGGAAACTGGAAGATGAGTGTGAACTGGGGTTAATCCGGGAGGGCTCCCCGGAGAAGGTGAGCTGGAGGGAGAGCGGGGTTTAGAACTGCTAAAAGAAAAAGAATAACCTTTTCTTAAAGCTGTGCCTTTCTTAGGAAAATGTAAGCAAAGGATACATGGTGGCTAGGAATCATTAACTACGTGTAACAGTAGCCAACTTAAACTGAAAAGGGCCTCCTAATTTAATAAGCAGATGACACAACCTACACTGAAAGAGAAGAGGACGTGAAGCACTTACTGATGAAGCTCAAAGACCACAGCCTTCAGTAGGGATTACACCTCAGCATAAAGCAAAAATCCTCACAACGGGACCAATAAGCAACATCATGATAAGTGGAGAAAAGATTGAAGTTGTCAAGGATTTCATTTTACTTGGATCCACAATCAATGCCCATGGCAACAGCAGGCAAGAAATCAAACGACATACTGCATTGGGCAAATCTGCTGCAAAAGACCGCCTTAAAGTGATAGATACCACTTTGAGGGCTAAGGTGCACATGACCCAAGCCATGGTATTTTCATTCATCTCATATGCATGCAAAAGCTGGACGGTGAATAAGGAAGACTGAAGAAGAATGGATGCCTTTGAATTATAGGGTTGGTGAAGAATATTGAGTATACCATGGGCTGCCAAGAGAAAGAACGAATCTGTCTTGGAAGAGGTACAGCCAGGATGTTCCTTAGAAGCGAGGATGGCAAGACTTGATCTCATGTACTTTGAACATGTTATCAGGAGGGACCAGTCCCTGGAGAAGGACATCATGCTTGGTAAAGTAGAGGGTCAGTAAAAAAAGAGGAAGCCCCTCAATAAGATGGCTTGACGCAGTGGCTGCAACAATGGGCTCAAACATAGCAAGGATTGTGAGGATGGTGCAGAACCAGGCAGTGTTTTGTTCTGTTGTACATAGGGTTGCTATGAGTTGGAGCCAACAATTTAATATAGGAAGAAAGGCCTGGTAGTCTACTTTCGAAAATCAACCGATGTAAACCCTGTGAATCACAATGGTCCATCCTATTGTGCGTGGTGTTTCCATGAGTCGGGGGCTGATCTGACGACCACTAACAACAACAACAACAATTTAATATAAGGATATAGAACCCAAAATGGCATTGCTCCAAGGAATCATGCATAAACTGTAATCAAAGACTCATATGCCATCACAACACTTCTGTCTTTCCTCTCTGCTTCGCTATTTCTCTGCAGACAAGCTTCCATTGCTTCTTGCTCCGCAGGGCGGAAGATGGCTGCCTCTCAGTTCCAACTCCAGGTTCCCAATAGAGAGAATCAGATTGGCCCAAATGGGATCAGCTACTCCTCAACTAGTGAACGTCTCCTGGGGGGACTAGGCTCACAAAGCTCAAACATGGCAGCTGGGAAATACAATGAGTGAGTTTGACAGTGGCTCTCAGCAAAGGGACAGTGGCTTCTGGGCTGGAAGATGAAATGGCAATGAGCCCAATTAAATCTAGGTACTTTTTAAAGAGGTTACGCTGAAATAATAGCTAGGTGCTATTGATGGAGGGCATTGAATTCTAGCCAGAGTAGAAGTAATAACCAAACCCACTGCCGTCAAGTTGATTCTAACTCATGGCAACCCCACGTGTTACAGAGTAGAACTGCTCCATAGGGTTTTCTTGGCTATAATCTTTATGGAAGCAGATTGCCAGGTCTTTCTTCCATAGCACCACTGAGTGGCTTTGAACTGCCAACCTTTAGATTAGTAGTCAAGTGCAAACCATTTGTGCCACCTGGGGGTCAGAGTATGTTAGTCTAATACTCGTAAATAATCATGAGCCTTGAGAGAATTATCAAAGAGAGGTTTATAATCAGAGAAATAACATGATGAAAAATTATATTCTTTATTGTAAAACTAACACATATTCATTATGAGAATACAGAAAAGTGTAAAGAACATAAAAGTCCCATGCAATCTCACCACTGAGGGCATCCACTGTAATTAATATTTTGGTTATTATTTTCTTCCATTTTTACATATACAGCTACACAAACATACTGACATCTAGCACTGGATGAGAGTTACTTTCAGGACTAAGTTGTTTAAAGATCCTTAGTGGAAATCACCTATTAAATTCTGAATCATACTATATGTACAAAGTATTATATCTTACTTGTATTCACTTGACAATATTCTTACTTGGAATTTTGAACAAAATCAGGCAAAGCATCTGTAGATATCATAACTCATGAGTATTTCCTCACGCCATTTAGCATTCACCAGAATAATACTATTTGATCTTCAGATTGCCCTGTAATGAATTTTCCTTTTCCCCCATGGTCAGACGTTTAGATGGTCTCTACTTTTTGCTATTATAAACGACCCTCTGATGAACGTTCTCTTATATAAATATTTGTCCCCCATCTGTGGAATTACTAGGTTACAGGATATGAACATTTTTAAGGCTCTTGATACACACTGAAAATTGTCCCTCCGAAAAAGATGCCTCAGAGTCATGCATGAGAATTGTCATTTCATCTCAACCTCACCAGCACTAAGCATTGTTGTTGTCGTGTGCTGTCAAGTCAGTTCTGACTCACAGTGACCCCGTGTGACAGAGTAGAACTGCCCCATAGTCTTAAAAGCTTGCAAGCAGCCATCTAAGTTTCATCAATTGGTCCCAACCCACTTGGAGCAAAGGAGAATGAAGAACACCAAAGACACAAGGAAAACATTAGCCCAAAAGACTAAAGGTCCACATTAACCAGTCTCCACTAGCCTGAGACCAGAAGAACTAGATGGTGCCCAGCTGCCACCAATGACTGCCCTGACAGGGAATACAACAGAAAGTCCCGGATGGAGCTGGAGAAGAGTGCAGAGCAGAACTCAAATTCACATAAAAAGACCAGACTTAATGGCCTGAGACTAGAGGAACCCCAGAAGACAAGCCCCCCGGATTTTCTGTTAACCCAGAACTAAAACCATTCCGAAAGCTAACTCTTCCGACAAAGATTAGACTGGACTATAAAACAAAATAATACTCGTGAAGAGTGTGCTTCTTAGTTCAAGTAGGTACACGAGACTAAATGAGCAGCTCCTGTCTAGAGGGTGGGATGAGAAGGCAGAAAGGGATAGGAGCTGGTTTAATGGACACGGGAAACCCAGCGTGGAAACAAGGAGTATGCTGTCACATTATAAGGATAGCAACCAGGGTCACATAATAATATGTGTATAAATTTTTTATGAGAAATTAACTTGAGCTGTAAACTTTCACCTAAAGCACAGTTAAAAAAAAAAAAAAAAGATGGCAGAGCCATTGAGTTGGAGTGTGCTTTGTCGGCATCCAGGACCTCAATGCCAGTTCACTCAGCCCTCCTTGCATTTCCCAATTGAGGCCTCTCATGCTACTGATGAGAACTTTCTGAGCTTTCCCAGTCTGGCTGGCTCACAAAGGATCAAAATCTCCAAGCCAGAGTTTTGGCTTTTTGCAGCTCTACAAATCTGCCCCCTTGTGAAGAGGGAGCAAAGGTTAGGGCTGTGGAGGCCTTTAATCAGTAGTGCATGAGCCTCAAGAACAGGCAGGAATCAATAATATATTTCCACATTCAACTTTTCTTTTTCCTTATCCTGAAAACAACAGCATCAAAACACTCATGCCAGACTGCAACTGAAAAAAATCAATTTTTTTTAGAAAAAAGTTATTCTTCCCTTTCTTGCCCTTTAATGAAAGGCATAATGAATGTTTGCCATATGGAGAATATAAAGAATCAATTAAAAAACTCAAAATATGGTGTTCCACGTTTTTTTTTTTTGTTTTGTTTTGTTTTGTTTTCTCCATTTTTGCAAAGAAAGCCAATTGCAGCTTCTGGGATGTGTCTGTGGAATGATGCATGATAAGCAAGAAAAAGGAGGAGAGGGTATGTTCAGAGCTCTGAACCTGAACTTCTAGGCATGTGCAGTGAGGAATTCCTCTGTTAGCTCATGAACTACAGTAGATGCCTCAGTTCTTGACACGGTGTTGTTGTTAGGTGTCATCAAGTCAGTTCTGACTCATTGTGAACCCCATGTGACAGAGTAGAACTGTCCCATAGAGTGTTCTTGGCTATAATCTTTATGGAAGCAGATCGACAGGTCTTTTCTCCCACAGAGCTGCTGGGTGGATTCAACCTACCAACCTTTTGGTTAGCAGCCAAGCGCTTACCCATTGTGCCGCCAGGGCTCCTTATGACACAGCAGACCCACAATAAACATATGTGGCAAGTGGTTGCATGATAACCACTATTATTGTCAGGTGATTCCAATGGACAGCCAATCTGAGAACCAGTGGACCTGATTATGTCTCCAGGCCAAATATTTTTTTAAAATCATATAGCCCCAAATAGTCTTTCCAAAACCTGATGTTGATTTTAGCACTGAGTTTTATGGTTGAATGGATGGGTGGACAGAGCTGCTCTCTTGAAATTCAGCTTCTATAGCCTTGGGAATATTCCTTGACTTTTGAAAAATGTGATTTAAATGGGCAATGATGAGAAATATGAAATCACCCCTACTTTTTATTAATTTATTAACTCATTATTTCGTGTATCAAACATTTGTTACAAAAAAATCAGTCTTAGAAGAAATGCAACCATAATGCTTTGGAAGCAAGGATGGTGAGACTTCAACTCACTTCCTTTGGACAGGTCATCAGGAAAGACCAATCGCTAGAAAAGGACATCATGTTTGGTAAAGTAAAGGGTCAGCAAAAATGAGGGAAACCCTCAATGAGATGGATTGACACAATAACCACAACAATGGACTCAAACATACCAATGATCATGAAGATGGTGCAGGAGCGGGCAACGTTTTGTTCTATTACACCTAAGGTCACCATGAGTTGGAGCTGACTCAATGGCACCCAACAACAACAAGGGACTTGGGGTTTAGCATTGAATAAGACCCAGCCCATGACTTCAAGTAGATCACAGTCCGGCTAGGTGACACCAAGAAAAATAGAACTATAAAGTGATGGATCAGAACATAGAGGGATAAGTGCCGTTAAAATAATATGCACAGGATGTCAGTAGAGAACTTGGAGATGACTTGTAATGCTGGTGGGTGGAAAAGCAAACACAGCTTAGCTTCTCGGGAAACTACAAGTAGGAAGGGGAGATTGAAGTGAAGATGAAAGAGTGGGCATGGGACGTACCAGAGATGAGACCAGCGAGACTGGCAAAGACGAGATCAATGGTTCTCAACCTGACTACAAATCTGGAGAGCACTAAAAAAAAACTAATACTCAGTTCCCACTCAAGACCAATTAAGTCAAAACATTTTGGTGGTGGAACCCAGGTACCAGTATTTCTTTAAACACCTCTCCAGGTGATTCCAGTGAACCACAAGTTTGAAAAACACTGGACTAGATTAATACCAGTTGCCGTTGAGTCAACTCTGACTCATAGCAACCCCATGTGTGTCAGAGTATAACTGTGCTCCATAGTGCTTTCAATGGCTGATTTTTTGGAACTAGATCACCAGGCCTTTCTTCCAAGGCTTCTCTGGGTGGACTTCAACATTTTGACTCCCACCTTTTGGTTAGCAGCCAAACGTGTTAACCATTTGCATCACTTGGGAATTCTGGACTAGATTATGAAGTGTCTTTTTATCAATCTAAGGAGTTTGGACTTTGAGACCATGGAGTTAATTAGATTCAAGCAAGAGCATTAAAGTTGCAGACCTGTTTAAACACAAGGGTCTCCAGGCTCACCAATCCTCATTTAGTTCTTTCAGCTGTGCCAAGCAGAAGGTCAATTTCTAGAGGAAGTCAGGATAACATAGTGGTAAGGGCAGAGCTCGTGGAAACAGGACTAGATTCAATTCCTGGCAAGTTACTTAACTCTCTTTGTGTGCCTCAGTTTCCTCATCTGTAAAAGTTGGTTAGTAGTATTGGCCTTCCCCATAGGCTTGTTGTAAAATATTTACTGTGGACTTACTATATGCCTGGCCCTTTGATAAGCCCCAGGAATATGATGTGGAACAAAAATGGCACAGTGCTTGTTCTCATGGAACTTGCCTTCTAAAGAGGGAGTCAGGCATTAGTCTAACAGCCACACAAGTGATTATATAATTACAATTACATAATCTCAGAGTGAATAGTAGCCCTGATGGCAAAGTGGTTAAGCACTCCGCTGCTAACCGAAAGGTCGGCGGTTCAAACCCACCTGCAGCTCCTCAGGAGAAAGATGTGGCCGTCTGCTTCTGTAAAGATTTACAGCCTTGGAAACCTATGGGGCAGTTCTACTCTGTCCTATAGGGTCGCTATGAGTCGGCAATGGGTTTTTCTCATTATCATCATCCTCATCCTCGTTATCATCGTTAGCCATCTCCTCTGAACTTAAACCACAGGGAGATGGGGAATGCAAGTGCAAAAGAGATTTTTTCTATTGGAGAAATTCGCTCCATTGGACCAGACATGTTCTCATTTTTAAACATTTATGATGTGGAAGGTAAAAACGTCCCCAGTGCAGTTTAAGACTAGTCCTTTGTGCTTAATGAAGGTCTCAGACAAGAAAGATTGGCTTCCCTTCAAGGCCAGGACAAATTGCTCACTAATGAGTGACATGTTACCCATCAAGAAGCCCTCTTGGCTGAATGCCGAGACAGACGTTTTCTAGAGTAGAGAACGACAAGTGTTTCTGGCCCGCCTGCATCTTGGGAGATTATCAGTGACTCGGCCTCGGCCACGCTGATCATCGTTGTTCCAATAGATACCAAAATGTGCTTGAAACGTGGCGACCTGCCACCCCACCCCACACACACCCCCTGCGCCCGGTCTCTCCAGGGGTACGCAGTGCACTAATATCCCTCATAGAGCTCCTTGGAGTTTCCTGTGGAGGCTCTAGGTTAAGCAGTGAACTACAGACAGCCATTACTGCTGTGTATTCCAGCAGCTGATAATACCCATTTGATCAATTATTTTAATATAAGTTGCTTAAGGAGCTCCACGCATCAGGCCAAGCAGCTTTGTGCTTCCTGCCTACAGATTTCGCTTTTCTTAATCTTTTGTTTTTTCAGCGTCTGTGGCCTGAGTGTTCACTCACTCAAGAAGTTAATGAATGTGTGGAGGGTCCAACATTGTGCCTGGGTCATAGTAACACCAGGTCCCTGCATGGCTGCTGTTTGCTAAGAGGTCTTAGAGTCACAGGGAGTCCCTGGGTGGTGCAATGGTTAAAACTCTCAACTGCTAACCAAAAGGTTGGAGGTCCGAGTCCACCCAGAGGTACCTTGGAAGAAAGGCCTGGCAATCTATTCCGAAAAATCAGTCACTGAACACCCTATGGAGCACAGTTCTACCCTGACACGAGTAGGGTCACCATGAGATAGAATTGACTCAACAACTAGTTTAGAGTACAAAGAGCTAGACTCAAATCTAAGCTCTGTAACTTAGCCAGCTCTTTGACCTTAGACATGACACATTACCTCTCTGAGTCTAGGTTTCTTCATCTGGAAGACGGAGATCACAGTATGGGGTTGTTGTTAGGGTTAGTGATAATGCATAAAAACCACCTGGCCTGGGGCTTACTGTCATACTGTGGTAGCTTTCACATTGCTGTGACGCTGGTAGCTATGCCACTGGTATTTCAAATACCAGCAGGGTCACTCATGGTGGACAGGTTTCAGCAGAGCTTCCAGACTAAGACAGACTAGGAAGAAAGGTCTGGTGATCTACTTCTGAAAATTAGCCAGTGAAAATCCTATGGATCGCAACAGAATATTGTTTGATATAATGCTGGAAGATGACCCCCCAAGTTGAACCCTCAAAATACACAGTGGCTGCAACAATAGATTCAGGCATGCCAACAATCATGAAGATGGTGCAGGACTGGGTAACATTTTGTTCTGTTGTATGTGAGGTCGCCATGAGTTGGAGCCACCTCAGGGGCAGCTAACAAAAACGTAACAACAGCATTGTTTACGCAAATTATTACGCTAGTGATTAGCATACAAGAATAATTCTGTCTGCTTCTTTGTCTTCATTTTTTGCCTTCTTCCAGCAGTGTAGGAAAGTTTCCTTGACTTTGAGGAAATGCTGTTTTGACCAGATATATTAGTTAGAACTATTTGGACTCTCTTTTTTCAGTGACAAAAAATAAAATCCATCATAGATTGGTTAAGGCAGAAGCTCATAAAAGTTCAGGTATAATCAGTTGCAGGCGTGGCTGGATCCAGATGCTTAAATGGGGATGTTAAGACTCTGCTTCCCACCATTTCTCATCTCCACTTTGTTTTCAGGCAGGCTCTCTCCTGCTGGAACTGACAAAAATGGCCCTCAGCGACTCTAAGCTAACATAGTAGCCGTTGAGCAAAGCTAATGAATAGAAGTAACTGTTTTCCCAATGGGAGAGTGATGGGTCAGTGGTAGAATTCTTGTCTCCCATGCGAGAGACTGAGGTTTGATTCCCAGCTAATGCACCTCATGCACAACCACTCCCGTCTGTCAGTGGAGGCTTTCATGTTGCTATGATGCCAAACAGGTTTCAGTGGAGCTTCTACACTAAAGACCAGCTGGGAAGAAAGGCCTGGTGATCTACTTCTGAAAATCAGCCAGTGAAAATCCTATGGATCCCAACAGTCTGATCCGGTTGTGCATGGGGTTACTGTGAGTCAGGGGCTGACTCAATGGCAGCCAACAAAAACATTTTCCCAGTAAAAACCACGGCTGTGGAGTTGATTCCGACTTACAGTAACCCCATAGGGTTTCCAAGGCTGTAAATCTCTATGGAAGCAGACTGCTGCATCTTTCTCCCACCGAGCCACTGGTGATTTCAAACCTCTGACTTTTCAGTTAGCAGTTGATCACTTTAACCACTGCGTCACAGGGCGCTTTCATTTTCCCAATAGTTCCGGAAAAATTCCTAGATCTACGTCTCAGAGGACTGATTTGATCACGTGACCATCCCTAAAACTATCTCTGTGGCCAAAAAAAAAAAAAAAAGCCAAACCAGTTGCAGTCAAGTCAACTCCAACTTATGGCAATCCCACGTGTTTCAGAGGAGAACTGCGCTCCATAGGGTTTTCAATGGCTGTGATCTTCCCGAAGCAGATTGCCCGACCTTTCTTCCACGCTGCCTCGGTGGATTCAAACCACCAATCTTTTGGTTAGTAGCTGAGGACTTAACCGTTTGTGCTACCCAGGGACGCTGTGGCCAAGGATGCAGTATTCTGATTGACCAGACCTGACTCAGGAGCCCTCACCTGGAGCTGGGGAAGGGCGTAGCCCCAGAGGAAAAGTGGGGTACTCTAACGTGAAGAAGGAGTCCTACCAGTGCAGGCAAAACCAGCCCATGTCCACTAACTATAGGTATTTTTCCTCTTAACATCAACTCCCTTCCTTATAAACCAACTGTTGACAGAAGAGGCTCACCTGGGTCAGTTTCTCAGCAGACCCCCTGGTGGTCTCACTGATCATTCAGGCAGCCCTAGCCCCATTCAGAGAGATATGAGGTCTCTGTCACTGTGCAGCGTCCACATTATCCCAGCCTGCACAGCAAGAACAAGTGTCAGCTATGGAGATAATTATAGCCAAGTCATTTGGCCTCCAATTGTCCCTCTGTCAAAACATATAAAAGCCCTCTCAAGAGCCTAGCCATTTGATCACAGAAAGCCGCCAATTTAAGGGAAATCAGCAGCTTTTCTTCCTTCACTGATTTCTAGCCTCCCTCAAACAAAGGATTCCTTATTTTGACTTTTCAATGACTTAAATAACCAACCTTAGCGGTCATAGTAATGAGCACTACCGCTTCCATTGTCTATGTGTTATAGCCTACAGGGAAACGCCAGGCACACACACCTCCCCTCCTATGCCTGCATCCATGACAGACATCACTAATCAATCAGGCACTCTTTCCTGATGAACCTGGGCCCGATCTCTGAATCATTCTCAACACACCAGATGTTAAGAAAGGAAGGGAATAGGTGTGAGAAATGCAACCATTTGCCCTCTCCAGCTTTGGCAATATTGACATTGATGTCTATACCTAACAAGTTGTAATCTTCACAACAATCCACCCCATTAGGCAATTTTATCCCCATTTCATAGACAAGAGTGAGGCTCAGAGAGGTGCAGCAGCTGTGTGCTCGCTATCGCAATAGCTCCCAAATGTGATTCTATCGCCTATTTCTCTTCCTACTTCTCCTCTATTCACATTAAAAACTGCGAACTCAGAGAGCTATGAGAGTATATGGAACAATCGTAAACACCAGTATCATGCAGCCAGGCGTTGTTGCTGTTAGTTGCTGTGAAGTTGGCTCCGACTCCTGACAATCTTACGTATAACAGAAGGAAAAGTTGCGCAGTCCTGCACCATCTTCACGATCATTGGCATGTTTGAGTCCACTGTTTTGGCTATTGTGTCAGTTCATCTCATGGAGGGGTTCCCTTATTTTCACCGACCCTCTATTTTACCAGACGTGGTCTTTCCTGATGACGGATGTCTCCAAAGTGAGTGAGTCAAAATGTCACCATCCTGGCTTCTAAGGCGCATTCGAGTTGTATTTCTTCTAAGACTGATTTGTCATTCTCCTGGCAGGCCGCAGGGTATTCAATATTCTTCACCAAGAGCACAGTTCAAACGTATCAGTTCTTCTGCCCTCTTTTTCCATTGTCCAGCGTTTGCATGTGTATGAGGCTGTTGTTGTTGTTAGGTATCATTGAAGTCAGTTCTGACTCATAGTGACCCCATGTGACAGAGTGGAACTGCCCCACAGGATTTCCTAGGCTGTAATCGTTACAGGTCTTTCTCCCGTGGAATGGCTGGGTGGGTTCAAACTGTCAACATTTCAGGTAGCAACTGAGTACTTAACCATTGCACCACCAGGGCTACCCAGATTGAAATCCTGATTCTAACTCATAGAGTGATGAATAGTCAATAAGTTAGAGTAGGTAAAATATATATGTGTGTGTGTGTGTGTGTGTGTAGCCAGTGACCCATACATTGTAAGTTATAAGGAAGAACATCAAACTTAAGAAATCTCTTAACAAAAACAGCAAATTCTCCATAACTGCCTGCTCGACACAGCAGCACAGGGCAGAGCAAAGCCTCAGAGCTTCCTGCAGCCCCAGGAGAGGCTGGCTCTGGGGCGGCCAGCCTCCCAAGGCTCCAGGTGACTCCCCGCCTGGCACCTGACTGCCAGCCATGCCACAGGCAGCAGCTTCTGAGAGTGCTGTCTTACTAATGGTGACAGGACCAGCCGCAGCCCTGCCTTCTCCTGTGAAAGGGCGACGGTGGTGTTTTATACCCAGGAAGCCAAGCAACTGCCAGCTTCCTGGGCAGCGTGTTCACAGGGTGCTCACCTACAGCGGTGGAGGGGAACAGGGTAGAGGTGCAGCTGGAAGGAGAAACCTGACTCCACGGGGAATTTGAAAGAAAATTGAACTCTTGCAGCAGGGGCTCGGAGGGGCTGGTCTAGGGGAAGGAAGGCCTGGTGTCAGTGCAGACAAAGTTAGAAAATAATAGTAAGTCACTGTAGCTGCAACCTGCCTTCTATTTCTCAGAAATTGCTCAGAATTCCTTCTTCTTCCTCCCTCCTCCCTGTTGCCTTTCTTACTAAATGCACTGAGTACCTCGGCCCTCTGAGAGGCTGTGCGGCCACAGAGGGTGAGAGCATGAGCTTTGGGTCTAAATCCTGGGTCAGCAACTAACTTCCTGAGTAACCCTGAGAAAGTGCTTTAGCTGACCTGTGCCTCACTTTCCTCATCCATATAATGGGAATAATAGTATTCATTCTTTATTGCAATGAGAAAGGAAGACCAAAGGGGAATTGAAGCATTTGAATTATGGTGTTGGCAAGAATATTGAATATAGCGTGGAATTCCAGAAAAACAAACAAATCTGTCTTGGGGGAAGTATAGCCAGAATACTTCTTAGAAGCAAGAATGACAAGGATTTGTCTCTCTTACTTTGGACACATTATCAGGAGGGACCAATTGCTGGAGAGGGACATCATGCTTGGTAAAGCAGAGGGTCAGCAAAAAGAAGAGGAAAACCCATAACGAGATGGATTGACACAGTGGCTGCAACAATGGGCTCAAACGCAGCAATGATTGTGAGGATGGTGCAGGACCAGGCGGTGTTTTGTTCTGTTCTGCATAAGGTTCACTGTGAGTCAGAGCTGACTCGACAGCACCTAACAACAACGACATACTTTATTAAAGGGTTTCTCAACCTCAGCAATATTGACATTTGGGGATGCCTCATTCTCTGTGTGGGGTGCTGTACTGTGCATTGTAGGATGTTAGCAGCATCCCTGGGCTCTTCCCACTAGATGCCAGTAACACCCACCCCACCCCAGTTGTGACCACCTAAAGCGTCTCCAGACATTGCCAAATGTCCCCTGGGAGAGGTGGTAACATCATCCCTGGTTGAGAACCATTGCCTTATTAGATTGTTGGATTAACCAGGTTAATATATTGTAAATGACTTACAAGAGTACCTGGCATGTAATAAAACCAGTTGCTGTCAAGTCGACTCCAATTCATGGTGACCCCCAAGTGTGTCAGAGTGCTCCATAGGGTTTTTGGTAGCTGATTTTTCAGAAGTAGATCACCAGGCCTTTCTTCTGAGGTGCCTCTGGGTAGACTCAAACCTCCAGCCTTTCAGTTAGCAGCCAAGCGCATTAACTGTTTGTACCACCCAGGGACTCCAGACATATAATAAACAAACAAAAAAAACACTTGTTGCCATGGAGTCTATTTTGACTCATAGAGACCCTATAGCACACAGTGGAACCACCCCATGGGGTTTCCTTGGCTGTAATCTTTACAGAAGCCGACTGCCACATCTTTCTCTCATGGAGTGGCTGGTGGATTTGAACCGCCCATCTTTCGGTTCGCAGCCAAGCACTTAACCTCTGTGCCACCAGGGCTCCTTAGGCGTATAATAAGACTTACTGAATGTTAGTTATAATTGCCATGCCTTTGCCATGCTGTTCCTGCTACCTGGGACACCATTCCCTCCTTCGCACTCCCACCACGCCCATCGACGACTCGCATTGCTAATCAGTTGCAGCAATGTCCTTGGGTTCTGTCTCTGAGTTCCTCTCAACACAACATCCGTTTTTAAGATCCAGGCATTCTCTGGGTATTCTTCAAGACCCAGGAACTGTGCCCTACCCTAAGAGACGGCTCTGGGCAGTTATTTCGTTCCAACCTCGCTACGACAATATGGCACCTGCATGCCCCTTAGCAGTGGAGGCCCTTGAGGCTTGGGAGGCTTAAATAATTTTCCCAAGGTCATGTGGTTATTAGGTGATAGCACCAGGATGTGAACTCCAAGTTCTAAAATCCCCAAGACCCCTTTCTAGCCATCCTGCGCCTTAGCGACTTACACTCCCTTTTGGAACAAGACAGGGGATCAGCAAATAAGTAAATCCCATGAAATCTCAAGGTATTAAAAGCAGTGGAAAAACTAGCTAAGGCAGAGTCCGTTTCTCTCTCCATCCCTAAGCTTTGATATCCACTCGCAGACCCATGTTCAAGTTTGAATTCCACATTCTGCAGCTTGCTTACCTAACCTTACACAGTGAACTCCAGATACTGTGTCCAGAAAAGGGATCCAGGCTGACATTAGCTTTGCAGTCTTGCTAATTGCCTACAAGTCCTTTCTTGGAGGGAGGGGGAGATGAAAATTATCCTTCCTCCTTAAGCTGAGTGTCTCTAGCAAACAACTCAAGAATAAATCTCAGCAGCAGGATGATGGGTCTGGGCCATTGGGGGTTTGCATACAGTTCCCCATCCAGAGCACAGCAAGATGCGCTTCAGTTAGCCACTGTGGCTCCAGGCCAGCAAAGGCAGCCTGGGGATTCCTCCGACTCGTTGGATGGTGTGTTAGATGTCTGTCCCGGCCCTTACTGCAGCCCTTCTGTGATTAGTATGGAAGTTCTAAGCTTAGTTAACTTAATGGACATTAACCGTGTGCTCTCATCTACTCCAAAGCAAACAGAGCCCCACGCCTCCCCCCATCTCTCGGCTCCCCACCCAGAAGGCAAAGATGAATGATTCCATCTTGTCCCTTTCAGGCGCTTCCTCTTCTGCCCCCATGGATGCCAACGCTCCGTTGAGTCCTCAAGTGGGCAGGACATCTCTACAAACTGGGTCCATCACCCATCTGTCAGTTGGTTGTACTGTGGTGGCTTCTGTGTTGCTGTGATGCTGGGAGCTATGCCATCTTCATGATTAGACAAGAAATCATGAGTGGGTGTTCCTAGCCCAGCTGGGGACACTTGGTGGGTACTGTCCACTAGAAATTAGGAAATTGTATCAATGGATTCTGTTTTGAAGACCTGAAGTCTGCATACAGACCTGCCTTTTGTTCCATCCTGATGGTTTTAGGATGCCCCTGATAATCTCAATATTCTTTTTGCCTGTAACACTTTATAGCCCTAATAGCGACTTAGATTGCTTTCTGGTCTGTAAAAGTTAAAAAAAAAAAAAAAGGAATCTTCCAAAGCCAGATGCTTCTCCTGGCCCAGAAGGATGGAAATAACCAGGAAAGGAGCTGTACCCCACGGATGACATAAAGAAGATATGATTCAGCTGCGGACAACCCCAAATCCTCCTCATGTTGTGCTTGTGTGGAGAAAGACTTGTCGATCCGTGTACGCCTGCCTCAGAATGTTCCTTTGAGACATCACATGGCTCCCTCCAGGGACTCAGTGATGATATTGGTGTTCCCCAAGGTATTGGGAACCAGCTTTGTCTTGGTCTTGTCACATCTTCTAGGGAACCCTTGAGAGATTACTCAGTGAGGGGAAAGGTCTTGGCACATCACAGGCTGGGAGCTGACAAGCCCCCTCCCTCAGCTGTCACATTTATTATCTTACTCACATCTTCTCTAGGTTTTTGTCACTCAGTTTCTGAGAAATTGCTCCTTTGAGCTCTGTCAAGCCAGAGATACACCTTAGCTCTTTATGCCGAGACACAGAGGTTGGGGTGGTGGTGTGTCTGGTTCCAGGCACAGTGGGTGGCTGAGATCAGAAACCTCTCTGGGCCCATCCACCCTAACCCCATGAGTGGGCCTTGAGTAGAATGAAGGGTATGGGGAAATAAGCTGTTGTTAATAGTTGCCAATCAGTCAGCTCCAACTCATGGCGACCTTATGTGTAACAGAATGCGACACTGCCCGGTCCTGCTCCATCCTCACGATCGTTGATGTGTTTGAGTTCATTGTTGTGGCTATTGTGTCAATCCATCTCATTGAGAGTTTCCCTCATTTTTGCTGACCCTCTATTTTACCAACCATGATGTCCTTTTCTACTAATATCAAGAGATGTATCATGGGCCATCCAGGTGTCTAGGGCCATGAGGCCACCGTCTCTAAGTCTGGCCCTGAAAGAGAGAGCCTTTCTTTCTCATCCCTGCATGGTCCCTATGGAAATGTCATCCCAGATAAATAAAAATGTGGGAAGATGTCTTATTTCAAATATCTAAAAGATCTTCATGTAGAGGCAAGAGATGACCTGTTCCATGTTTTCAAAAAAGAGTAGAAACGTGATTAATGAATTAATGATTAATGAATGGAATTCACATGAGAGGAAGATGTTAGCTTGATATTAGGAAGAAGAACATAACCAAGTGCTTCAAAAGAGAACTTAGGGTTTACGAATCAGTTAATTCACTAGAAAAAAATGCAGTGAGTACCTGCTGTGTATCAGGCAGAGTTCTAGTCCCTGGGGACATACTGCTGAGCCAAAATGGGCATATTTCCCTTGGTTCCACTCTCTATTCCTTGCTTCCTTCCTCCCTCCCTTCTTCCCTTCCTTCCATCATCAAAGCTTCAAGTGCTTATTACTATTACCAAAAAACATACAAGGTACTGAGGCCCCAGAAAATAGGAAACAAATGTGTAGAGAATTGCAAAGCAGTGTGAAAGTAGCTAGCAGGTATACAGCACTTCCTGTGAACCAGGTGCCGTGGATTAGCTTATTCCGCAAAACAAACCCTACTTGGCTGCAGAAATAGTATTCCCATCTTACAGGTGAGGAAACTCGAGTCCAGACAGACTAAGAAACTTTCTCAAGATCACAAAGCAAGGAGGTAGTAGAACTACACATCAAGTTCTCAGAGTCTGATTCCAAAGCTCGTGTTCTTAAACATGATTATGGACAGTTAATTATATATATTCTACAGTGGGCTATGCTGGTAAGCTACCTCTCCAAGAAAAAAAAGCCCTAATGTGTAGCATTTGCCAATTCTCAGGGCATAAATAATCTCACCACAGCCTATCTGAAGCTACCAATGGTTTAACAACTGACTCACAAAACTCCTGAAAGTTTAACAAGTGGTGCTTGTGAGCTGGTGTGAGCAGGCTCCAGCAGATCAGTGGGAGAAAGCATGAAATCCTGGGAGATCCAGTTTTGCAGATTGAGTGGCAGAACTCAAGAGGAATGAGCCATAAACTCCTTCCACCTAGGTCCTGGGAACAGCCTGTTTCCCATCTTTTCTTGAATCCTGGTTGTTGTTCAACATTTCCTTGGATTCTCTGAGATGCCCCACTATCCTCCCAACAAATTCCTCTTACCCAAACTGGCTCAGGTTGGGCTTTATTATTGAAAAACAAAATAATCTTATTAACTAACACTGACTGAGGAGAATCTTACCGACTACCACCTCCCCACTGAGATCTTCTCTTACCGGAATCAGGAAAATGTTCTTCAGTTGAGCAGTAGTGGTGTGTTGATGTCAATGAAATGCAACCTCCGTGGACTGACACGCTTTTCTGCTAATTCAGAGACCAAAACTTCCAGAACAATGGAAATCATCACTCTACAGAAGGACACTCCAGCAGCAAGATCCCTGGGTGTGCTTAAGCATGTGCTTATATACCATTAACTGCTTCTGCAGAGAGACTGAGGGAATATTGTCACCACAAATAACATAAGCTGAAGTTAGAGAGGCTGGTGCCCATTGGAGATACATTTGGGATGAAGATGAATTATCTCTGAAATTATAACAGAAGCCAATAATGAAGTTCTGTTCAATTTTAAGTAGAAAAAAACCTATAAACAACTTTTTAGAAATTCAGCTAGAGAGTAAAGCAAGGAATAAGTGTTCTCGCTGAGGTCTACCTGAACTTGGTAGCCAGGTGGATCTGAGCTTGAATTTTGGCTGTGTTCCAGCTCTCTGGCCTTTAGCAAGTCACCTTACATCTTGGATGGACCTTCAGTGTCCACATATAAAATATGGGAAAAATAATTGAGCATGGTTCTGAGAAATAAAATATATCATTTAGTACAGGGCTGATCCATAACTAATGTTCAAGGAAACAAAAAAACAGCCGCCGTCAAGTCGATTCTAACTCATGGTGACACCATATTTTTTGTCAGACTAGAACTGTGCTCCACGGGGTTTTCGATGGCTGATTTTTTCATATGGAGACAGCCAGGCCTTTCTTCTGAGGCATCTCTGGGTGGATTTGAACCTCCAACCTTTGGTTAATGCTGTTAACAGTGATGACGATGATGATTACAGCTCAAGTTCTGCCTAATCCAGAAAGCCGTCTCTGATCACCCCATCACTGTCCTATCCACCACTTTCCCTGTCCTCTGGAGTTAGTCCTCACCTCTACAATTAAGCCGATAAGTACCTGTTAACTCAGGAGCAAGGACGGCATTTTAAGTAGCTTCTGTGTTTCAAAGAGTGGTAAAAGCACAAAAATTGAAATCAAGCAGCGTTTCAGAAAGGTCTATTCACTTGCCCAAGATCACATAGCTGATAATGGAAGAGTTCAAATTTCTAGAATGTGAACGATAACATAAACAAAGTGAAAAAAAATGCTTAGCCATGCCTGGTACATGATAACCACACAATACATGCTCCTGTGGTTCCCAGATATTTTAGTCTCATATCAAAGGATAGCAAACGTCCTCTCTCTCTCACGGCATCTGTTTTTCCTCTCTGTGCATGTATCAATTAACTCAGTTTCTTTCTATGTAATTTCTTTAACTGTCTTTTTCTCAGATTCTCACATCTCTAACAGTCTCTCAGTCTCTCTCTTTCTTTAAAATTCCTCCCCTTCCCCCTCCACCAGAGTGTGTGTGTGTGTGTGTGTGTGTGTGTGTGTGTGTGTGTGTCTTCCTCTGTCAGTATCTCTCTCTCTCTCTTTCAAATCTCTTAGTCTCTCTTTCTATTTCCTGTCCTCTCTCTGTCTCTAAACCATCATCATAATAGCGTGTCCTCTGGATCCAGGCTGTCTGGATTTGCACTGGCTGCACACTTTTAAGAACTCTTTGAACTTGGGCAATTTATTGAGTGTCTCTGAGCTCATTTTCTCACTTCAAAAATAAGAATAAGAGAGATAATAAGAGAGATGACAGAGATAACGGTGTCTGCCTCACAGTCATTACGAAGAAGAATGAGATAATGCTCGAGAGCACCCAGCATGGTGCCTGGCACGGAGCAAGCCCTCCGTAAGTACTGGCTGTTGTTATTACTGTCTACTCCTCCTGTCTCCTCCATCTCTGCAGCTTCCTGTTTCTATCTCATGTATATCTACTCCTTTCTCTGTCTCTGCATTTCTGACTCTGTGTATCTATGTGTGTTGTGTGTGTCTCTCTAGCTGACTAGTTCCTTCTTTCTCTCTCTCTGTCTCTCTCCCCCCTTCTCTTTATGTTTCCCTCCCTCCCTCTTTCTCTCTCTCCCCCTCCATCCGTCCCTCTCTCCCTCTCTCTCCCTCCCTCAGTCCCTCCCTCTCTCTTTCTCTCCCTCCCTTTTCCTCTCCCTCCCTCCCTCTCTGTCTCCCTCCCTCCCTCCCTCCCACTCTCCTTCCCTCCCCTCCTCCCTCCCTTCCTTCCTCCCTCCCCCCCCCCTTCCTGTCTATCTGCACAGTGATTCACTGGAGCTCCTCTCCTCATTTTGGTTAGCCACACCAAGTTCTCAGTCAGTCATAGATGTCAGACCACCACAAACACATTACAAAGTGACCCTTTGTGGCGCTGACGGGGTCTGGATGGTTTGGGAGCCCTTGCTGGGTTGCTCAGGAGATGGCCCAGTGGCTCAGTGATGACAGGGTGAGCACCTGGTGCTGTTGTCTTCTGCCATGGTAACCACTCATTGTGCGTCACTGCAAGACGAATGGTGCCGTTAAGAAGGTTAAGAAGGGGGATCGACAGATCGACAGCACGCAACACGGAGCGCGAGCTCTCCAAAGGGAGCGCGCGTTCAACAATAATTCACCCCAGCTTCCATTTTTAACTCAAAACACAAATTTGGTTGCCAATAGAAATCTATAAAGAATTAATTAGGGAACTTCACAAATAGTCAAAACTCATAAATTTGTCACTGTCAGGAAGAATCATGTCCCTGTCAGGCATGACGTATGGCTTTCGGAAGACGAAAAGGAAGGAAAACACTCAAAGAAGCAGGCCTGCTATTTCTGTTGCTTTCCCCAGTTTAAGGAAAGAAAAGAATCAGGGATGTTTAGGCTGGGTTGTTTAGAGAAGCAAAACCAGTGAAGCCTGTGTGTTTGTATACATACACACACACACACACACACACAGGCGTATGTATGTTTATGTATAAATATGTATGTGTATATATATACATATGGAGAGAGAGAGAGATTTATCTCAAGGAAATGGCTCATGTGGCTGTAGAGGCTGGCAAGTCCTAAGTCTATGGGTCAGGCATCAGGCTGGAAGCTTCTCCTGAATCACATAGGTACAGGGCCTGGTGAACCCAAGATCAGCCCGTCAAACAGCAGCCCTTTGGCTCACAGGCTGCGAGAGGCTGAAGAATCCCAAGATTGGCAGGTAAGCCAGCAGGCTGCTAGCTCACAAGATTGTCAGGTAACTGCTCGCTCAAGTCCCAAGAACTGGAGGTCAAATGACAACAAGGTGGATGCAGGATCCAGAACGAGAGCCTTGCTGGGACATCCATTTATATGCTGGAGGCAGGCTACACCCCAAAGAAACTCCCCTTCAATTGATTGGCTGCTTACAGCAGATCTCATCGTAGAGTTAATTACATCAGTACATAACTGCCAAATGACATTATTACATAACTCCCAAACTATATCATAACTCCCAAACCACAGAGAATCATGACCCAGCCAAGTTGATAGACAACCTTAACCATCACAAGGGACTTGGGGGATTCAGAGGGAGAGACCAGCAGCGCTCTTAGACCAAATGTCCCTAAGGGCAAGGTCTGCCATGTCAATTACGTTCACCGCCACATGGGTTATGTGCACAGCTTGGTGTCTGATACACAGTAAAAGCCAAAAATAGTTATTGAATAGACTAAAGACTCAAGAGTGAGCAGTGGGTAGGGATGAGATTGAAGTCCAGATTTCTGGCATTAAATATGGCTTCCCTCCATTGCTCTCCACCACTTCCTGTCAAACAGGAAGTGACATGGTGACATCATTTCCATAATCTAAGCATTCCTAACCACTCCTACCCAGTTATTATTATAGCAACCCCAATAATGAAGAGCACGGCTGTGGAACTCAACAGGCCTAGCTCCATCCTAACTTCTATTAGCCTCAGTTTCCTCATTTGTAAAATGAAGCTAATAATTGCATCTATGTCATAAAGTTGTTATGGGGATTAAATGAGAAATTCATTTGAAGCTAGATATTAGTTACTGCTGTTATTACTATGCTACCACCCATCTGTCAATGCTTCTTACTGTAGTGGCTTGCGTGTTACTGTGATGCTGGAAGCTATGCCACCGGTGTTTCAAATACCAGCAGAGTCACCCATGGTGGACAAGTTTCAGTGGAGCTTCCAGACTAAGAGACTAGGAAGAAAGGCCTGGTGATCTACTTCCAAAAATTAGCCAATGAAAACCTTATGGATCACAACAGAACATTGTCTGACTCGCTTGCTTTTGATACGTCATCAAGAGGAATTAATCGCTAGAGGAAGACATCGTGTTTGGTGAAGTAGAAGACCAGCGAGGGTAAGAAAGACACTTGGAAGACAGACTGGCACAATAGCTGTGATGATGGACTCCAGCATGGGGATGGAGCAGGACCAGGCAATGTTTCGTTCTGTTGTACATAAGGTCTCCATGAGTCAGAGCCGACTCGATGGCAGCTACCCACAAACCAGGTTATTTCTGTGAGAGGTGAAGGGGCCTTCAGTATATGAATGCTTTGTTTTAATCAAGCTTCCCAATAACTTAAGGGGGGGCGGAACTTACTTCCTACTGGTTCTGAGTGGAGTCCACCCTTGTAAAAATGTTTGACCTAATGATGTAATGCAAATCTGACCTCTTAGCTGCAAAGAGCCAGGAAAAGCAGAGATCTAGGCACTAGTCTTAGCTCTGCCCCCAGATGGCTGCATACTAGGACCTCCATCAAGGGTCCTACTCCCTCTGCTTCTCTTTAGGAGGAGTGGGTTGGACCACATTGCTGCCCTGATTAAGGACCCATCTTTACAAGAATTCTGGCTATATGGTTGCTCAAGGTCCTGAAAGGGTTGTGTACAAATATGGGTTTCCCCCTTCAAACAGAGGGGTTCCCATCCCGATTTTGAGGATATGTTTTTGGAGCTCCCCATGTAAAGGACACTAAAACCTTGTGAGAAAAAAAAAAAGGTCCAGGAACCAGGGTTGTGAGTAAACTCATGAAAGGCTTGATCGCTGTAACTCCTCCGTCTTGCCCACGGCATCGAGAAGAGCTCGCAGATCTAGGCTGTTTCCAGAAACAAAATGAAGATCAGCAAACGCTACAAAGGAGTCTCTTGCCTTTTCGTACAGCACGTCTTTCAATCCAGTCAGGACCCACTGCATGGAGCCCTGGGAGTCTCTCTCCCCTTTCTTCTCGCACCCTTGGTCTTTTCTATTCCTCTGCCAGGGTCTTGCTCTCTCACGGAGGAACTTCTCAAAGCCCTCAGCTTCTCACATCATGCCTGATTCCTTCCTCTTCCTTCAGGCCTTTCACTTTCCTTGAGTGAGAGACAGTATGTGCAGTGGTTAGAACACGCAGTCTGGAGCCATACTGACTGGGTTTGAATCCCTGATCGTCCACTTATGAGCTGTGTGGCCTTGGGTAAGTCACTTAACCTCTCTGTGCCTCCATTTATCTGTGAAATGGGAATGACAACTGTTTTTACCTGTTAGGGTTGTTGTGAGGATTAAACGTGTAAAGTCTGAGAATAGTCCCTGGTACGTAGCAAATGCGATATGGGTTAACTGTTCTTACTCGGAGATAAGCATTTATACTAGTGATTGGGGTTAAGAACGATAATTTTTTGGAGTGCACGAAGAAGATATTCATCTATTATCATTTCCTTTCAATTTCTATTTTGTATGTTTTATAAGATAGATAATAGTATAGTAGTATATGTTTGTAGATTATAAATAAGTAAGCCTACATATATTGTGGGAGAATGTTCAAAAAATTTTATCGATGAAGTGCACAGCCAAAAAAGTTGGTTTGTGATCTATAAGCAAACAATTCTTTCTTTAAAAAAAAAAAAAAAAAAGAGGAAACCCCCAAGACTATGGCCCCTGAACACCCTGCTAACTCAGAACTGAAGCCACTCCTGAAGTCCACCTTTCAGCCAAAGCTTAGACAGGCCTATGAAACAAACAATAACACCCTTGAGGAACGTGCTTCTTAGATCAAGCAAATATAGGAGACCTAATGGGCAACACCCGCCCAAAAGCGAAAAAACGAGAAGGCAGGAGGGGACAGGAAACCTGGACGAAGGGACACGGGGAGTCTGGGATGTAAAGGGAAAGGGGAGAGTGCTGACATATTGCAGGGATTGCAACCAATGTCACAAAACAATTTGTGTATACATTTTTGAATGAGAAACTAATTTTCACTGTGAACTTTCACCTAAAGCCCAATAAAATTTGTTTAATAAAGAATATTTTTCAAAACACACATTTCTCTTGTTAGTACTTTCTCTTTGAGCATGAAGTAGTGGTCATTATTACACTAACAAAACCTCGGTTTCTTCGTTCTGTCTTACTAAAGACTGCCTCCCCATCAGGAATGAAGAGGGAAGGCTCATTCTGATACTAATAATTTGATATGTTTACCAAAACACAACAGTAAGGACTGCATCAGAGAGAGAACGAATGACGAGCAGGGAGATTTAGCACATAATAAACCAGGACTGGAGGCTGCTGTACATTTCGCTTCCATTTGCCACCTCTTGCTCCATTTCGTCTGTCTTTTATTGGGCGTTCTCAGGGAGATGGTGCGTTTTTCTGTGCCGTTTATTCTACTGTCTACTGCATCTCTGATTTTAGCTATTAACTTGCAGCTCTTGGGACTGACTGTGCTCCCAGAGATCCATTGTTATTTGCATACTCGTTCCAGCCTTCTTGGTGTCACTGGCAGGAAGTTCATGAGTCCCATCCCTGGTACCCAGAACTGTGTAATCTTGGCTTTCTCCATATAACTTTGTACCTAAGCACAGGCCGCCTGCCCCTTATACCTGCCTTTCTTATACTAACTAGAGTTATCTGAAAAGAGAGGGACTGCTCAGGAGGAGGTGACCTTCCTACCCCTAAAGCAGGTTTCTCAAGCTCACCTTGGAGTCAGACAGTCCTTTGCTGTGGGGGCTGTCCTGTGCACTGTAGGATGTTGAGCAGCGCTCCTGGCTTCTACAAGAGGCATACCTCCCTCAGCTGTGACAACCAAAAATGCCTCCAGACATTGACAAATGTCCCCTGGGGGGCACAAAATCATCCCCTGTTGAGAACCCGGCTTTAGATGTCAACAAGGAGAAGAACACCCACCTCAGGGTTTATAGTACAAAGATTCCTGTGCTAGATGAGAACTTGAACTAGACTTCTAAAGTCCCTGGAGACTCTCAGATTCTACAGTATCATACCAACCAACCAGTTGCCTTCAAGTCAGTTCCAACTCACAGCGACCCCACATGTATCAGAGTAGAACTGTACTCCATGGGGTTTTCAATGGCTGATTTTTCGGAAGAAGATCACCAGTCCTTTCTTCCGAGGTACCTCTGGTTGAGTTTGAACCTCCAACCTTTAGGTTAGCAGCTGGGCACATTAACTGTTTGTACCACCCATGGACTCTCTAAAATATCATAAAATAGTGTTTAAGTCAGTGGTGAGGTTGGAGGGAGAGAGAAGAGGCAGGAATGGAGCCAAATTTAGAATCCAAGCCAAATGGATTTAGGGTCCCCCAAGGCATCATCTGAGATTGCTCCCACTCCCCTCACCCCTACCTCCAGTCCCTGAAGGGATACATGGGGCAGCAGAGGAGGGCAAGAGGCTGACTTAGGAGTTTGAGAATCATGCCAGCGTTACGCGGTCTCCAGCACGCAGCAAGTGCCAGGTGGTTGAGTCTTCCCAAATGACCCTCGGGGACACCTTGCCCTTTCATTCTAAAGAGCTGGTGCCTCTCTCAGACTTTACTCCCACTTCCGCACCAGCCTTGGGCTCCCATGTCTCTAAGTACCAGGAGTTAGTCCCACCCTCTCCTTTGCTCTTCAGGAGGACCAGCCTCTTCGGTGAAGCGCTCGAGGGACCTCAGGAGACGTGGGAAAAAGAGACAGCAGCGGCGTCTCCCCCTTGCCATTGGCCACCCCCACAACCACCACAATCCTTATCGACATCATCCAAGGTAAGGGATGCCAGCAGACACAATTCATCATTTTAATATGAAAAGATGCTCAGCCTACGAGGCGTATAATGATTGCAAAGCTGTCATAAACCACTACTGACTACTTCTCTTACTATTCAATAACTGTCTTACTAGAGCCTAGGGATTTGGGGATTTTTGAGGCCAGCTCCCAGCTCTGAAATCGACCCTGCCAAGATCGTTAGACTTGCCCTAAGGGTGGCCTTCCGCCTACCTTCACAAAAGGTTTGCACTGGATTTCTCCACCTTCCCATTAGATCGGGTCTTATGCTTAGCGGGGCGGGATTTCACTGCAGTTGTCTTGCCTGGGACACCCTCACGTCTCACAATGCTGGAGACAAAATGACTCGGAAGATGTTTCCCATTCTGCCTCCTTTATGCTATGTTTAGCACTTGTGTGGGCACTAGGCAGGTGCCAGATACAATGTATGGCTTTAATTCCTGTTTCGATGAGACGCTGTCTTCACTGAGGGTGAAGCTCAGGGGTGGAAGGGCTTGCTGAGATATTTATTCCGTTGTCTACCTCCCCTCCTGCGGACTGCAAAGGCTTGTTCCATTTTGATGATGAGTGAGCCTTCCCTCCAATACTGAGGAAGTAGTATACGTCACCGGCAGCACGGGGCGCAGAGGAAGGAATTCCAGTTGGCTGGCCTGCAGCTGTTTTCCATTTAGGTGGCATCTCCTGTGCACCTGCTGGGGGCCACGCTCGTGGGTGGCGTGGATGACATAGCCACAAATAAATCACAGCCCTTGCACTCAAGGCATCCCTGAGTCGGATGGGCAAGCAAGCTGGCAAATGGATATTATAATATATTGTTGTTAGTTGCCATAGAGTTGGCAGTGACTCATGGTGATCATGTCTAACAGAGTAATATGATGTCGTATTAAACCAAGAACAATGAAAAATAAGCAGCTCTCAATTTTTGAGCCCTTACTATGTTTTAAATTGTTGTTGTTAGTTGCCATCCAGTTGATTCTGACTCATGGCGACCCCATGTGTGTCAGAGCAGAACTGTGCTCCGTGGGGTTTTCCATGACTGTGATCTGAGGCACCTCTGCGTGGGTTCGAACCCCCAACCTTTTGGTTACTAGCCCAGCACAAACCATTTGTGCCATCTAGGTACCTAGCACATAATAGGTGCTCAGTAAGTGTTTATACTATAAATACATGAAAGTATTATTCTCTTTCTGTCCTTCCCTCCCTTTCTCCCCACCACCCCCCGCCCCAGCCTCTCATCTCTTAAATTCAGTATTTAGAATAAGGATAGAAGGCATACTGTCGCATGCTTAGTCATTTGTAACCAGTAGGTAAAATCCTAGAACTCTTAAAGTGTAATGAAGAATTCAAAATTGTAAAATGGAACATGTGGATGGCCCTTCTGAAATGTTTACCAGCCTCACGAAAATGGCTTCTTATTTCCATGAATACAAATGAAGAAGGGTCGTTTGGCAATTACCTTCAAAGATGCGCCGCGGGGTCTGTAATCACCGTCAGATTTCTCTCTGCTCAGTCTCCAAGGCGGGCCCCTAAATTCACTTCATTAGTTTTAATTATCTCTGCCAAGAGCAAGTGAAGGCTTTAGAGCTATTTTAGAAATGGAATTAGCAAACTTGGAGACTGGGTAACTTTCTCTAAGGTGTTTAGCTGTAAATGTTCTCGCGTTGAGTAGAAACAAAAGTAGCATCAGCTTATCCATTTGCGAAATTTATATTGCATTTTGGGGAAGATGCTGTTTATTGAGTTTCTTCATATTTCTGGATTCATTGAATAGCAAATCAGACTGAACCTAGACCTGGCTGAGCTGTTCCTGTCTTCTCTGGACATGACTCAGTCCAGCCACGTTTCTTTCTCGATCTTTTGCACACACAAACCCTATCATCTCCACTCTCAGCAGCAAACTGCTCCATAAAACACACAGACACATACACACACACCACACATACCCCGTCACCAGCAGCAGCAAACCACTCCATAAAACGCATACACGCACTCACACACGTACTCCCACAAAACAACAAAAACCATGCACGCAATCTGACCCCTTCTCACCATCAGCACATGTACATGTAGTAGGAGCCACTAGCATCCGCCTGCACACTGTAAAACCCCCTGTGGTTCTCCACGTTTCCACTCTGCTCTCCCAAGCCGCTCTCCACTCGACACGCTGCTTATAAGGGACAAGTCAAACCACATCACTCCCTGCTCAAACCCCCCGCTGGCGCCCCTTCACACGTGGATGAAAACCTCAAGTCCTTACCATGTCTGGCCAGGCCCCAACTGCCTCCCTTGCCTCCTGATGATGTCTGGAATCCACCACCACACTCCTGCCTCAGCACCTCTGTGCTTGCCATCCCATCAGTCTGGAACATTCTTGAAGCAAATATCCAGGTGGCTTGCCCCCTCACTTCATACAAGCCTCAGCTCAAATGCCACCTCCTCTGAAAGAAGCTTCCCTGATCACCCTGTCAAAAATGCCTCCTTCTGTCCTCCTGATTCTTTACCCTGCTTTTTGTTCCATAGCATCATCACCTCATGGCATTGTAGGACGTAAATATGGGTTTATTTGTCATCTTTCTACATTACGTGACAGGAGGAGGAATGGAGTGAGGAAAGTAAAACCTAGTTTTCACACCCATGGACAGACAGACACCCAAAGGTATTCGTTTGTGGAAACTTTCATTAAGTGGAGAGAAAATATTGGGGGAAACCCAGACAAAAGAATGTTGTAAATATAGGTACAGAGATATATAACTCACAAAGGAATAATAATAGTGTAGTCTCAGGGTGGTGTCAATGGTTAACGAGCTTGGCTGCTAACTGAAAGGAGGTGGAAGTCTACCCACATGCACTTCAGAAGAAAGACCTGGTGATCTACTTCCAAAAATCAGCCATTGAAAAGCCTATGGAGCACAGTTCTACTCTGACACACATGGGGGTGCCATGAGTCAGCGTCAACTTGACGGCAACTGGTTGGTAGTTAGTATCAATAAGTAATGCCAGACCCTCTGCTAAACAAATTACATTATTATGTCAAATCCTGATATAATGATTCAAGATATGAATTGCTGTTGTTGTTGGTTGCCGTTGAGTTGGCTCCTGCTCATGGTGACTTTATTACAGAAGGAAACGTTGCCCTGACCAGCGCCATCTTCATGATCACTGGTATGTTTGAGTCCATTGTTGTGACCACTGTGTCAGTCCATCTCCTATTAGCCTCATTTTAGATTTGAGGAAACAGGCTCAGAAAGACAAGGTAACTTTCCACAAGACACATCACTAGGAAGTGACTAAGTCTGGATGTAAACCTGGACTCACTTTATTTCAGCTACTTTTTATCAGGCATACGTGGAATCTACCCGAGTCCATCAACTCCACTGTCTTTCCAATTGAGAATCTGCCCTTCCTAAAGAGACACCTAGGAAGAAAATTAAGAGCACTTGTAAAATCATTTCAACCCTCACTAACTGCCGTTCACATCCTAAATAGAAGAGTTTGGTACATGTTCGCAAAATGTCAATCCACTCTGGAATCTTTTATTTTTAGAAAAAGGGAGTGCCGTAATTCGTGAGACTTGAGATGCAGTTATCATTGACGTGTTCCTAAAATCACGCTAATTACAGGTCTTTAGCTCTTATTGGTCTTCCTAGTACTGGATGCAAAGGAGTTGCATAACTCCAAAAAAGAACCTACCAAGCACATTGCTGAGAGGAGAGCTTTAGACTTCATGCGAAAAGAAACAACAACAACAAAAAAAAAAAAATCAAGAGACTGGCAAGAGGGTGAACCTCAAGGTTGTCAAATACAAAAAACAAATCCAGGCTTCTATAGGGAGTAACTTCATTCAGGAAGGAAGATTACTGCAAGGGGGTGAAGGGACTATTGCAATAGGTTGCAGAATCTCTTATAATAGGGAGACCACTGTAACCATAATATCAGCACTTGTCTCAAGAGTTAGGCAAAGACAGTTTTACTTCTAAAGAATAACAGTAAACAAGGCTAGAAAACACAGGTGTGGAGAAGCAGGATGAGAAAGAAAATCAGAATGTTTTACGCTGAGACCAGCCCATTCTCGAGGAGGGGCCCTCAGGAGGGGGTGAGCCCTCAGGCTGAAGCTGGGCCAAAGTTCAGGAACCTGTGGGAACATAGAATGTTAACCAAAATTTAGTGAACAAGCACTTTGTTTCTGATTGATCTGTGGGGACAAGCAGTTCAGTTACTCATTTATGAGGGAAAGAATGATTGCCAACCCCCACAATGTGTCAACACTCTCCTGTTCTCGACCTCGGGTTCTACATTTCCATTTGTCCAGCTTTCCTGTCCCTTACTGCTTTATTGTCTTTGCTTTTGGGAGGGTGTGCCTATTTAGTCTTGTACACATGGTTGAGCTACGTGTGTTATTGTTTGTTTTGTAAGTCTATCTAATCTTTGGCTGAAGGGTGAGCTTCAGAGGTGACTTCAGTACTGAGTTAAGAGGATGTCTGGGGGCCATACTCTTGGGGTTTCTCCAGTCTCTGTCACACCAGTAAGTCTGGTCTTTTTTGTGTGTGTGTGAGTTAAAATTTTGTTCTACGTTTTTCTCCAGCTCTGTCAGGTACCCCCTATTGTGATTTCTGTCAGAGCAGTCGGTAGTGATAGCTGGGCACCATCTGGTTGCGCTGGACTCCATCTGGTGGAGGCTGTGGTAGTTGTGGTCCATTAGTCCTTTGGACTGATCTTTCCCTTATGCCTTTGGTTTTCTTCCTTCTCCCTTGCTCCAGACGGGGTGAGACCAGTGGAGTATCTTAGATGAGCACTCACAAACTTTTAAGAACCCAGACGCTACTCATCAAAGTAGAATGTCGAACATTTTATTTCTAAACTATGTTATGCCAATTGAGCTAAATGTCCTCCGAGACCATGGTCCCCAGCCCTCAGCACAGTAACTCGGTCCCTCAGTGAGCCTGGATTAGTCTATGAAGCTTCTATGACTTTGCCTTGGTCAAGCTGTGCTGGCTTCCCCAGTATTGTGTACTGTCTTACCCTTCACCAAAGTTACCACTTATCTACTGTCTAGTTAGTGTTTTTCCATCCCCACCTCTCCTCTCCCTTGTACCCATCAAAGATTGTTTCTTTCTGTGGGTAAACCTTTTCGCGAGTTTTTATAACCGTGGTCTCATACAGTATTTGTCCTTTTGTGATTGACTTATTTCACTCAGCATAATGTCATTCATGTTGTGAGATGCTTCACAGATTCATCATTGTTCTTTATCTTTGCGTAGTATTCCATTGTGTGTATGTACCATAGTTTGTTTATCCATTCGTCTGTTGATGGGCACTTAGATTTTTTCCATCTTTTGCTGTTATGAATAATGCTGCAGTGAACATGGGTGTACATACGTCTATTCGTGTGATGACTCTTATTTCTCTAGGATATATTCCTAGGAGGGGGATTGCTGGATCATATGGTATTTGTGGTTTTTTAAGAAAGTGCAGTATCATTTTCCAAAATGTTTGTACCATTTCGCATTCCCACTGGTGGTGCGTAAGAATTCCAATCTCCCCGCAGCCTCTCCAACATTAGTTATTTTGTTTTTTTGATTCGTGCCAGTAATGCCGGGGTGAGATGGTATCTCACTGTGGTTTTGATTTGCATTGCTAGTGATCTCAAGCATTTCTTCATGGGTCTGTTAGCTGCTCTAATATCTTCTTTGGTGAAGTGTCCATTCATTTCCTTTGCCCATTTTTTAACTGGATTAACTAAATTAATATTTTAGAAGTCATTTCTCTGACTATGTTGAATTACAATTATTCATGTAATTTCTCTTATGCTTGACGGTATGTGTCTTTGTGCACCGGGTGCTGAGGCCAGCACAGAGCGCATAGTAGGTGCTCAGAAATGTTTGTGGTGCAAAACAAATGTGTATTAAAAGGAAACTGTGAGACCAGCTGTTTCACTTTTAAATATGGGTTTTAAATATGGGTTTCTCTTAAGATCCTTGGGTGGCTCAGATGGTTTGTGGTCAACTACTAACCTAAAGATTGGCAGTTTGAACCCACCCAACAGTGCCAAAGAAGAAAGTCCTGGCAATCTGCTCCTTTAAAGATTATAGCCAAGAAAACCCTATTACGCAGTTCTATTCACGCCAGTAATGTTGGGGTGAGATGGTATCTCACTGTAGCTTTGATCTGCATTTCTCTAATGGCTAGTGATCACAAGCATCTCCTCATGTGTCTGTTAGCTGCCTGAATGTCTTCTTTGGTGAAGTGTCTGTTATATCCTTTGCTCATTTTTTAATTGGATTATTTGTCTTTTTGCTGTAAAGCTGTTGAATTTTACATCATTTGATTTCTTGACTTCTGCTTCCATGGGCATTGATTGTTGATCCAAATAAAATAAAATCCTTGACAACTTCAGTACTTTCTCTGTTAATCATGATGTTACTTAGTGGTCCAGTTGTGAGGATTTTTGTTGTATGTTGAGGTATAATCCATACTGAAAGCTGTAGTCTTTGATCTTCATCAGTAAGAACTTCAAGTCCTCTTCATTTTCAGCAAGCAAAGTTGTGTCATCTGCATATTGCAGGTTGTTAGTGAGTCTTCCTTCAATCCTGATGCCACGTTCTTCTTCATATAGGCCAGCTTCTTGTATTATTTGCTTAGCATACAGATTGAATAAGTACGATGAAAGGATACAATCTGATGCACATTTTTTCCAATTTTAAACCGTGCAGAACCCTTGTGCTGTTCCAAAGACTGCCTCTTGATCTATGTACAGGTTCCACATGAGCATAATTAAGTATTCTGGAATTTCCTTTCTTTGCAACGTTATCCATAATTTGTTATGGTCCACACAGTCAAATGCCTTTGCATAGTCAGTAAAACACAGGTAAACATCTGTCTGGTATTTTCTGCTTTCAGCCAAGATCCATCTGACATTAACAATGATATCCCTCATTGCAGGGATATCTTCTTCTGAATCTGGCTCAAATTTCTGAATATTTAAACTCTATATAAGAATGTAATATAAATAGTACAAAAATATTAGAGTTGGGTTTTTTTTGGTTGATGGACACATAGCCATTGTCTTTTTCCTCTACTTTTGAAGTAAGAAAAAAGAACCAAAGACAAAATTTAAAACCACGCTACACAAGCCAAAAAAAATCAGCAAGCCATATTCAGCCTGCATGCTACCGGTTTCCAACCACTGCCTCAGTGTAAGAACCCTCCATTTTATCCATCTGAGGTAGACTTTGTATAAACTGATGACAATTAAAAGGGAAAAACCAAAACCAGTTGCTGTCGAGTGGATTCCAACGCATGGCAATCCCGTGTGTGCAGAGTAGAGCTGTGCTCCATAGGGTTTTCAATGCCTGTGACCTTTCAGAAGCAGATTGCGAGCACTTTCTTCCAAGGCACATCTGGGTCTGTTCGTACTGCCAACCTTTCAATTAGCAGTTGAGCACTTAACCATTTGCACCACCCAGGGATAAAAGGGAAAAGCAGACGCTTTTTCTTATTTTCACTCTCTATGGATTTTGTTTTTTAATGGACTTCACCACTCTACCCTTCCAAATTTTGAGCGGTTCCAAGATGATGAACATCCTTTAACAATGAGAAAACAAGTGGCTGGAGAAATCATGTCTGGGGTGAGGGACGGGCTTGGCAAGGCTTCCCCCTCCCAGCCTGCAGAACGGACGTCTCTTCCATCTTGTCTATACTTGGCCCTCTTGAGTGAGCATCGCTGTTGTGTTTAAAGGACACATCCAGATTCATTTGTTTGACAAATGAAAAGAGGTGTAAGGCATGTTGGGTCATGCAGACAGTTATGTTGTTGCTGTCGTTATAAATCATCCCATCTTCTCCTGAGACAATGCCAGGTTAATTCGCAGGTGACTTAGATTCAGATGGCAGGGCTGAAAACAAATCAGGTAGACAGATCACTGTGGTGGCTACGGGGGGAGAAATGAAGGGACTCATAAATGTAGCGCAAGAGCATCATAATCCATTTATGAGACTGTCTCGTTCCACAGGTGGCCATCTGGTAGCCAAGGGAAGATGAGAACTGAGATGTCCTGGCAGCTGGAATTGGCTGGTGAGACGCAGGTGCTCTTGCCTGAGACTCACTCGCATCCATGCCATTTACCTATGGCCCTGGGGCCCTCCCAGCCCAGCACATTGGTCAGCGGATCCTGCTATTGACTCTAGAATTAGTGATTCTGACTCATGGTCACCCATATGTGTCAGAGTAGAACTGTGCTCCATAGGATTTTCAATGGCTGATTTTCAGAAGTAAGCCTTTCTTTTGAGGCACCTCTGGGTAGACTCGAACCTCCAACCTTTTGATTAGCAGCTGAGCATGTTTACCGTTTACATCACCCAGGGACTCCAGAATTAAAGATAATGAGCACGATTAACTATTACAGGTGTGCTGCCCACTCTGCGCCTAATGATTGGCCTGAGTTTTCATTTGCATATCTTGACATGGGCGTTGACAGCCCCGTTTTACAGGTGAAGAATTTGAGATTCC
Organism: Dugong dugon; assembly: GCA_030035585.1. Classification (NCBI taxonomy): domain Eukaryota; kingdom Metazoa; phylum Chordata; class Mammalia; order Sirenia; family Dugongidae; genus Dugong; species Dugong dugon. Next base: position 116,057,314 of record CM057470.1, read on the forward strand.
ATATGTTCAGTGACTTTCTTGCAGCCGTCAGCTGGATTTGAATGGGACTGCTGATCCTATTGTCCCAGCCCACCTTACACAGACTGCTGTGATCATCAAGCAAGATCACAGATGTGAAGGATGTTTTCCAGATATTTGTGGTTTGTTTTCCAGAAGATCAAGTCCTTGATCAATCTGAGTCTTAAGAGAAAAAACAAAACCCATTGCTGTTGAGTGGGTTCTGACTCATAGTGGCCTATAGGACAGAGTAGAATTGCCCCATAGAATTTCCAAGGCTGTAGTCTTTTCTTTTTTTTTTTTTTTTTTTTTGTCTTTTTTTAGTATTATTATTGTGTTTTAAGTGAAAGTTTACAATTCAAGTTAGTCTCTCATACAAAAATTTATGCATACATTGTTATGTGACCCTAGTTTCTCTCCCTATACTGTGACAGCACACTCCTCGTTTCCACCCTGGATTTCCAGTGTCCATTCAACCAGCTCCTGACCCTCTCTGCCTTCTCGTCTCGCCTCTGGACAGGAGCTGCCCATTTAGTCTCATGTATCTACTTGAGCTAAGAAGCGCACTCTTCATGAGTATCATTTTATGTCCCATAGTCAAGTCTAATCTTTGTCTGAAGACTTGGCCTCAGGAATGGTTTTAGTTTTGGGCTAACAGAGAGTGTGGGGGCCATGTCTTCTGGGATCCCTCTAGTCTCAGTCAAACCATTAAGTCTGGTCTTTTTACTAGGTTTGAGTTCTACACCCCACTTTTCTCCTGCTCCGTCAGGGACTCTCTGTTGTGTTCCCTGTCAGGGCAGTCATTGGTGGTAGCCGGGCACCATCTAGTTCTTCTGGTCTCAGGCTGATGGAGTCTCTGGTTTATGTGGCCCTTTCTCAGTCTTGGGCTAATACTTTCCAAGTGTTTTTGGTGTTATTCATTCTCCTGTGCTGTAGGTGGGTTGGGACCAATTGATGCATCTCAGATGGCCACTCACAAGCTTTTGAGACCCAAGCCACCACTCACCAAAGTAGGAAGCAGAACGTTTTCTTAATAAACTTTGTTACGCCAATTGACCTAGATGTCCCCTGAAACCATGGTCCACAGACCCCTGCAAGGCTGTAATCTTTAGGGAAGCAGATTGCCACATCTTTCTCTTGCAGAGCCACTGTGTGGGTTCGAACCTCAGGCCTTTTAATTAGCAGCTAAGTATTTAACCTCTGAGCCACCAGTACTCCTTTAAGAGAAAAACAAAAAACCCGGAACACCAAACTCGCCGTTGAGTTGATTCCGACTCATAGCAACTCTACAGGACAGAGTAGAACTGCCCCATAGTGTTTCCAAGGAGCAGCTGGTGGATTTGAACTGCTGACTTTTTGGTTAGCAGCTGTCTTAGTCATCTAGTGCTGCTATAACAGAAATACCACAAGTGGATGGCTTTAGCAAAGAGAATCTTATTCTCTCACAGTCAAGTAGGCTACAAGTCCAAATTCAGGGCATCAGCTCCAGGGGAACGCTTTCTCCATCGGCTCTGGAGGAAGGTCCATGTCGTCAATCTTCCCTTGGTCTGGGAGCTTCTCTGCACAGGAAACTCAGGTCCAAGGACACGCTCTGCTCCCGGCACTGCTTTCTTGGCAGTTTGAGGTTCCCATGTCTCTCTGCTCACTTCTCACTTTTATATCTCAAAAGAGATCGGCTTAAGATACTATCCAATCTTGTAGACGTCATCAGTATAACCTCATCATAGTGATAGAGTTTATAACACATAAGGAAATCACATCAGATTACACAGTCATACAATACTTGGAATCATGACCTAGCCAAGTTGACAGATATTTTGGGAGGATGCAATTCAATCCATGACAGCAGCCAAGCTCTTAACCACTGTGACACCAGTTCTCCTTAGGAGAAAATGCAGCTTTAAAACACCTCTTCAAAAGAAGCTGAAGGAGCAAAGATCTAGAGTCAGAAAGATTAGGAACTCCATCCAGGCTCCACCCCTTCCTTCCTTCCTTTCTTTCTTTCTTCCTTCCTCTCTTCCTCCCTCCCACCTTCTTTCCTCCCTTTCCTTTCTTCCTTCACCTCAGGCAAATCCCTAAAACTCTGGGAACTTCAATTTTCTTCTCTGCCAGTGAGTGATGTTTTGAAGATTAAATGGAATAGCCCAAGGGAATCACCTGGAACAGCATTTGTGATGTTGTTGTTGTTAGTTAGTTAGTTAGCTGCCTTCAAGTTGTTGCCTCAAACTCATGGAGACCTTAAGTACAACAGAACTAAACATTGTCCAGTCCCATGCCATCTACACGATCGTTGGTGTGCTCAATAACAACAACAACGAAAATCCTAGGAGATGAAAAAAAAAAGAGCAAGCAAAAACCCAAAACACCATTTGTGGACATTATCAGAGAACACTGACTCAACTGTAATAATAAAGACATTATTTCTTGAGCACTTACTGTATTCTAGGCATGGTTTAAAGGACTTTCCATGAGTTAACTCATGGAATCCATACAACCACCTAATGATAAAGGTTCTGTTTCTATCCTGATTTTGCAGGTGAACTAAACCCAGGTGCTAAGAGAGTAGGTAACTTGACCATGGTCAACCAACTGAAGATGGATTCTGTGTGCCTTTGTCCACAATTCTGTTCCCACTCAGTGTGGTATGTACCAGGAAATCTCAAATTTATTATCTCTTTTATTTCTTGCCAACTTCCCAGTAAGGCAAGTCTTTCACAGATGAGGAAACTGAGATGCAGAAAAGGGAAATTAATTTGCCCAAGATCCCTTATCTGGTGAGTAGAAGCCCTGAGCTTTGAGCCTGTGTTACTCTGATCTCAACCCAATGTCCTTCCATTGATCTCCAATTGAGAGAGCTCAGCAGCCTAGGGCATTCAGCAGAAGGAGAAAGGCATTTTGTGGCTCCCTTTGTCCTTTCAACATCTGGCAGTGATCGTCTCAACCAGAGACACATCTGGGTTGCAGGAAGGGCAGATAAATGGCAGAGAAGAGGTACATCGGGTTGGCTGAGGGTGGAGATAGGTGGCGGTTCTCCAGCAGTGGGTACAGCCACAGCCTGGGAAACACTGTCTGTGTCTGGATTTGAGGCCTATTTTTACCACTCTTCTGGATCGGCCCCAGGGGGAGAAAACGTTACTCATTTTATTTCACAAACTGCTTTAGAAAGCAGACGAGTTTTAGTGTTGGCAATTTTGGTCTCTCCACAGCATCAGCTGTTTCCAACCTTGTCTGTAACAAAATAAATGACAGACACGCTGAGCTGAGGATCAAAGGAAAGCGAATCCCCGGGCCTAGGAAGTGAGCTTACTCCCGCCTCAGACGTGGCCTGAGCATGCCCCAAAGAAGGAGAGGAACATTGAGCAATTTGACCCTAAAGTGTTTTTTAAAAAATTATTCCCGTGGCCTGGCAAACCTGATACAAAACAATGGAAAAGTCATTTGCTTTGAGATTTAACTGCCATTCCAGCTCTTACTAGTTATGAAGACTTAGGCAGTTTATATCACTTTGCTGAGCCTCACTTTTGTCGGCTGTAAAATGGAAATAACGGTTCGCTATGAGTCGGAATCAACTCGACGGCAACAGGTTTGGTTTTTTGGTTTAACAGCACCCGAAACCAAAACCAAACCCACAGCCGTTGAGTTCATTCCAACTCATGGCGACCCTGTAGGACAGAGTAGAACTATCCTATAGGGTTTCTAAGGAGCAGCTGGTGGTTTCAAACTGCCGACCTTTTGGTTAGCAGCTGAGCTCTTAACCACTGCGCTACCAGGGCTCCCCTGACAGCACAGCATCAGGCACATCACCCAGCAGTTTTAGATGATTAGGGATGATCCTTGTAAGGAATTAGCACTTGAGCAAGACCTGAAGGATGATACTAAGCCAGTCATACAAAAATCCCGTAGGAGAATATCCCAGGTATGTGGAACAGCAAGTGCAAAGATCCTGGGGCAGGAGAGGGTTTGTGTGTTCAAGGAACAGAAAGCACAGTGTTGCTGAAGCAAGAAAGCAGGAAGAAGGGGGTAGAAAATTAGTTTAGGGCAGAGTCAGGTCATATAGAACTTTCAGGACATAGTAAAGGAATATAGATTGTATTCCAAATGTTTGTAATGGATAGATTTTGGGGGTTTTAAAAAAGGGAACGGCATAATTTGACTTATACCAGGGTAGCTGTCTTAGTTATCTAGCACTGCTCTAACAGAAATACCCCAAGTGAATGGCTTTAACAAATAGAAATTTTATTTTCTCACAGCTTAATTGGCTAGAAGTCCAAATCCACAGGGATGGCTTTAGGGGAAGGCTTTCTCTCTCTGTCAGCTCTGGGGGAAGGTCCTTGTCTCTTCAGCTTTTTTCCTTGTTCCTTGGAAATCTCCATGTGGCTTGGCATCAATCTTCCCCCCACTTCTGCTTCCTTGTTTAATCTCTTTTATATCTCAAAAGAGATTGACTCAAGACACATCCTATGCTAATCTTGCCTCATTTTCATGACAAAGACAACCCATTCCCAAATGGGTCTATAACCACGGGCACAGAGGTTAGGATTCACAACACATATTTTGGGGTGGGGGGGGACACAGTTGAATCCATAACAGTAGCCCTATGGGAATTTGTTCAATAAGGCTTGCTGAAGTAAATGAGTATGGAAAATGGGGGTGGAAATGCATGTAGTAAGAACTCAGTGAACAGTAGCTGTTTTTGTTGCTCTCATGGTTCACTTTGATGACTAAGGTGTGCCTGACCCGAGCCATGGTCTTTTCAGTTGGCTCATCTGCATACGAAAACTGGACAATGAAAAAGGAAGACTGAAGAAGAATTGACACATTTGAATTGTGGTGTTGGCAAAGAATATTGAATATACCATGAAATGCCAGAAAAACAAACAAACCAGTCTTAGAAGAAGTACAGCTAGACTGTTCCTTCGAAGCGAGGATGGCAAGACTTTGTCTCACTACTTTGGACATGTCATCAGGAGGGACCAATCACTAGAGAAAGACATAAGGCTTAGTAAGGAAGAGGGTCAGCAATAAAGAAGGAGACCTTCAATGAGATGGATTGACACAGTGGCTGCAACAGTGGGTCAAACATACCAATGACTGTGAGGATGGTGCAGGACCTGGCAACCTTTCCTTCTGTTATACATAAGGTTGCTATGAGTCAGAGCTAATTCCACAGCACCTAAAAACAATGATTGTTTCAACCTGGCCTTGTCCCATGGATAAGTTCCTGCTTCCCTGAAGCAAGAGGTAAGTTCCAGCCAGGCCAGTGATGCCCAGCACCCCCAGCCTGAGACAGCTGACTCAGGAGCTGAGTGATCTGACCCAGCTGAGCTTATTAAAGCTCCTGGCTTTGCTGATGTGGTTACGAAGTTTAGTGATGAGGGAGCATCTTGTACCTGGCTTTGGGGCATTACCTGCTACTGGGGCCGTGCCTGGATTCCTACTCTCCCGGGGAGGAAGGGCTGAGGCCCCCTGCCTGTGCTCATTTGGCTGTTTTTATTGCTGAGACAAGCCCTACCATTGCCTGTTCAGTAGCTACTAATGAGGTCAGGGACCGTAAAAGCAATTTGCCCACTCCCTTAGTCATAGGATCCTTAAGGGTCAGTGCTAGAAGGGCCCTTAGCCTCATCTAATTATAATACTAGAAATAAACTATTTGTTGAGTACCAACTAAGTTCCAAAGCGCAGCATCTCATTGCTAGCTGCCATCGAGTCAGCCCAGACTCATGACGACCCCATACGCTTAAACAATTTAAGTGCTATATTTAAGAGGAGCGCTGAGGGGGCAATGGATAAGTCCTCAGCTGTTAATGGAGAGGTCGGCAGTTCAAAGCCATCTAGCGGCTCCATAGGAAAAAGACCTGGTGATCTGCTCCCATGAAGATTACAGACTAGGAAACTATATGAGGAAGTTTTACTCTGTCATATGGGGTCACTATGAATCAGAATGACTCAACGGCAGCCAACCACGACAACATGAGGCATTGGCAATTCAATGGTAGAATTCTCACTGCCCAAGTAGGAGACCTGGGTTCATTTCCCAGCCCGTGCACCTCAAGTGCAACCACCACTCATCCATCAGTGGCAGCGTGTGTGTTGCTATGATACTGAGCAGGTTTCAGCAGAGTTTCCAGACTAGGAAGAAAGGTCTGGTGAGCTGCTTCCAAACACCAGCCAGTGAAAACCCTGTGGATCACAACCGTCTGATCTGCAACCGATCATAGGGATGGCACAGAACTGGGCAGTGTTTTATTCCATGTGCATGGGGTCACCATGAGTCAGGGTCAATACGACAACAATTAACAACACACACATTATGTTCCAAGATTTATGATACAAAGAAAGGTTCATAGACTATTCCTCCTGATTCCATTTCCTGTCAAGATAGAGCAGCAGTGATCAGATATACCCTCATACCTGAAACAAACATAAAACCAGACAAGGTTTAAGAAAAAATGGTTTTCAAGACACTGGACATGAGACAATGAAGGACCGTGATCCCTATGAAGGACGGTCAACCCTATGACTGCCCAGCTGACTGCCTGAGAGAGTTTCTGGGCTGTGGCCAAGGGATAAGGAAATCAGACAGAGCCTTACAGACTCCCAGAATTGAGGAGACGGAGTCACAAGTCCAGGAAATCCAGGGCAGCTGAGTTTGCAGGACAGAGTACCAGAGAGAAGAGAGTTGCACAGGGAGAGAGCCTTAGAGACCCGCAGAGGGTCCCCTACTGTATTCAACAGAGTCCTGATGAGCACAAGAGTGTGAAGAAGCTACCTGAGGCCGAAGAAAGAACCACCAGAAAAGATTAGGGGGAACAGTGCCCAGAAATCAATAGGGCCTGTTCCAACCAGTCAGACTAGAAACCCTTACGATTCACAGGGCATTGGGTAGAGTCCTGTCTTGTAAGGTCTAGAGTTCAGGCTCAATATTATGTGCTGCCTTGACGTCTTGTAAAATCGAGAGGGCTGTGAATGGCCTAACCGCAAGCCCCCACCACCACCACCACCACACACACACACACACACACACACACACACACACACACACACACACACACACACATACACATACACACTCTCTCTCTCTCTCTCTCTGCTACTGCAGATAAGTCCCCCTAGCCAAACAACCCTCCTATCAAAGGACTAGGCAGTTTGTACTTCTCCCTTAGTAGTGAGTTTCAGTTCCCTGACAGCCCATGGAATTATTCAAACAAACCAATCACCTCCACCTGTGGGAACCACGGGGGCGTCCCACCCTCTTGAGACTATAAACCTTCCTCCCAAACAACTGGTTGCTCACTCTGTTTCTGAGTCCAAGCCCTGTGCAGTCTGTGTGGTGTGTGGTGTCCTCCTTCTGCCAGTCTCATCTGTCTAGTGCTGGGCATCATGTGTTCAGCCATCCCCGTAACTCTAGGGTGGGAATCCCTCCCTCATCAATGGGATGAACAGGGAGCAATGAAAACAAGTCCTCAGAAGGGTCTTGCCTCAGTATCAATGATGTTGTAAATCTTGGAATAGTACGGGTCAGAGATAAGAACCCTAGTCAAAAGAGCATCGTGAACATTTCCCACTTGTCTTAGGCTGAGTTCTCTAGAGAAGCAAAACCAGTAAAGCACATAAATATATATATAGAGAGAGAAAGAGATTTATATCAAGGAAATAGCTCACATGGTTGTAGAGGCTGGAATGTCCCTGATTCAAGTAGCTGCAGAGGCTGGTGAACCCAAGATTGGCAAGTCAGACAGCAGAGCTCTTGCTCAAAGACTGCAAAGACCGACAAATCCCAAGATCAGCAGGCAAGATAGCAGGTAAGCGGCTAGCTCAGGTCCCAAGAACCAGAGGTCAGACGAACAGAAGCCAGCTGCAGGATCCAGAGCAAGAAAAAGCCCGTGAGTCTTGCCAGAAAGTCCACCTATATTGGATGCAGGCCACACCCCCAAGGAAACTCCCCTTCAACTGATGGGCTGCTCACAGCACATCCCCTCATGGAGGTGTCACATCATTATGTGTCTACCAAACTACATTATAACTGCCAAACCAGTGAGAATTATGGCCTAGCCAAGCTGATATACAACCTTAACGATCACACCACTCTTTTTACCATATGAATTGCCAGAATGATTGGGAAGAAACTGGGGAACATTAATATGTTGGTGCATGTAAAATCATTGTGAAAATTTCTTTTCATTTAGGCTTGACCTAGAACAAAGGTGGCTTCTTGAGAGGCAAATAAACAGATTTGGAAGGTGACTCACCAACCCAGGCATTAAGTTATGTCCAGAACAAGTTTTACCAGAGCTTTACAGAGATCCCTTTCTATAGAGCAAGCGATAGGCTCCGGGCAATTGTTTAAACAGTCATTTGTCCATTTTCCTCCATGTACTCTCAGAGGAGAGAGTTATACAAGGATGAAACGTTTCCAGTGTTCTTCTTAATATATGGCATGCCAAACAGAACACAATATTATAAATACTAATTAATCCGCATAACAAGGAGCCCTGGAGGCTTGGTGGTTAAAGTGAAAGGTCTGTGGTTCAAACCCACCAGCCCCTCTGTGGGAGAAAGATGTGGCAGTCTGCTTCCACGAAGATTACAGCCTTGGGAACACCCTGGGGCAATTCTACTCTGTCCTACAGGGTGACTATGAGTTGGAATTGACTTGATAGCAATGGATTTGGTTTTGGTTTAATCAGGATAAGAAAGATATTTTTAACTTGATTCAACAAGTATCCATTGAGCACCTACTGTATACTAAGAATTGTCTATGTGCTGGAGGAATGAGAGATAAAAAGGGGAGAGGTGGCCTTTGCCCTCAAAACTATACAGTCAATGAGGCAGACATACACAAATAATGGTAAACTTCAAGAGTATCTACAGGTACAAAATATGAGAACTGTGCATGGGATTCCCACACCAGAGTCCATAAAGTCACAAAACGTGTTGCTGCGTGAGCCCAAATCCATAGCAGGCATCACGAATTGATCATGCCACTCAGCAGGTAAGCCATATTGCCAATTCATTAAGGAGGAACCATTTGTACCCTTGCGATCAGATTGTCTTCTGTTGGTTTTCTTCAGCCTAAATTGCCTCAGGCATTTAAAGAATTTCCAAATCCACGATATTTAGGTTGATCTCTTGCCACTTAATTTTGAGACACAGTAGCTGCCCCCTTGTTTGCAAAAAATAAATCGTCCAATGCGTGTCCCCCTACTCTTTGTCATCCTGCAACATCCCATCATTATCATCATCACTGTCACTATCATTTTTTGAACTCTATGAGGCACACTCAAGGAGCCCTGGTGGTGCAATGGTTAAGCGCTCAGTTGCTAACTGTAAAGTCTACAGTTGAAACACACCAGCTGCTCTGCAGGAAAAAAATGTGGCAGTCTGCTCTTGAAAAGATTACAGCCTTGGAAATCCTATGAGGGGGTTCTACTCTATCCTATGGGGGTGCTGTGAGTCAGAATTGACTCAACAGCAACGAGTATGAGCCAGACTAAGTACTCAAACTAAGTACTAATTATGTTAAGTATTTTCCATACCTTCTTTTCCAAAATTTTAGGATATCCTAAACTTCTGAGTGGGCAGTGTTTTGTCTCCGTATTACAGATAAGGAAATTAAGGTTTAAAGATGCAAAGTAATTTGCCTAAATTCACTTAGCAAAAATCAGAATTCAAATCCAGACTGTGACATCATAGAAAAGTGGATACTTCAAGATGCAAAGGGTTTTTTAGTTTTTCTTCCCAAATCCAGAGCAGGTTTCCCAAGCCCACTAAATATAAACAGTGGCGTAGGAATTATTTATTTTGTAATATTGTCACTTTGAGCCCTGGTGGCACAGTGGTTAAGAGCTACAGCCACTAACCAAAAGATCAGCAGTTCGAATCCACCAGCTGCTCCTTGGAAACTCCATGGCACAGTTCTACTCTGTCCTATAGGGTTGCTATGAGTCGGAATCAATTCGACGGCAACACATTTTGGTCATTTGAGTCAGTACAACGTTCTGCTCGTCAGGATTTGGAGCATAAACCTAGACAAGTCATTTGAGAAGACTGAAAAATCCCTTTGTTCCAATTCAGAAAGGTTCAGCCAGTGTTGAAAATACTACTGCTGCTTTATGCGGATTGCCTATTTTTTTCATGATAAAGTTTGTGTCATAATGGCGTCCTAACTGGCTTTCCAATGGGCATTTCCATTCCGGTTTCTTTTGTAGTGTGTAGACGGTAATAAAAGAAAGCTGCCGCCCCCATCCATCTCATCACTACACATAAATAGCAAAGGAGTCCTCACAGTGGACTCCTGAGGTATATATAAATTGCTGTTATTTCTGTGGTTTACCACTGGGACCTGGAGCGATTTATCTTTGCACAGCTAGGGGCTGCTATGAAGTTCATCATCTGAGTGGAGGCAGAAAGCCAACGGACCTGTGTTCATTGGGCAGCTAAATGTGAAATGTGTAGCTAGAGGATAAGCTGCTAAATGTGAAATATGTGGTACCCGTGGAGGTTGGGCCGGGTCTGATTGACTCATTAATGAAGGTGTACTCTGGACACACCCCTGGAGGCCAGCCAGCTAAGAAATCACTCCAAAAAAACAAGCTTCCTGAGGATAAGGACTTTCTCTGTTTTGTTCATTGTTCAACCTCTATCATCATATTCTGTGCCTGGCACATAGCTGCATGAACAGTTTTCTAACATTTTTCTATAAAAGCTTTCAAACATAGCAAAGCTGAAAGAGTTTTACCATTGAAAACCCATATATTCACCCCTAGAGCCTACCATTAAAATGTTACTATACTTGCTTTATCTGTATCTATCCGTCTATCCCCTTAACCATCCAATAATCCATCTTATTTTCTGAAGCATTTCAAAATAACATCAGTACACTTTCCCCTAAATACGTCAGCGCATGTATCACTAACTTCAATACTTGTTTGCAGTTTTGTTCTTTTGATGAACATTTACACATGGCATAATGCACAAATCTTAAGAGTACATTTGCTGAGTGTTGACAAATGTTGTTGTAACTCAAACTCCTATCAAGACATAAAACATTATTATTCCCCAGAATGTTCCCTCTAGACCCTTCCCAGTCAATCCCTAGCCCAATAGGTTATTTTTTGTCCGCTTTAGAACTTTATAAAAATGGAATTATACACTGTTTACTCTTTTGTATAAGGGTTTTTTGCACTCAGCATAATGTTTTTGAGATCCGCCCATGTTGTTTTATGTATCATTAGCGTACCCCTCTATTTCAAAGTAGCATTCCATCGTATGGATATACCAGAGTTTATTTATACATTCTCTTATTGATGGATCCTAAGCTGTCTCCAATTTTTGGCTATTATGAATAGTACTGGTATTAATTTTCTTCTGCAAGTCTTTTTGTGAACAGTTGTTTTTATATCTCTTGGGTAAGTATCTAGGAATGGAATGGCTTGGACATATTGTAGGTGTATGTTTCATTTCATAAGAAACTGCCAGGACTTTTTCCAAAGTGGTTACACCATTTTACATTCTCACCAATAATGTACGAGAGTTCCAGTTGCTCCACACCCTCACCAGCATTTGGTGTTGTCTCTATAAGTATCTGATCAATGAATAAAGACGTAGATTGTTTCTGAGTCTTGAAGTGACTATGCTCAGAACTGTTTTGGGGAGATCTCAAATGGAAGAATCAGGTTTCTTTCTTGGAGGAGAGAGTATATAACACAATGAGAAGAAGACCAATCATCTGGGTTCAAGTCCCAACTCTGCCACTTACTAGCTGTATGACCTGGGCAAGTCACTTAAATTCTCTGAGCTTCAGTTTTCTCATGTGTCATGAGGAAATGATACCAGCATCACAGGGTTGGTAGAGTGTTGAATGAGGAAATGTATCTTCGAATAGGACTTAGCACTGAACTGTGCACAGGAATGGCAGGAGCTTGTTCTTCACAGCATGGTTCAATCACTCTGTCTCCTCTTGCATCTTTTCTGAAGACCTTCTTGGTCCTTTCTCCCATCCAGCTTGCCCCTTATTTCCTCCTTTGTATCCTTTGCCTCCTTCCTGCTACCTTCGTAGAAGAACAGAACCATTGGTTAGAACAGGGCACACCCAATATTCAATGGTTCTGTTTTTCTAAGGGGCTTGATTCCCCTTAATCATGCAGATTAAGAACTAAATTTGAATTCAGCTCCACTTCTCATTAGCTGTGAGACCTGGGAGGAGTAATAAGTCTTAGTTTTCTTATCTATAAACTAGGGATAATAATACCTTGCCCCATGGGTTTTGGGGTGCATCAAATCAGTGTCTAAAGTCCCTAACACAGTGCCTGGCATAGAGTAGGTGCTCAGGAAATGGGAGCCCCTTTCCTCCCCGAGGAAAGACTCAGGTATGATCTGTTGTTTGTCATAAAAATATACAAAATATTTGGGTTCTTCCATCTTTGTTTGATGCACTAGGTCCAAAGCACAAAGTCCTGAAGGGGCCAGTCTTACTTCCCTTAGACATGCTCTATTCACTCAGTAAATACTTTTGAAGACTTCCTATGTGCCAGCCATCTGAAGTAGGCTGATAAAAAGACAGCATGGCAACCTCGTCTCTTCATAAGCTCACAAACCAGTGGGAGGTCAGAGGGCTCTTCCCATGCCCGAGGTCTGCACCCCTCTGCCCTGATTTCTAACTCACTCTCTACTCCACTCCTTACCCATTTGGGCTTGATAGAGGCCCTTGGATTTTGTCCTCTCTCTTTTGACCTTGCTACTCAGTTTTCTGACAAGGAAGGAGGCAAGACTCCTTCTTTGCAGTCAGTCCCCAAGCCCTGGTGAAAGGGGGCAATGTGCAGTGATGGTGAAATAGACGAGGGAAAGAAGAGAGCAGGGATCCATTTCAGAAAAGACCCTCCCCATCCCTCTTCCCTATCATCTTGCCACTGAAGCTTCAGAACTGCACCCAGGGCATCCCATCTCTATTCCATTAAAGATAAAAGCCTCTTTGTGTTTAACAGATGATTTCTGTGAAATGAAAATAAAAGCCTTTCATTCAGTGATCATCCCATTTTATTATTATTATTAACCACTGGTTGACTCCTACTAATTGAGCTCCTCTAGATAAAAAGTTAGCGTTTCTTAATACAGAGCAGCCACAAAACCATTTAGCAATTTTCAGAACATGCCCTCTCCGCCTTGCCTAATGAAAGGAGCCCTGGGGAGAGCGACACACAGTTGTCAGGGGTGAGCTCAGGAAGAGGGAAGTGGCTGGCCACCACTCACTACCTCATTAATTCACCATGCTCATTCTAAATGATGTCTTAAACCTACACTTCTTGAAGTGGCCCAAGCTTCATACGATGATGAATGCTTACAGTCTCCTAGACTCATAGATTTTCACTGGATAATTAGGAAATGGGGTAGGTGGATCTCTTCCAAACTGGGCTCTTGGGTAGCCTAAAGAGTTTAATTTAAATTGCTGGAGAATTTAGATATGTGGCAGGGTAGAAGGTTTTGGAAGCAAATAAAACTACATTTGAACACCAGCTATGACTTCTCCTAGCTTGTGACCTTGGGCATGTAACCCATCAGAGCCTCAGTTTCCTCACCTGCAAAGTGTAAGTAACACATACGTGGCTTCTATCTGCCCCCTCCATTTTGAGATAGAAGGAAGGAAACCTAATTGCAGAAACAGGTCATTTTGAAGGAGTCCCTGGTGAGTCGTGGATTTCCTCAGGGAACCGTTTCTGTCTGTGTTATCGTTCATCTTGGTCTCTGTCTTCATTGCCTTCTCTCGGGAGGCAGAGATATTGAGGCTGGAATGTAGGGACGCTTCCTCCAGGAGCTGTCCAAGTTCCCCCACAGATACCCGTGACAGGGGAAGGCCTGCTCATGGGTCAGAGAAGGTGGGAAATATCTCTAGGTCACAGTTTCTCAACCTCAGCACTGTTGACACCTGGGGGTGGATAATTCTCAGTTGTAGGGGGCTGTCCTATGCTTTGTAGGATGTTTAGCAGCCATCTCTAGTCTCTACCCACCAGATGCCAGAAGCACCTTCCTACTGGTGACAACCAAAAGTGTGGCTAGAGATTGCCAAATGTCCCCTGGGGGGCATACTCGCCCCAGTTGAGGACCACTGCTCTCAACCCACACCCCTGCTGCTGCTGGGAGATCACTCATCTTAAGAAACCTCCCTGCAGTGAAGTTACCCACCAGATATGCTCTCCGGAGGAAGCTGAGGTGGAGTTCCCTCCAAAAGAAGACAAACCCCGGTGCAGGCGAGCACCCCAGAAAGAATGCTTTAGGAAAAGATATAGTTATGGGCTTTGGGGTCAGATGGACAGCGGTTCAAATTCTGGCTCACCCTCAGCTGAGTGACTTGAGGCCAGGTACTTCAGCTCTCAGAGCCTCATATTTTTCCTCTGTAAAGTGAGGATAACAGTACCCTCCTCTGGAGGATATTGTCCAGATTAAATGTGATAATGTCAGAATATGATTAGAACAGTATCATGTAGATAGATGATAGATAGATTGATAGATGATACACAGATAGATTGATTGATAGATTGATAGACAGGTGATAGATAGATAGACAGATAGGTAGGTATGTAGGTAGATCGATAAATAGCAGCCACCACATCCGCTACGGCCTATGGCAGCCTTACGTACAGCAGAACGAGACGCTGCCTGGCCCTCCATCATCCTCTGAGTCGCCGGCATGTTCAAGTGTGTCTTTGAGGCTATTGTGCCAGTCTGTCTCAGCAAGGGTTTCCCTTGCTGACCCTCAACTTCATCAAACATGATGTCTTCCTCTAGTGATTGATCCTTCCTGATGACGTGTCCAAAGCAAGCGAGTCAGACGGTGTTCTATTGTGAGCCGTAAGGTTTTCATTGGCTAATTTTCACAAGTATATCACCAGGCCTTTCTTTTAGTCTGGAAGCTCTGCTGAAACCTGTCCACCATGCGTGACCCTGCTGGTGTTTTAAATATCCATGACATAGCTCCCAGCATCACAGCAATACACAAGCCACCACAATACAACAAACTGACTGACAGATGGTGGACAGTGTCACATAGCCCTGCTAAACAGACAAAAGTAGTTATTATTTCATGAGGAAGATGACAATTTACTTTAATCTTAAAAAAGAACGCACTGGCTTCTGTTCAATGTTTTATGTATTGGGGGGATTTAGACACGGCCCCACCGATGCAACAAATGGCCGGTTCACAGCCGATCTTAGGGGCTGTGTCTCAGATGAGATATTTTCGCTCTACTGGTCTCCCCCGCTTCCTTCTCTCTTCATTCCCCTTGGTCAGGGACTCGTCTACGATCTGTTGTTTGGCATAAAAATATACAAAATATTTGGGTTCTTCCATCGTCTTTGTCTGATGCTTTAGGTCTAAAGCAAAAAGTCTCAAAAGCGCCAGTCTCACCTCCCTTAGGCATGCTCCATTTACTCAGTAAATATTTTTGAGGACCTACTATGTGCCAGCTATGTGAAGTAGGTTGATGAACAGATGTCAACCTCTTCATAAACTCACAAACCAGTGGAGGAGACAGACAAGCAAATGGTCAATCACGATACATTGCGATCATTTAAAAAAATGCTTAATTTTCTAATAATTTTCCTTCCTCATTTGAAAAAATTAGTTCAGTCAGCACAAAATTATAAGTTTATGCTCATGAGGAAATGAAAGAAAGGGAAAATAAGTATAAGCAAAATAAGAAGAAGTCAGAAGAAAGATTAGTGTGCGTAACACATGTCTTTAATAGGATAGTGGTGGCCTGAAAATTTAGCTCTGAGCTTTCTAGCAGCCAATGCAAGGAAAGAAAATAAGCAGTCACAGAATAATTCAGTATGGTAAGTAGAGGAGGAGAGGTATATAATCCTGCAGGGCAGTTGGGGAAGACATCTTGTAGGAGGTCATGTCTGAGCTGAATCCTAAAGCGCAAGCAGGAGTTATGCAGATCGATAAAGGAAGGAAGGGTAATCTGGGCAGACATGTAGCGCATACAAAGTCCAGGAGACAAGGAAGAGCGTGGCAGGCTCTGAGCTTGTGAGCAAAGCTCAGGGGGCCTCTGCTTGAGCCATTTCTCTTGGCTTGAGGGGATAAGGTTGGTACCAAACTGCAGAGTGAATCGTGCCAGTAGTCTGCCCTTGCTCTTCCCACAGCAAATCAACTAAAAAGGCGAAATTCAGCAACAGCTACATTAGGTTCCAAAGAGAAAAGCACATTCTGAGATTCTGCTGTTTCTTTTTGTTCCTGGCTTGGCAGAGCAGAGAATACACGAAAATCAATTCAGAGGTAAATGCTCTGCTAATAGAAAAGCATTAACAATCAGAGCAAGCCACTGGCAGGCCTCTTTACCTCCCCTGCACTACCTGGATTGCAGATTCCTGTTGTTACTGATAAAGACAGCCCCTTGGCGTCCGCTTGCCCATTGGCTACCGTGGAAGGCCTCTGACCGTGCCCCTGGGGGCCCCTGAAAGAATGCCAAGTGCAGACCAGGTGAAAGTGATTCCCCGTGCCCATTTCTGATGTTGGCAACCGGCCAACCAGCCAATCAGTCGGTGGTGCCTGTTGAGTGTCTTCCTTATGCCACACATTGCACTGGAACCAGATTGAGGAGGGACCTTGCAGGCCTTATGTCTTGGGTCCGGTCCCCCAGGAAACAGACTCTGAGTGTGGAGCTTGCAGGAGGTTTTCTAGGGGTGCTCTCAGAAACGACACCTGTGAGGAAGAGAGGAAAGCAAGATGGGGTAGAAGGAGCTTGTCTTAGGCTGAGAGGAAGACCCTGAACGAAATGGATTGGCATGGTGGCTGCAACAATGGGCTCAAACATACCTACTGTTGTGAGGACGGCACAGGACCAAGCATTGTTTCGTTCTGTTATACATGGGGTCACTATGAGTCAGAACCAACTTAATGGCATCTAACACCATCGCCAACACCAACATTGAAGTGTTTGAGGCAGGAGAATGGCATAATCTGATTCTTGTGAAAAAATTGTTCCAGCTGGGTGTGGAGAATGAAGTGGAGGTGGCAAGAGTGGGAGCAGGGAGACCATTAGGAGCTATTGCAGGCAACCAGGCCTTGACCCTCTGACCCCTAAGTCTGTTTTCTTTTTATTACACGATCCTGCCTTTTTTTATATGCCTAACTATTCTTAAATACAACAAGGGAACATAATATTATACGCCAGAGGAGTGCAGTGAAACATTTATGGGGCTAGAGCTGACTCATCCTTAGCACAACATAATTTCAAAGCTATTCCCTTTAGGCAGTCTGGTCTAAAGGGAGAAAGAAAAGACATTGCTTCCATATCCACCTTTAGTACAGCTGACTGGGAGGGAAGGATATGACTGGATTTAAATCTCCGCTTCTGGGGGAGTTCTTTTCTTGCATCTGAAAGTACAGACTTGTGATGTGGACTTCTAACCATATGGATATATACATATTTGAAAAAAACCTTTTAATTTTAAGGGACTGATTTGG
Source organism: Dugong dugon (assembly GCA_030035585.1). Classification (NCBI taxonomy): domain Eukaryota; kingdom Metazoa; phylum Chordata; class Mammalia; order Sirenia; family Dugongidae; genus Dugong; species Dugong dugon. The sequence goes on from CM057470.1 coordinate 116,074,775, forward strand.
GGAGTATTTCTAGACAGGTTTTTGACATGTAGTTGGCAGGCAGAGAAAGAGAGAGGTTTTAGGAGAGGTGAATCCATTAAAACGCTAAAGCATTCCTGATATTAAACCTAATCAGTGAGGAAGAGTCATTCATTCATTCATTATTCCACATTCCTTCATTGTCCCTATACTTTTGTGAGTCCTACTGTGTGCTAGGCAACAGTCTAAGTACTGAGGAATCATCTGTGAGCAAAGCAGACAAAAGCCCTGCCCTCCAGAGGCTACATTCTAGTGGGAAACATCACAGAATTTCTGAAAGCTGATTCCATGAGTATAAAACCGAGGAAATGAGATTCAACAAGGATTCAGGGGACCAGAACATAATTTCTAGTCTTGTTGCTGACTCGTTGTTCTCTCGGTGAGACTACCTAACATTTGTATTTCTTCCTCATCTGTAAGGTGGAAGAATGCAGCTTGTCCTTCCTATTGCACTGAGTTGTCATACAACGCAAATAATCTGCTTTAAAAAAACATAGGCTGCTGTACTCCACAGTGTACCTGTGATGGTTAAGATTGTGTGGCAACTCGGCTGGACCCTGATTCTCAGTGGTTTGGCAGTTATGTAATGATGTAGTCATCCTCCATTTTGTGATATAATATAATTGCCTCCATGATGTGATCTGCTGTGATCAGCCAATCAGTCGTAAGGGGAGTTTCCTCAGGGATGTGGCCTGCAGCCAATATGTACTGATGGTCTGGCAAATCTCTCTGGCTTTTGTTCTCTCTGAATCCTGCATCCGACTCATCACCATCTCACCTCTGGTTCTTGGGACTTGAGCCAGTGGCCTGCCACATTGGCTGCCAATCTTGGATTCATCAGCCTCCACAGCTTGTGAGCCGGCAGCCTACTGTCTGACCTGCCGATCTTGGGTTTATCAGCTCCTGCAGCTGCTTCGTGAGTCAGAGAAGCCTCCAGCCTGACCACTGACCCAGGGAACTGGGACTTGCCAGCCTCTTCCACCTTACAGATGGGGAAATGAAGAAATACAAATACAACCATATATATATATATATATATATATATATATATATATATATATATATATATATATATATATATATATGTGTGTGTGTGTGTTTCACTGGTTTTGCTACTCTGGAGAACCCAGCCTAAGACAATACCAAACAGTTAATAACTCTGAGCATTTACTATTACTGCTGCTGCCACCCTGCCTACAGAAGTCTCTGGTCTGCCGCCTGACACGTGGATTTTGAGTTCGTCAGCCCCTGCAAGCACATGAGCCAGCAGAGGTCTTCAGTCTGTTGCTTGACACACGAATTTGGGACTTGCCAGCCCCTACAATTGCCCGAGCCATTTCCCTGAAGTAAATTTCTCTCTATATATGTATATATGCGTCCCTGGTTTCGCTTCTCCAGAGAACCGAGACAAAGACAGCAATCGCGTCTGAACCACGGAGGAGGTACGTCTGCAACGCCCAGCCCGGAAACACCGAACTGAGACTCACCAAAGTATAGTATTTAAAGCCACGGGGGCTTTTGAGATTGTCTGAGGGGGCGCAGAGCCCTTAGAGGAGGGCCACCATGATTGGTGGCTGAGGAAAGAGGTGGTGATGGAGACGGGGAAGGAGCACCCAAGAAGTGAGAGAAACATCCAGGCAGGAGTGTTGTGGAAGCTAAAATAGCAATAGTTGTCATCATTGTAGAAGTGGCAGTAAAACCTGTTGCCATCGAGTCAGTTCTGACTACTAGAGATCCTACAGGAAAGTGTAGACCTACCCCATAGGGTTTCCAAGGCTGTAATCTTTACAGAAGCAGACTGCCACATCTTCCTCCTGGGGCGCAGCTGGGGGGTTCGAATAGCTGACATTTCCCAAGAACTGGAGGTCAGGTGACGAGAAGAGTACAGGGTCTAGAAAGAGAGTGAGCTTTGCCAGAATATCCATTTATATACTGGAGGCAGGCCATGCCCCCAAGGAAACTCCCCTTTCAACCGATTGGCTACTCACATCAGATCACAAAATGAAGGGTGATCACATAGTGCCTTTCAAACCGCTGAGAATCGTAGCCTAGCCAAGCTGATATATACCATCAACCATCGTAACTGTTTTCCCACCATCTGCATCCAAGTGCCTCCGAGGCATCTCAAACTCACTCTGACAAAAGCTGGACTCCTGGCCTCCCCTCCCAAACCCTCTCCCCTGCCTGCATCTTCTGTCTTCAGGAAATAGCACCATTACTTCCACAGTTGTTCCAGCAATAAACCTGGCAACTGTCTTTGCTGCTTCCTTTTCTCTTGCCTCCTAACACCCACTTATTCCCCAGTTCCTGTAGATTTTGCCTTCTAAATGTTTCTTGAATATTTTCACTTTTCTCTATCACCTCCCTCCCTCCAAGAGGCTGTCATCTGTTACTTGGGCCATCATTGTAGATTCCTAACTTCCACGCTTGCCTCTTTTAGTTCATTCTCCCCCTTTTAAGATATTCTATTCCTTTTCGTTGCTCTTAAAAGAAAGTTCAAAATGCATAATGTGGTCTACAGGACCTGCGTGGTCTTCCCCCTCCTCCCCTCTCCAGCCTCACCCCAGGCTCTCGCCCCTCCCTCTGTGCACTTCAGCCTCACATGTTGAGTCTCTTCTTGGTGAGCCAGATTCTTCCCACTGCAGGGTCTTTGCACACTGTTCCCTCTGCCTGGAATGCTCTTCCTTTACCCCCATGCCCCTCAACCATCCACCTGGCTCATACTCATCTTGCATATTTCATCTCGCACCAGCCTAGACTTGGTGCCCTTGTACGCAAGCTCAGTGCACCGGGTACTTTTCCTTGTAATGACGTTTCTGAGTGAGCGCATCTGTTGAAAGACTGTCTCCCCTGCTAGACCTTGGAAGTCAGGATATGCCTGTATTCCCACTGCCAAGAACATGGCCTGGTACAAATCGAGTTTGCAATGAATGCTTGTTAAGAGAATAAACAAGTGAACCATCATCGCTGATGTTATAAAGCCATTTGCTCTCCAAAGATTTCAGTTATCTGATATTAGCACTCCATTTCCATGAGATTTTGTTATGTTTATTGAAATGGCTGCTTTAGGCCATCCAAGGTACAACAATTGGTCTCTAGTCACCTGGAGCAAAAGAGGGAGAGTCAGGAAAAGGAGGAGGAAATGGAATGTGTGTCTGATTGCTTCCATGAACAAATACCTCCTTTGCCATGATACCAAAAGAACTGGCTGGTGCCCGGCGACCATTACTGAATATTTTGATCAAAGATTCTATAGCAGAATCCTGATCAAAAGGGGGGAAATGCAGAACAGAATTTCAAATTTTCGTAGACATCAGACTTTCTGGAGCCAGGGAGGGTGGATGAACCCCTGAAACTATTGCCCTGAGATAATCTTTAAAACTTAAATCAAAAATATCCCCTGAAGTCTTCTTTAAACCAAATAACAGGTTAGCTTATTTAGTTAAGAACGTTTGCCTTGAGCATCATTCTGTTTTGAAGAGCTATCTATATGGGATCAAACTGACAACAGCAACTCGAAAGGTTAGATAGGAAGCTTAGGGGCAGTGCATTCATATTGATGAGAGAGGAACAATTCAGAAAAGGAGGACGAGATTAGTTGCACAACTTGAAGAATGTAATCAATGTCACTGAATTGTACATGGAGAGAGTGTTGAATCGATGTATGTTTTGCTGTGTGTATTTTCAACAGCAATAAAAAATATCTTTAAAAAAATTACTGTTTTACTCTCTTGAACCTAGCTAGTTTAAATGTGACTTCACTTCCACTGTCCCCTGCTTGAATAGGACAAACCTTAATGAATGCACTCGGCTCTAATAAGCTAGCTTCCTAGGTAACTGAATTCCCTAGTATTCCAGGGTGGCCCTGTCATGGAGCAGAGCATCATTTCCTATAACAATGTCACTGCTGCTGTTACCATTTGAGGCAAAAGCCACCTAACCAGTTTCTAGGAACCCTTCAGATAAAGAACCTGGAGTTGGTCTGAGTCTATTTCTTGTTTTTAAATTTTTCTCTGGAGCTTCCTAGATCTGATTGCCCTGAGATGGTAGAAGGGCCCTTCTGAAGCACTGTCAGCCCAGAGGTGCCTCATGACTGACAGCTCTTTTCAGATAAGAACAAGCAGCCATCTGCCAAGTGCCCCCGAGGGCTCCTGCCAAGAGAAAAAACACTCAGGGGAACAGGAGTTAAAAATAACTGAGTTCACACACTACACACACACACATAATCTTACCAACACCCTTAGCACATTCCAGTGTCAGGCTGTAGAGACCAAATCCTCCAGGGTATTTCAGAAATAATTGCATTGGAACCAGCCTGTTGGGTCCATGCCCTTTAAAGAGAAAATAAACCTGGTGCTATCACTTATCCAAACCCATAAATAGTTGACAGAAAACTCAGTCGAAACCCAGGCTCTATTTATACCGATGCTTTGCTTTTTCTGACAGGACCATCCACACCCACACTATCCCCTCCACTGGAATTTGCCTTTCTCTTAAAACTGACTGTTGGACCTGGAATGGCCAGACACAGTGGGAAGATGGGCAGAGCTTTCTAACCAGTCTTCCTCTGTGCACTCAGACCCATGACCCTGCTCCCAAGTCTCCTGGGCCCCACTGAGGTACTGGCTGCCAATGGATCCTCCTCTGAGTTTTGCAGATGTTGTCTGTATTGCTGCCACCCAGGACACCCAGGCGACCAGGCCTCTTGAGCTTTCCAAATAGAGTTGAGAACAGTTAAGCTTGCATATTTTCTGCAGAATTATTCACCTCTTGGTTCCTTTTGGAGCCCTGGTGGTGCAGTGGTTAAGAGCTCAGCTGCTAACCAAAAGGTCGGCAGTTGGAATCGACCAGCCACTCCTTGAAAACCCTATGGGGCAGTTCTACTCTGCCCTATAGGGTCGATATGACTTGGAATCAACTTGACAGCAATATGTTTTTGGTTGGTTCCCCTTGGTGGTGCAACAGTTAAGCACTCAACTACTAACAAAAGGCTGACAGTCTGAACCCACCAAGTGGCTCCATGGAAGAAAGACCTAGCAGTCTGCTCTTGTAAAGATTACAGCCTAGAAGACCCTATAGGGCAGTTCTATTCTGTCACATGAGGTCACTATGAGTTGAAAATCGACTTGATGGCATCTAACAACAATAACAATGTTACTTCCAAAAACCAAGGAGGTAGACAATGCCCTTTCTCCAGCCAGACCAAGACTATAAGGAAAATAAGATGAATTATGTATTTGGTGCTGCTGCTTTTTAGCTGCCATAGAGTACATTCCAACTCATGACAACCCCACTTGTGCAGAGTGGAACTGCTCCATAGTGTTTTCAACGCTGTGCCCCTTTGGACGCAAATCACCAGGCCTATCTTCCAAGGCACCTACGGGTGGGTTCGAACTGCCAACCTTTTGGCTAGTAGTCATGCGCTTAACCATTTGTACCATCCAGAAATGCTTATTTAGTGCTTACCAGGTTCAAACACTTTTCTAACTGCTTAACAAGCTTTACTTTTCATTTCAGTTCACAACGACCCTACAAGTTATGTATTATTTATTATTATTATTACCACCACTTTACAAATAGGGAGGGTGAGGTTGAGAGCAGTTCATTGACTTGCCCCTTCGTTGTCAGGCAGATGGCAAAGCTTTACTGGAACACATTATCTGTCTTACCTCTAAAACCCAAGCTCTTAAAAGTAATAAAAATAGCAATAGCTGACACCTACTGAGCACTTTATCCTATGCCAGGAGCTGAGCTAAGCATTCAACATGCATCATCTCACTTCACCCCCATAGTTATCTTTCAGATAGGTATCACTGCATCCATTTTAGAGATGAGGTCACTGAGAACCAGAGTGGCTAAGTACTAGCCCAAGGACTTCTGGCTGGTGAGTGGAGGAGCATGCATTCCAGCCCAGGTCATGTGACCCCAGAGCCTAAGATCTTAACCACAGCACTATGAGGACTTCTAAGGAGCCCTGGTGGCACAAACGGTTAAGCATTCAACTGTTAACCAACAGGTTGGTGGTTCAAACCCACCCAGCAGCTCTGTGGGAGAAAGACCTGGCGACCTGCTCCAGTAGAGATTACAGCCTAAAAAACCCTATATGGGGCAGTTCTACTCTGTCACATGCAGTCTCTATGAGTCAGAATCTACTCGATGACACCCAACAACAACAAAGGTTTCACAGAGGAACTCTTGCCCGCATTGAAGTGTCATCTCAAAATGTCTCCCTATTTAGCCCCATGTCTGTCACCAACAAACTTATATCCAATAACAAAAAATTCAAGCCAGTAGCAAAAGAGGTAGAGTTTGATTCTCAAGGGTACAGTTCAAATCCTTGTCTTATTCTTAGGACATCTTGGAAGTGGACACTGAGGGCTAAAATCGTTATTTAAAGCTTTGAGCACGCAGACATTTTCTGTATAAATTTCTGAATGAAAAGGGGAAAACAACCTCCTTTCTTTTTCAATTTGCCTTTCAAACACACATCTGGAAAGACTGTGTTGACGGACCTCTCATAGTGTCATAGTACATTACCAGCTTGACCCTCAGTTCGTTGTAATTATCCATATATAACAGCTGTGGGAAAGAACCAAAACAATCGACTTAGTTTAGAGGACTCCAAAGTCAGCTCACAGCTCCAGAACTTCCTACTAATAGGGAGATTGTGAAGGAAAAGACCATAAAACCATCACCTTGACACTTCACTGGTCCCCATCCCTGATATTGGGATGTTGGGGAGATCAGAGTAACCAGTAACGCCACAGAACAAACCGGAGCAGCCTGCAGAGAAAGCTGACAACAAGTCCAGGTGCGTGGAGGGGACTGGATGAGTAAGTGGTGAGGTGGTCAATGAAAGGAGACATCTGTGTAGAGATCTGACTCACCAAGAGCCACTTTCTCTCTGTGATTCCATCTGAAGCCTTAAGTCAGGTACTTCCTCCCCATGCTGTGCTCCTATGAGTTTGCAGGGTCCCTCAAAGGTCAAGGAATTGGAAAAGTCTTGATAGACTCTAACAGAACATTTTAAGTATCACAGATTCGGAGTTCCCCAGGGCGATTCATGTTCTCTCCGTCATGACTTCGCAGCTGCCTTTGCTTGGGCTTCTCTACAGCTCTTTTGGGGTCCCTCCTCTTCTTCCTCACCCACCTGTGAAAGCTCCCATCCTTGTGTTGAGGTACAAGGACCGAGGTCTTTGGAATCAGATGGAACTGGGGTCAAACTGAGTCTCCCCACTTTCTGGTCGTGTGTCCTTGGGTTAGCTACTTCATTTCTCTGAAATGCAGATCCTCATCTGTAAACACACAGAGCATAATCATGCTGGGAGAAATAATAAAATACGAATAAAAAGGTTGGTCCTTAATAAGTGCTAGAGTACACCGCCCCCCAGCACAGTGCCCAGTAGCCATAAAAACGATAATAATAGCAGTATTAAATAACCACCATGCACGAGCTCTGTGCTAAACACTTCACAGTTATTGTCTTATGAATCCTCCCAACAGCCCTATGATAGCATTAATGCACTCTTAAGAGCTAGGGAAGGAGCCCTGCTGGTGCAGTGGTTAAGAGCTCAGCTGCTAACTGAAAGGTCCATGGTTCGAACCCACCAGCCACTCCACAGGAGAAAGATGTGGCAGTCTGCTTCTGTAAAGATTTACAGCCTTGGAAACCCTATGGGGCAGTTCTACTGTGTCCTGTAGGGTCACTATGAGCCAGCATCAACTCGACAGCAATGGGTCTAGGTTTTTTTTTAAGAGGTGGGGAAACCAAGTTCCAGAAAGAGTATGTGGCATGTGCGAGGACACAGTTGGAAAGTGGCTAAGTAGGGATTAGAGGCAACTGTCTGACTCCAGATCCCCCACTCTTAACCATCGTAGTGCATAAGGAGGTGATGGCCTCTTCTCTTCTCGTCCTTTGTTCTGTCATTTTCTTCCTCCCTTATCCTTTCCTCTAAACTTCCTTCCTTCCCTGGGTTAACTCTTGCTGTATTTGTTCTTTACGTCTACAAAGCATCTTGGGATTATAGAAGAATGTTCGTGTAGTTACTTAATCCAACACACGTGTATTATGCGTTTTCCGGCTATCAGGCGCTATTCAAGGGACATCATCAATGCCATCTCAGTGCCCACAAGTCTCCTATCCAATGGACAGAGAAAAACTCAATGTCCCCCATTGGACAGAATCAAAACAAAACAACAACAACAAAAAAAAAAAAAAAAAAAAACCCAGCATCTCTGAGAATTTGAATGTCTTACTCAAGGCCAAAGTCCCAGGGTGGTACAAATGGTTAATGTACTCGGCTGTTAACTGAAAGGTGGGAGGCCTGAGTCCACACAAAGGTGCCTCAAAAGAAAGGCCTGGTGACCTACTTCCAAAAAATCAGACAGCAAAAACCCTATGAAGCATAGTTCTACTCTGGCACACATAGAGTCGCCATGAGTAGGAGTCAACGTGACGGCAACTGGTTGATGGTACTCAAGGCCACACAGCTAGAATTTGCGAACTCTGTAATGGAAACCTGGTTGAGCTGACACTCCACTCAGCATTTTCCTAACTGTGCCCCACACAAACGAACAACAACACAGACAAGAAGGTGAGCTAAGCTCTATTAAACATTTACAACATGCAGGAACTCCGCTACTTTGAATAAATTATCCTCCCCAAAAGAACCCCATGAGATAAGTACTCTTTTTATCCCCATTTTGCAGAAAAGGAAACGGGCTCAGAGAGGTGAAATAGCTGATGGGTTGAACACCTAATAAGAGGTGAAGCCAGGATTTCAACCCGCCTCTCCTTAATTATAATGCCTATCCTCTTAACCGCTATGCTCTACTTCCTCTCAAAAGAAGTTAAATAAAAGATAAGCCTATATCTTGGTAAGTGCCAAAGGAGGAGGCAGGTAATTTATATTCTGAGGGTTCAAAGAAGGAGACATTCCACCAGACCGAGTCTAGATCAACTAGATGGTGCCCGACCACCAGCACCGACTGCTCTGATAGGGATCACAATATAGCATCCTGGACAAAGCTGGAGAAAAATGTAGAACAAAATTCCAACTTACAAAAAAAGACCAGGCTTACTGGTCTGACAGATTGGAGAAACCCTGAGAGTATGGCACCCGGGCACCCTTTTAACTCATTACTGAAGTCACTCCTGAGGTTCACCCTTCAGCCAAAGGTTAGACAGGCCTATAAAACAAACAATAACACAGGTAGTTCAACCATGTATATAAGACTAAATGGGCACATCAGCCCAAAAACAGACGAGACAGCAGGAGGGACAGGAAAATTGGGCGAATGGAAATGGGGAACCCAAGGTCGAGAAGGAGAGAGTGTTGACACATCACAGGGTTGGCAACCAATGTCACAAAACAATATGTGTATTAACTGTTTAATGAGACACTAATTTGCTCTGTAAACTTTCACCTAAGCACAATTAAAAAAAAAAATAGAAGGAGACATCAGTGGAGGATGGCGGAAGCTGGAGTTGTACTTTGGTTCCCAGAAACTTCACTTCACCCCTAGGAGCCTCAGTTTCCTCTGCTGAGAAGTGTAAATACTAGTATCCATCTCAGAGGCTCAAGGTCCCTGGGTAGTGCAAGTGGTTAACATGCTCAGCGCTAACTGAAAGGTTGGAGGTTTGAGTCTACCCAGAGGCACCTTGGAAGAAGGACCTGGTGATCTGCTTCCAAAAAATCAGTCATTGAAAACCTATGGGAGGTGGAAACCACTGAAATGTCCACCAACAGATGAATAGACAAAGAGAATGTGGTACATACACACGATGGAATACTACTCAGCCCAAAAGAGAAATGAAATCCCGATGCAGACTACAACATGGGTGAACCCTGAAAACATCACGCCGAGGGAAATCAGTCAGTTGCCAAAGGACACATATGGGAGGATCTCACATGAATAAGCACATATATAGAAACCAAAAATTGTTAGTGGTTACAGGCAGGGGAGAGAAGGAGACAGGGGAGGGGGGTTTTGCTTAGGGGGCATTGAGGTTATGGGAATGGTGGTAGAATGATTTGGAAAAGGTACCAAGGATGGTTGCACAACTTAAAGAATGTAATCAGTGTCACTGAACTGTTCATGTAGAAATTGTTGAGATGTTGTATGTTTTGTTATGCATCTTTTACCACAATTAAGGAAAAAAACAAACCCTACTCTGACACACATGGGGTTGCCGTGAGTTGGGGTTGACTCCACGGTAAGTGGGTTATCTCAAAGGCTCACTGTGGGGGTTTAGGAGGCTACCGTACAGAAGAGCACAGAGGGGCTTGATGGCGTGTTTTCTAAATGGAAGATCTGCCTTAGGGGCTGTCATGGATTGAACAGTGTCACCCCAAAACATGTGTCAACTTGGTTAGCCAATGATTCCCAGTATTGTGTGGTTGTCCTCCATTTTGTGATCTGATGTAATTTTCCTAAGTGTTGTAAATCCTAATCTCTGCCTGTGGTCAATGAGGTAAAATTAGGTTATGTTAAAGAGGATTAGGGTGGGATGCAACACCCTTACTCAGGTGACAGTCCTGATCCAATGTAAGGGGACTTTCCCTGGAGTTTGGCCTGTGTCATCTTTTATCTTACAAGAGATAAAAGGAGAGAGAAGTGAACAGAGAGAGGGACCTCTTTACCACCAAGAAAGAAGAGCCAGGAGCAGAGTGTGTCCTTTGGACCCAGGATCCCTGCACTGAGAAGCTCCTCAACCAAGGGAAGATTAGTGACAAGGACATTTCCCCAGAGCCAACAGAGAGAGAAAGCCTTCCCCCGGAGCTGGTGCCCTGAATTCAGATGTCTAGCCTCCTAGACTGTAAGAAAATAAACTTCTATTTGTTAAAGCCATCCACCTGTGGTATTTCTGTTATAGCAGCGCTAGATAACTAGGACAGAGGCCCTCACAGTGGTCTTTTCTTTCCCCGCCACCTTTCCCCTGAGTGTGTGAGTCAGACGCGCCTGAATATGAAGACATGCCGACTGACTTCCTTGGCTTACCCCTGGGAGCAATCTGGAAGCCTCAAGTAATTGTCTCGAAAGAACCAGTTTGGAGAAAGTACATTACAAGAGGCAAGGAAATTGCCTAATCCTCCTACTGTTGAGTCCTCAATTTGCAGAAGCTCAGAATCAAAATAACGAGGAAATAAGCATCGGGGGCCTATTCTGAGCCAGTTCTGCCACCAGCGCCTGGCTGTCGCTCTCTCAGGCTGGAGGCTCCACCTTTCAGGGTGGAGAAGTCTCTGAGGCCACCTGGAAGTGGCTACAAGGTTAGAAAAGGCCAAAGGGGAGAGAGAGGAGATCACCCAGGAGCCGCTGAAGGACGCGGGGTCTGAGGGGGCTGCAAGTCTTAGCTCAGCCACCCACCAGCTGTGTGGTCTCCAGGCCTCCGAATCCTCTCCAGGAAAGGGATTGGTGCTAAAACATACAGGGAGTTCAAGCACAGAGGGTCATCAAGAGTTGGGGTCAACTCGACAGCAACTGGTTTCGGGGGGCTCTCTTTATATATGTATAAATATGTACAGGCAGTCCCCGGATTACGAAGTCCGACTTACGGACAATTCTTACTTGCCTTTCCGTGTTACGTAAATTTGCCCTCACTTTGAAATGACTGAATCAACCCCTGCTGAAAAGAAATCTTCATCTCAGTCACCTTCACTTGCTGTACATGTAGCTTCTAAATCACTGCAATGGCTTCAAGTCTTTTCTTGCACTAAAGGAAGGCTAAATAAGCACCTGTTATGACTTACCTATACGTGTTAGGCTGGGTTCTCTAGAGAAGCAAAACCAGTAACGCGTGTATATATATATATATATATATATATATATATATACACATAAAGAGAGAGATTTATATCAAGGAAATGGCTCACGTGGTTTTTAGAGGTTGTAATGTCCCAAGTCCGTGGGGCAGGAAAGAGGCTTCTCCAGATTCACGTAGCCGCAGGGGCTGGCAAACCCAAGATCAGCAAGCTGGAGAGCAGGGCTGCAGCAGGCTGTGAAGATCAATGAATCTCAAGACTGGTAAGCAAGCTGCTAGCTCAAGTCCCAAGAACCAGAGGTCAGATGAACAGGAGCCAGCTGCAGGATCCTAGAACTAGCAAAACCCTGGCAAGGAGAGCAGGAAAGAACTAGGTGGGGGAGGGCGGAGAGATGAAGGCTGAGGGGGCAGTGAGCTGCCACAGGCCCCACCCCCACTGGTACCACTCAGCAGATCCCATCGTGGGGGGATCATGTATGAAATTTCAACAGAGAAGTGATCACAACATTATATGACTGCCCAAACACTGAGAATCATGGCCCAGCCAAGCTGACACACAATCTTAACCATCACACTACACATTCAGCTTAAAGACACAGTTAGTAACGGATCTCATTCATAACTCAGGGACTACCTGTATGTATATATCTTATTGGCTCTGTTTCTCTGGGGAACCCTGACTGATACAGCCCACTTCACACTCTCCAGAGTCCCTCCTGGAGGATAAATGATATAGTCACCATTTTGTTGTTCTTAGCTGTCATTGGGTCGCCCCCATGCACAAGGGGATCAAATCATTTTATCTATAGGGTTTTCACTGGCTAGTTTTTAGAAGTAGATCACCAGGCCTTTCTTCCTATTTGCTCTCTGCCAAGTTCTTTACCTTCGTTGTTTTATTTAATTCGTTCTCACATTCCATGAGGTATTGACTCCATTCTACAGATGAGAAAAGTGAAGTTAAGGAAGGTCATATGAAGTGGCAAAGCCCAGGTTCAGCCCCAAGTATTTCTGTCTCCCAAGCACTTCCTCTTTTCAGTACAAGAGTTCGATGGTGGGTATTTCGTCAAATCTCGTCTGTCTTAGTCAAGATGCTACGCTGAAACCTGTTCAGCATCACAGCGACACACAAGCCTCCACTGACAGACATCGGTGGCTGCGCATGAGCTACATTGGCTGGGAATCAAACCTGGGTCTCCCGCATGGAAGGTGAGAATTCTACCACTGAAGCATCACTGCCCCCTATATCTAGGTAGTTCGGGAGCATATACACTCATTTAATGGTCACGCTACAAACAAGGAAATCGAGGTGAGAGGAGTAACTTGCTCACAGTCACACAGCAGAGCCAGGATTTGTACCCACACATTCTCTGCTATTCTTTGCTCTCACGACTGCACATGCCTGCCCCACATTCTGGAATTGCCTCCCGGTGTCCTTGGTAAGGAGGCTCTGTGGGGCTCCAGGCAGCACCGGCCAGCGGTGAGCCTGGGAGCCGTTCTCAGAACTCCCTGGGATCCCGAAGTTTAGTTCCTCACAAGCCACAAGGGTGAGCCGAACCCTGTCTACGTTACTCTCAGCCATGGCTGCCCTTCAATTGCTAACGAACAAACGGAGCCTCTTTTCTTTTGCAGGGCCATAGAACTATTCGTTCAGAATGGCCCTTGTTGAGCCCATCCTCACAAGCAGACTTAAATAAATCACTCCCATTTTCCATGACTTATGCATTAAATACACATCTGTAAAACCCCCTCGTCAACTGTAGGACTTTGAAGATATGGGGTTTTAATTGGACACTAAATCAATTTTCCTATCTCTGTTGATGGAATTTTTTAAATATTCCTAGCTTTATTTAAAGCAGCGGTCCTTGTTATGTGATTAAAAAATAAAGCCCTCCCTCAAACCCTGATAACGTTGATACCTGCTGCTGTACTTACTTTCCATAATTCGAATCCCAGCTTAGACGCTGATGGAGAGAGAGTGGAATGACTCTCGGGGAGCGGAGCAGCGGAGCGCTCAGATAACACTGGAAAGTAAAAGGTAGAAAAGTGACTGGATTCCCAAAGAAATGTGCCTGGTATGGGCAGAAGAAGCAGAGACCCTGTGGCAGAGGGGGCTGGGAGGGGGAGAGAACAAAGGAGGGAGAGGGGGAGAGAAAGAGGAGATAGAGAGAGATGTGAATACTGGGGAGTGCGGGAGTGGGGGCAGGGAAATCATTTGCTCTCTGCCAAGTCCTTTACCGCCATTGTTTCATTTAATCTGCTCTCACGCTCCTTGAGGTACTGGCTCCATTCTACAGATGAGAAAACTGAGGTTTAGGAAGATCATATTGTTGTTGTTGGGTGCCATCAAGTTGATTCTGACTCATAGGGACCCCATGTGACAGAGTAGAACTGCCCCATAGGGTTTTCTAGGCTGTGATCTTTAGGGGAGCAGATTGCCAGCTCTTTCTCCCACAGAGCCACTGGGTGGGTTTAAACTACCGACCTTTGGGTTAGCAGCCAAGCAATTAACTGTTGTGCCAGCAGGGCTCCTTAGGAAGGTCATATGAAGTGGCAAATCCAGGATTCGGCCCCAGGTGTTTCTGACTCCCAAGCACTTGCTCTTTTCCATACGAGGGCTTGGTGATGGGTTTTGCCAAATCTTGTTGGGGCCCCACCTCCCTGTTAGATGACAATTGATCACATGAAAATGTAGAGGTGATAATGGGTGAGAAGCGCTAATATGTTGGTGAGTTTCCCACTTAAATGCTACCATTCCTCAGGGGTCCTGGGAAATAAGGCCTTATATCTTGTAAGGAAATGAGCTCCATGTCGGTGGAAATAATCCGGACAGCCCTCTGATCACTTCTGAGATACCACTAGCGAACTCAGAAGTCCCTGTAAGTGTACAAATGGAGACGTTTCAGGCACCGTAGTGAATGCTTGCAGTGACGACTTTCTGAAAGTGGGGTCCCCAGGCCACCTGCATCAGGACCCCCAGGGAGGTGTTCTAAAGGGCCTTCTTTCTGGCTTCTCTGGGAATTTCCATGCCCTCAGCCTTTCCAGACCACTTCCCGGGTTGAGAATTTCCCAAGGCCTTCCTGACTTCATCCATTTATTTATTCATTCAAATGATACATTTATGAAGCTCCTGCTCCAAACCAGTTCCTGCAGGGCTGCAGGGCGCTGAGTCCTCAGAGGTAAATCAAAGTCTGTACCTCCTCAGAAAACTCACAGATGGGTTGGGGTTTGGAGGTGGACCCACGACCCCACGTGGAAAGTGCTTCTTTAGTAAGAAGCCCTGGGTGGCACAAACAGTTTGCTGTCAACTGTTAACCAAAAGGTTGGTGGTTTGAACCCAACCAGTGGTGCCACAGAAGAAAGTCCTGGCAATGTTTTTTCTGCAAAGATTACAGCCAAGAAAACTTTATGGAGCATGGTCCTATCTGTCACACGTGAGGACACCATGAGTCAGAATCAACTCAACAGCAACAGGTTTTTTAGTAAGAAGCCCAGGGTCTGTCGGAGGATGGAGGAGCCAAGGCCAGATCACAGGGCTCAGGGAGGTTCCCTTCAGAAGGCAACTCAAGGGTGACCCCCCAAGGGTGATCAGGAGGAGGAGTCAGGAGGAAGGGGCAGTGATGAGGCAGAGGGATTGGTGTGTGTGAAGCCTCTAGTGCATGAAACAACCTGCCACACTCTGCCTCTTCCTCACTCTAGAACTCTGGTACACGGGGGCCATTTAATACACAAAGCCCCAAAAGAGCCCTAGGGTGCAAGGGAGTGAAATACCTTGAGATAACCTATGGATGGCCACATCTCCACGCTCAGCAACATGTTTGCCTTCCTGAGACCTGAAAATCAGTAGGAAGAGTTTTGGCTTCCAGTACCTCCTGGAAGGAGCCCTGGTGGTGCAACCCTAGAGCTGTTCAGGGTTGTGTGTATTATATAGTGTCTCAGGCTGGGTTCTCTAGAGAAGCAAAACCAGTGAAGCGTGTGTATACAGACAGAGAGAGAAAGAGATTTATATCAAGGAAATGGCTCACATGGTTGTAGAGGCTGGAAAGGCCCAAGACTGTGGGTCTGACTCACATAGCTGCAGGGGCTGGCAAACCCAAGATCAGCAGGTCAGACAGCAGGCCTCTGGCTTACAGGCTGCAGAAGTTCAGCAAATCCCAAGATTAGCGGGTAAGACGGTAAGCTGCTGGCTCACGGGCTGTGAAGACCGATGAATCCAAAGATCGCCATTTAAGCTGCTAGCTCATATCCCAAGAACTGGCAGTCAGATGAGGATCCAGAGTGGACAAAAGCCAGTGAGCTTTGCCAGAAAGTCCCCATATATCGGATGCAGGCCACACCCCCAAGGCAACTCCCTTTCAACTGATTGGCTGCTCATAGCAGATCTCATTACAGAGGTGATTACATTATATCAGATCTCATGATGGAGGTGATTACATCATTACATAGCTGCCAAACTACATCATAACTGCCAAACCACTGAGAATCATGGCCCAGCCAAGTTGACACACAACCTTAACCATTACATATAGTTTCCCATGTGCAAGAGCTCTAGAGTGAGGAAGAGACAGAATGTGGCTGCTAACCAAAAGTTTGCGGTTCGAACCCAACCAGTGGCTACACGGGAGAAAGACCTGACAACCTGCTCCCATGAAGATTACGGCCAAGAAAAACCCTATGGGGCAGTTCTACCCTCTGACATGGGGTTACTCTGAGTTGAAAACCAACTCAACGGCACCTAACAACAACAGTACCTTCTGGGGGAAAAATCATTCCTTCCTTCTTTCATTCATTCACTCATTCAGTAAATAAATATTCATTCAATAAATAAATATCCACTATGTACCAAGCCTCGTAATAAACTCTGGAATACAATGACAACATATGATGATGTCACATGGCCATCAATGACAAACTCTAGGCTGGGCATCTTGGAGCTCCCAGGAGAGGGGAAAAGACCACCGCTTTGCGAGCAAACTCCTAGTGTCTTTAATAGATTTCTCTCTGTGTATCTTGTGGCTCCAGCAGCATATTCTGCTGACCAGGAAGTTTTCCAGGGAGGGATCAAGGGCCACCCCCATGGGACCAAGAGTAGGGGACAAAGCTTCCACAGGTACCTCATGGTGACATTTTTAAATTCAAAGCACTCAACACCCATCCTCTCTCCAGAGTTCAAGTTGGAAATAATTAGTCAAGTCCTAGGCAGCATCCTGCCCAGAGAGAATACAGAATGAAATTGCCACAGGAAAAACAAAATAGCATATTGTGGCTGGTTGC
This sequence comes from Dugong dugon, assembly GCA_030035585.1. Classification (NCBI taxonomy): domain Eukaryota; kingdom Metazoa; phylum Chordata; class Mammalia; order Sirenia; family Dugongidae; genus Dugong; species Dugong dugon. The sequence continues at coordinate 116,091,825 of CM057470.1, forward strand.
AGAAGTGTCCTTGACTTTGGAAAACTCTAAGCTGAGGATGGATCAAGTGCAAAACGGCTTTGTGCAAGCTTCAGCTTCGAGCTGGCTTTCCCCTTCAAAAGCAAGACAGGTTCCTTTGTTTGTAGACTTGGCAGGCTTTCTCGGGGCCCAAATCTACCATCAGTTCCCCTACAATTAGAGGCTTTGTGAAGGCCATTGAACTCTCGAAGGATTATTCCTTTCTGTAAATTTCCCAGAACCTTAAGGCTGCTTGGAATTCATTTGTTGCCTCCTTTTATCCACTAGCTTCTCCAAAAGTATTCTTGATATCAGAACAATAATAATAACAATATCATCACAACTACCGTTCACTGAGAGGCTAGTATGTGCCAAGCGCTTGATGCATTTTGTTGCATTTAATCCTCCTAATTACCTTAACGGGGCAGTGGTGGTTCAGTGGTAGAATTCTCATCTTCCATGCAGGAGACCCGGGTTCTATTCCCAGCTAGTGCACCTCAAGGGCAGCCACCACCCATCTGTCAGCAGAAGCTTGTGCATTGCTATGATGCTGAACTGTTTTCAGCAGAGCTTCCAGACTAAGATGGACCAGGAAGAAAGACCTGGAGATCTACTTTCAAAAATCAGCCAGTGAAAACTGTAGATCACAACAGTCTAATCGCATTTGCTCGAGGTCTCCACGAGTCAGGGGCCAACCTCAGTGGCAGCTAACAACAACAATAACAATGATTATCCTATATGGTTGGTATTTGTAGTGGATACTGTGGTGTGCTGCCAAGGCACCCTTCAGACTGAGACACTCATTACCCTAGCTTCTGTGAGAATTGGTGGCTGACAACTCTCAGTCCCTCCCCAAGAATTATAAATGTCTGGTAGAAGGGAACTGCTTGAACCAAGGTCACCTTTTTTCCCTTGGGACAACCTGCTTCCAATGGCTGGCCCAGCCCTCTTTCCTCCGGGCAGGAAGACTCTGTAGGGTCACCCCAGCCCCAGGTAGCTGATGATATTATAATTGGCCGAGACCTCTGTTGCAACCATATCACAGTTGAACTTCTCACTCTGCCCAGTCCTGCTTCCTTTACTCCCCTGCAGGTGTTGAGCCCTAGAACTCTCCCCAGTAAACCTCCTGCACACAAGTTTGCACCTCAGAGTCTGTTTCCAGGTGAACCTAACCTACCCAGTTGCTGTCAAGTCAATTCTGACTCATGGTGACCCCGTGTGTGTCAACTGTGCTCCATAGTGTTTTCAACGGCTGATTAAAAAGTTGGTTGCCAACTAGACAGTGCCCGGCTACCACCACTTACTACTCTGACAGGGCGCACTACAGAGGGTCCTAGACAGAGCAGGAGAAAAATGTAGAGCAAAATTCTAAGTCACAAAAAAAGACCAGACTTACTGGCCTGACAGAGACTGGAGAAACCCCGAGAGTATGGCCCCCGGACACCCTTTTAGCTTGGTAGTGAAGCCACTCCCGAGGTTCACCCTTCAGCCAAAGATTAGACTGCCCCATAAAACAAAACAAGACTAATGGGGCACAATAGCCCAGGGGAAAGGACTAGAAGGCAGAAGGGGACAGGAAAGCTGGTGATAGGGAACACAAGTTTGGGAAGGGAGAGTGTTGACATGCCATGGGGTTGTTAACCAATGTCACAAAACAATATGTGTACTAACTGTTTAATGAGAAACTATTGTTCTGTAAACCTTTATCTAAAGTACCATAAAAAAAATTTTTTTTTAAAGTAGGCCGCCATAATATAGTTCATAAAGTATATGTTCTACATCCCAATGTGATGAGTAATGTCTGGGGTCTTAAAAGCTTACTAGTGGCCATCTAAAATACAACTATTTGTCGTTACACATCTGAAATAAAAGAGAAAGAAGGAAACTAAAGACTCAGAGAAGAAACTAGTCTACAGGACTTATAGTCGACACGAACCATGGCCTCACCTACACAAAGACCAGAAGAACTAGATGGTGCCCAGCTACCACTACTGACTGTTCTGATCAGGGCCACAGTAGATGAACCCTCATAGAACAGGAGAAAAATGTGGAACGAAACTCAAATTCTTAAAAACACTAGACTTGCTGGACTGGTTGAGAGTAGAGGACTCCCTGAGACTATTGTCCTGAGATACTCTTTAAACTTTAAACCAAAATTATCACTTGATGTCAGCTCTTAGCTAAATAACAAATTGGCTCATAAATAAGAAATTCACCTCTGAGTAATAAGCTCCTTTAAAAAAAATCCGTTGTTGTTAGATGCCAATGAGTCAGTTCCTACTCATAGCGATCCTAGGTACAACAGAATAAAACACTGCCCCGTCCTGTGCCATCCTTACAATCATTGCTATGTTTGAGCTCATTGTTGCAGCCACTGTGTCAATCCATCTCACCGAGGGTCTTCCTCTTTTTCAATGACCCTCTACCTTACCAAGCATGATGTATTTTTCCAGGGACTGGTCCCTCAAGAGAACATGTCCAAAGTACATGAGATGAAGTCTCACCACTCTCGCTTCCAAGGAGCACTCCACTTGTACTTCTTCTAAGAAAGACTTTTTCATTCTTCTGGCTGCCCATAGTATATTCCATATTCTTCACGAACACCATAATTCAAAGGCATCAATTCTTTCCAAATGAGTTGTGGAATGCCATCAAGGACAACATACGTGAAGAAAGAAAGAGGTCATTAAAAAGACAGGAAAGAAAGAAAAGACCAAAATGGATGTCAGAAGAGACTCTGAAACTTGCCCCTGAATGTCAAGTAGCTAAAACAAATGGATGAAATGATGAAGTAAAAGAGCTGAACAGAGGATTTCAAAGGGCAGTTCAATAAGACAAAGTAAAATATCATAATAACGTGCAAATTTCTGGAGTTAGAAAACCAAAAGGGAAGAACACACTCAGCATTTCTCAAGATGAAAGAACTAAAGAAAAAAATTCAAGCCTCAAGTTGCAATAGTGAGGGATTCTATGAGCAAAATATTGAAAGACGCAGGAAGCATCAAAAGAAGATGGAAGGAATACACAGAGTCACTGTACCAAAAAGAACTGGTTGATGTTCTGTCATTTCATGAGGTAGCATCTGATCAAGAACTGATGGTACTGAAGGAAGAAGTCCAGGCTGCACAAGACATTGGCAAAAAGCAAGGCTCCAAGAATTGATGGAATACCAATTGAGATGTTTCAACAAACAGATGCAACTCTGGAAGTGCTCACTCATCTATGCCAAGAAATTTGGAAGACAGTTACCTGGCCAACTGACTGGAAGACATCCATATTTATGTCTATTCTAAAGAAAGGTGATCCTCAACTGAACATGGACATTGTCGAACAATATCGTTAATATCACATACATGTAAAATTTTGCTGAAGATCATTCAAAAATAGTTGCAGCAGTACATAGGGAACTGCCAGAAATTCAAGCTGGATTCAGAAGAGGACATGGAATGAGGGATATCATTGCTAATGTCAGACGGATATTAGCTGAAAGCAGAGAATACCAGAAAGATGTTTACCTGTGTTTTATTGACTATGCAAAGGCATTTGCCTGTGTGGATCATAACAAATTATGGATAACATTGGGAAGAATGGGAATTCTAGAACACTTAATTGTGTTCATGAGGAACCTATACCTAGATCAAGAAGCAGTTATTTGAAAAGAACAAGGGTATACTGCATGGTTTAGTCAGGAAAGGTGTGGGTCAGCGTTGAATCTTTTCATCATACTTATTCAATCTATATACTGAGCAAATAATCTGAGAAGCTGGACTGTATGAAGAAGAACTTGGCATCAGGATTGGAGGAGAACTTGTTAACAACCTGTGTTATATGGATGACACAACCTTGCTTGCTGAAAGTGAAGAGAACTTGAAGCACTTACTGATGAAAGTCAAAGACCACAACCTTCAGTATGGATTACACCTCAACATACAGAAAACAAAAATCCTCACAACTGGACCAATAAACAACTTCATGATAAATGGAGAAAGATTAAAGTTGTCAAGGATTTCATTTTACTTGGATCCACAATCAACACCCATGGAAGCAACAGTCAAGAAATCAAAAGATGCATTGCACTGGGCACATCTGCTGCAAAAGACCTCCTCAAGGTGTTCAAAAGCAAAGATGTCACCTTGAAGACTAAGGTGCGCCTGACCCAAGCCATAGTGTTTCAATCACCTCATATGCATGTGAAAGCTGAACAATGAATAAGGAAGACTGAAAAAGAATTGACACCTTTCAGCTGTGGTGTTGGTAAAGAATGCTGAATGAACAAACCATCTGTCTTGGAAGAAGTACAGCCAGGATTCTCCTTAGAATCAAGGATGGTGAGACTTTGTCTCACATACTTTGAACATGTTATCATGAGGGACCAGTCCCTGGAGAAGTACATCATGCTTGGTAAAGTGGACGGTTCAGCAAAAAACAGGAAGACCCTCAACAAGATGGATTGACACAGTGGTTGCAACAATAGGCTCAAGCATAACAATGATCATGAGGGTGGCACAGGACTGGGCAGTGTTTCATTCTGTTGTACATAGGGTCACTATGAGTCGGAACCGATTCAACGGCACCTAACAACAACAAAAACATATTATATTTTGTTTTATTTCATTTTTCTGATTATACAAGTAATGCATCATCATTACAGAAAAATTTGAAAGGCAAAGGAAAGTGTAAGAAAGCAAGAAAAAATACACCCTTCAACCCCACCATTCAGTCACAACCACAAAATAGCATATTTTCTTCCAGTCTTTGTGCTTTGGGTTCTTACATAACTGATGGAGTATTTTTCACAATTTCTCTCCCTTGCTTTTCTCATTAAATATTGTAGCATAAATATTTATAATATAATTTCAAATTCTGAAATTTGAGTAGTACAAGTTAAATGCTATAGATGGAGGGGCCATAATTAAATTAATTTTGTCCAGATTGTGGGTTCCTAGGTTGTTTTCGGCTGAGCATTGTGAAAAAACCTCATTCTGCATCTTTATGGATAAATCTTTGTTCTATATCATTCTATATTCAGGACAGAGATGAAGAATTTGAGTTACTAAGTCAAAGAGTAGGACAATGTGTGGGGCCCTTGATACATCCAGCAAAACTTGTAAGAAAAGAAATGGCCTTACCAAAATCTGGCCAGTTGTTCAAATTCTCTCCACCAGCCTCCCTTGCGGTGGGGAGAGGGGGGCACTCAAAAATGAGTAAGAAGCCACTCTCTTCTGCCTTGTCACCGGCCACATAAAGAACTCAGGAATTGCTAGGGTCAGAGCAAATCACGGCCAGAGAGCAGTGTGGGAGGGAGCTGTCTACATACCCTCAAACAGACAAGGAAGTGTGTGAGAGTTTTAAAGATCTGCAAGTGAAGTCAGAACTTCTTTATATTGCAGGAGACAAAAACTGAACTCAAACCACCCTAAATGGAATGGAACTTATTGGCTCACATGGTTTGGAAAGGTTACAGAGAGGAAGTACATAGAATTGCAAGAAGGGCTACTCAAAAAAGGTAGCCAGGCAATGGAACTAGATCTTGACACCACCAGAGCATTCTCATTCTCTCTCTCTCTTTCCTACGTCCATCAGTTTTTCACTACTCTTCCTCCCTTTTCTCTCCTTGGCTTCATTATCTTCCACTGTAGGCAGATTGTCTCTAGATGATGGGGAAAAAGATGGCTGCCAACATCTCCAACTTAACATCCTTCTGCATATTTCCAGCCAAAAGCAAGAGTGTCTGCCTAGCATCTGTATATTAATCCCAGGGAAGAATGCTAATTGGCTCTGCTAAGATCACATGCCCATCCTTTGAGCCAATCACTGATGCTTCAGGAATAGAGTTCAGTGATAGGCCAGACCTGAGTTATATGCCAACCTCATCGGCCAGGTCCATTACCAGAAGAAGGGAAATGCAAAAGTTTGCTGGACAGTCTTTTAAAAAATACTGACCACAATTAAACATTCTCACCTGCACCCACAGGCTCTGAGAACATCCAGTTATGGGGAAAAAAAAAAAAAAAGGCATGGACATTTGATGAGAATTGTCAAAGCTAGAAGCCATTCTTTAAGACAAACTTGAATTTCACTTTCATAAGAAAGAAGATGGTGGAAGGATAATTGATAAAACATCAGACTGCCCACCTCCTATTGATTCAAACAGATACCTCATAATTACGCTATTTACCTGGAGATCTCATATGCCAGACGACAAATGTTTCTCTGCAATTATCTGATTTTGCCTTGCATAATTTAAATGCTCAAATTGTCAGGAAAGAGCACTTATCCATAAATATAAAATTATGTACGTGTATCATCCGGTTAGAAGACAATCAGTAAACAGACTAAGAAAAGTGTACGATAATTACTAAGGCATGCTGTTTGGGGCCGTATTACCTAACAGGTAATAAAATAGCTGAATGGTAGTTTCTGTTTAAATGTCATTCATCTGTAAATACTAAGATATTCTTCAGCTTTTAAGTAAGTCGGAATATCTCAGCTTTACTGTGCCATTAGGTGGAAGGTGGTTTTAGTCCTTTCTCTTTTACGATGGGATGGAATGAGGCTTGCTTCTCTGGCATAGAGCCTAGAAATAAAGGTTATGAAATCATCAATAGAATTTTAATATTTGCCTTATATGCAAAGTCATATAATTTGTATTGTGTTGAAACTATGCACAGCAAAGCATACACAACTCAACAATTCCTATGTGTGTAGTTCAGTGACACAGATTACATTCTTCAAGTTATGCAACCATTCTCACCCTCCTTTTCCAAATTATTCCTCCACCATTAAGACGAACTCACTGCCCCCCAAGCTAAGATTCCCCCATCCCCTTCCCTCCCACCCTTGGTGACCTCTATTAAATCCTGGTTTTTATATATAGCCCTGGTTGCACAGTGGTTAAGCACTAGGCTGATAACTGAAGTTCAGCAGTTCGAACCCACCAGCCACAGCACAGGAGAAAAATGTGGCAGTCTGCTTCTGTAAAGATTATATACAGCCTTGGAACCCCTGTGGGGTAGTTCTACTCTGTCCCATAGGGTCGCTATGAGTTGGAATCGACTCGACGGCAACGGTTTTGGTTTTGGATATATTTGCTTATTTCAAGCGAGAGCACACAGTATTTCTCCTTTTGCGGCTGACTAACTCCACTCGAGAAAAAGCAAGTCCATGAGAACCAAAGTACGACCTTGAATATATACCACCTGAATTTAGAGACCATCTCAAGAATAGCTTTGACGCATGGAACACTAATGACTGAACACTAGACAAGTTGTCATCGTATCTGAAGAAAGCACAAGGTCATTAAAAAGACAGGAAAGAAAGAAAAGAGCAAAATGGATGTCACAAGAGACTCTGAAACTTGCTCTTGAACGTCGAGTAGCTAAAGCGAATGGGAGAAATGATGAAGTAAAAGAGCTGAACAGAAGATTTCAAAGGGCGGCTTGACAAGACAAAGTAAAGTATTATAATGAAATGTGCAAAGACCTGGAGTTAGAAAACCAAAAGGGAAGAATATGCTCGGCATTTCTCAAGCTGAAAGAACTAAAGAAAAATTTCAAGCCTCAAGTTGCAATAGTGAAGAATTCTTTGGGCAAAATATTGAACAATGCAGGAAGCATCAAAGGAAGATGGAAGGAATACACAGGGTCACTGTACCAAAAAGAATTGGTCGACGTTCAACCGTTTCAGGAGGTAGCATATGATCAAGAACCAGTGGTACCAAAGGAAGAAATCCAAGATGCACTGAAGGCATTGGCAAAAAACAAAGCTCCAGGAATATCCGATCGAGATATTTCAACAAATGGATGCAGCACTGGAAGTACTCACTCGTCTATGCCATTTGGAAGACAGCTACCTGGCCAACCAACTGGAAAAGATCTATATTTATGCCTATTCCCAAGAAAGATAATCCCACCAAATGTGGAAATTATCAAACCATATCATTAATATCACACAAGAGCAGTTGCAGCAGTGCATCGACAGAGAGCTGCCAGAAATTCAAGCCAAATTCAGAGGTGGACGTGGAATGAGGGGTATCATTACTAATGTCCGATTAATCTTGGCTGAAAGCAGAGAATACCAGAAAGAAGTTTACCTGTGTTTTATTGACTATGCAAAGGCATTCAACTGTGTGGATCATAACAAATTATAGATAATATTGCAAAGAATGGGAAATCCAGAGCACTTAATTATGCTCATGCGGAACCTGTACGTAGACCAAGAGGCAGTCATTGGAACAGGACAAGGGGATACTGTGTGGTTTAAAATCAGGAAAGGTATGCATCAGGGTTGTATTCTTTCACCATACTTATTCAATCTGTACACTGAGCAAATAATCTGAGAAACAACTATATGAAGAAGAATGCGGTGCCAGGATTGGAGGAAGACTCACTAACAGCTTATGATATGCAGATGACACGACCTTGCTTGGGGAAAATGAAGAGAACTTGAAGCACTTACTGATGTAGAGCAAAGGCTACATACAGCCTTCAGTATGGATTACACCTCAACATGAAGAAAACAAAAATCCTCACAACTGGACCAATAAGCAACATCATGATAAATGGAGAAAAGATTGAAGTTGTCAAGGATTTCATTTTATTTGGATCCACAGTCAATGCCTATGGAAGCAGCAGTCAAGAAATCAAACCATGTATTGCACTGGGCAAATCTACTGCAAAAGACCTCTTAAAGTGTTCAAAAGCAAAGATGTCACTTTGAGGACTAAGGTGAACCTGACCCAAGCCATGGTATTTTCAATCGCCTCATTTGTATGCGAAGGCTGGGCAATGAGTAAAGAAGATCAAAGAAGAATTGACGTCTTTGAATTATGGTGTTGGCGAAGAATATTGAATATACTACGGAAGAATGAATAAATCTGTCTTGGAAGAAGTACAGTCAGAAGTTTCCTTAGAAGTGAAGATGGCGAAACTCCGTCTCACGTACTTTGGACATATTATCAGGAGGGACCAGTCCTTGGTGAAGGACATCATGCTTGGTAGAAGGTCAGTGAAAAAGAGGAAGACCCTTGACGAGATGGATTGACACAGTGGTTGCAACAATGGGCTGAAACATAGCAAAGATTGTGAGGATGGCGCAGGACTGGGCAGTGTTCCATTCTGTTGTACATAGGGTCGCTATGAGTCAGAACTGACTTGAGAGCACCTAACAATAACAACTTCACTCAGCATGTTTTCAAGGTTCATCCATGTTGTGGCATGCATGACTGAGTAATATTCCCTTGCGTGTATGTACCACATTTTGTTTATCCATTCATCTGTTGATGGACATTTGGGTTGTTTCCCCTTTTGGCTATTGTGAAAAATGAGGCAATGTACATTGGTGTCCAGGTTTCTATTTGCGTCCCTGCCTTCACTCCTTCTGGGTATATTGGATCATACGTTAATTCTATGTGCAACTTTTTCAGGGACTGCCAAACTGTTTTCCACATTGGCTATAAAATGATATCATTTTTATGAACATAAACATGTACTTACAGTTGATCTCAGAACTGAGAAGGAAAGCGAAGCACAAAGAAACTGTCGCATGCTTACTACATGCTAGGTATTGTGCAAAGCACATCTGATATTTCACTCTTTATAACCACCCTGCCTTTTATAGATGATGGAACCAAGGCTCAGAGGGCTGACATTGCATCTTAGGGTCACACAGCTTGTTAGTGGCAGGTCTGGAATTTGAAATCAAGCCTGTTAGACTCCAAGGTCCATGTTCTGGCTGCCGCAGCATACTCTCAGAGGCCAGCAGCTGAACTGGATGGGTGCCAGATGTTCCTTCTAATAGTCAGGTTCCGTGACGCCAATGTGTGGCTCTACTCAAAAATGGCACAGAAATAGCATCTGCTGAATCAGGGCTCAGGGGAACTAAATTCTGCTGGGTAGTTCTGTCATCTATTGTAGTTTGCAAGGGAAAACTTGTAGGAGCTTTCTAATTTGCTTGCAGACAGCATGTCTGCCCTTGAGGATGGGTGGCAGTGGAGCTCATGGCATGGACTAGAGTTAGGTGTATACGGATGAGAGTCCATAGAGTATGGATTTTGGACTTAAACTTCTTGGGTTTAAATATGTCGCTGTTGTTATTAGTTGCCATTGAGTCAGCTCTGACTCTGGCAACCCCATGTACAACGGTACAAAACGTTGCCTGGTCTTGTAGCATCTTCACAGCCATTGGTATGCTCAAGTCCACTGCTGTGGCCACTGAGTATTTTGAGTACCTGCCAACCTAGGGGGCTCATCTTCTAGACTCTGTCAGATAGTGTTCTGTTGTGATCCACAGGGTTTTCATTGGCTGATTTTCTGAAGTAGATCACCAGGCCTTTCTTCCCAGTCTGTCTTAGTCTAGAAGCTCTCCTGAAGCCTGTCCACCATGGATGACCCTGCTGGTATTTGAAATACCGGTGGGCATAGCTTCCAGTATCATAACAACGTGTAAGCCACCACAGTACAACACATTGACAGCTGGATGGTGGGTTTAAATATAGACTCCACTATTTCCCAACTGTTGATATAGGCAGGTAATTTACCCCCTCTAAGCCCCAGGACCTTCACCTATAAAATGTGGTCAAATATATTACCTACCACACAGGGTCCTGTGAGGAGTTCAGGTAATACATGTAGAGAACTTAGCACATTACCTGGTCCAGAATGAGAACACAATAAACGCTTGTTATATTTTAGAATTACTGGCTAACCAACACCCAGCCAATAGTGGTTCCGAAACAAGTTTTAACACAGACATCGTGGTAAAGATATGGGAATAGACAGATAACGGAAAGAAAGAAGACTTTTACTGACTCACCTGAATTGTATTTGAATATATTAGATACTTGGATGAGAGTTCGTAAATTGAATGCTTCTGCTTTCTTCGTACTTAGTTTGAAATGCCCAGAATGGATTCATTTATCCATTTAACAAATGTTTATAGAGTACCAGTTAAGTGCTAAGCCATGCCTATATAGTAGTGAACAAGCAGATGGAGTCCTGCCTTCATGGAGCTTACACTCTACCTGGTGAGAGAAAAATCTATCGATTAGAAACATGCGTGGCGGTAATTAATTTCTTTTACAACTGCCCAACACTGTCTTAAACCATAAGCACATCTGTGGTTTATAAAATAAGAAGTGCAAAGTAAGGAAGATCCAGATTTACTGTAGCAGCTCAGTAACAGCACAAGAGTCCCAGGCTCTTGTTCGGTTGTTCTAGTTTGCGAATGACATCTCTCCTCATGGTCACAAGATGCCTGCAGCAACGCCAAGCATCACATCTGCATGTAACAACATACCAAACAGGAAGGAAGGGGACAGGGCAGAGAAGATTTCTCCTTTCACACCTTTCTCTCATGAGGGAGAAAAATCTTTGGCAAAAACTTCCAGTGGACTTCACCTCAGGTGTCATTGGCCAGAATGGAATCATACGCCCACCCATAGAGCAATTTCTGGCAAGATGAAATTGGATTTCCATAAATAACTGGGGCCAATTGTGATTCATCCCCTGAGGCTGGGCACATTGACTCTTACCTTAGCAAAAAAAAAAAAAAAAACCCATGGGGCCGTGTTTGTTAGATAGAAAACCAGCAGTGTCTGCCACGATGGGCACATGGGGGTGTCTGTGCAGTCAGGAGTACAAGAGACACCATAGTGGGAGGGAGCCTGGGTTGGGTGTGAAGAGTTCACCAGGAGAAGCTGCGAAATAAGCTGGCTGAGTTGCCAAATACCCACTCAGGAAAAGAGCCCAGAACATGTACCTGGCAAAGAAGCTGCAGTAACCAGACATAGAAGCAAAGAAATAACGAGTGAGTCTCAAACTCCCACCACCTCCAGGGGCCAGGCTGGTAATTAAAACTGGTGCAGCCACCTGGACAGGGATCAAGGCAAGTGGGAGGGTGCATACCCCTAAACGGGGCGAAGCTCCTGGGAAATAGGCAATTATCACCCATGGGAATTCTGGTCCAGGGCTGCAGGGGCTTCCGAATTTTCAAGAGAAGGCAGAAATCTAGGTGTCTAAAGAAAATACCTCGATCTTTAAATGGTGGTCACAAATTAAGAATAATATTAATAAAATGACAGTCCAAATAAAATATCTGCAGGCCAGATTCCCTGTGTGAACCTCCAGTTTGCAATGTCGGGAGCAATCTTATCTTATCCCTGCCGACAACTTGACTGCAGCCTCAGGAGAGACCCTGAGCCAGAACCCCCCAAATTCCTGATCCTGAGAAACTGCAAGACCATAAAGGCTTAATGCTTTAAGCTGTTAAGTTTGGGGGCAATTTGTTATGCAGCAATAGAACTCAGACAGACCCCCATCAATAAGGGATGAAGTCACGCTTCTTAGACTGATGCTCTAGCAGCACCCTGATTCGCAGCCCTGCCTTCCTCTCTGGCCTCATCTCTCACCCTCCCTCACATGCACCCTCTGGTCCTGACCCATCAGCCCTACTCAAGTCTACTGAACTCAGACAGCATGTTCTTTCTTACCTCCGTGCCTTCACAAATGCTATTCCCCTGTCTCTGCAATGCCCTTCCCCAAGTCTTCCTGATGTTGTTAGGTGTTGTGAAGTTGATTCTGACTCATGGCGACCATGTAGAATAGAGTAGAAATGCCCCATATGGTTTTCTAGGCTGTAGTCTTTACAGGAGCAGATCGCCAGGTCTTTCTACCACAGAGCCACTGGGTAGGTTCCAACTGCCAACCTTTCGGTTTGCAGCTGAGCCCTTAACCGTTTCACCACCAGGGCTCCATTCCAACTGTTCCTTCAACCCAACTCAAATGACCCCTCCCCAAGAAGCCTTCCCCAGAAGAAACGCACATTCCTTGTGTTCTTGTAACATCCCGCACTTTATCAGTGCCCTGATCAGCGAGCACTATCATGCATTACTCATTGCCACTTCCCCACTTGGCAAGGACCATGCCATCTTGGCACGTCTCCCCATGCTTGGCATATAGTTGTTGTTGTTGGTAGATGCCACTGACTCTATTCTAACTCATAGCGACCCCATGTGACACAGTAGAACTGCCCCGTAGCATTTCCTAGGCTGTTTCTTTATGGAAGCAGATTGCCAGGTCTTTCTCCTGCGGAGCTGCTGGGTGGGTTTGAACTGCCAACCCTTCAGTTAGCATCTGAGTGCTTCACTGCATCCCCAGGGCTCCTTTGGTACATAGTAGGTGCTCAGAAAATGTATAGAGGCTGAAAGTACCCAGTTACTACTTACTGAGCACCTGTTGTGTGCCAGCACATAATTATTTCCACCCCACCAACCCTCTGAGATAAGGATGTTACAGATAAGGAAGCTGAGGCTCAGAGAGGCTAGCCTTGCCCAATAACTCGCAACTGCTTAGGGGGCGTCCAGGACTGAAAGCCAGGCAACAACAGAATGAACTTTCTCAAAGTACTTTCAGGGTTTTTCTCTATTGATGTTCTCTTACCCCTGGCTTATAGGTAGCTGGCAATCAAATGAGAAATGCGTGTGCACGAAACATTTGCAATGTTAAATCCTGTGCAAATACCAAAAAAAAAAAAGTTGCCATTGAGTGATTCCAACTCATGGTGATCCCATGTGTGCGAGTAGAACTGGGATTCACAGAGTTTTCAAGGTTGTGACCTTTTGGAAGCAGATCACCAGGCTTTTCTTCTGAGGTATCTCTGGGTGGGTTCTAACCACCAACCTTCCGATTTGTAGTCAAGAGCTGAACGAACAGTGCCACTCGGGGACTCCTGTGCAAAAGCAAGGGGTGATAATTGCCCTTGATAATCCAGCCTCTTTGCTGCAGACCCAGAGGCTGGGATACCAATTCCCCCGGCCCCCTTGTTTCTGACTGTCCTCAAGCCCCTGCCAGGCTCTGTGCTCAGTGGCCACTTATAACAAGGCTCTCTGACACTTCAGTGACTGCCCCTTGGAGGAGGCCCTGCCCCCCTCCCACCTGCAGGGAGTCGTCCACCAGGTGAGCGCTGTTTGTGTACCACTTTAATTTATTGTCCTGCCGCTTCGTTAGGTATTCACTGTGATCACATCTGTCCTAATGAATTTATCTGGCAATAATGCGATGTCATATGCACTTACGCTCCGCATTTGCCCTAGCGTGCCTGCCAGCAGAGCTGTGATACGCTCGCCCGGAAACTTTGCCAACTTTGGAGGGAGTGTTTTGTCCCCTACCTTTTTCAGATGACTCAGGCATTTCTGCCAAGCTGCTACTTCTTCCTTTGCCTCTCTGACCCGTAACCATTTTTATTTTGATCTTAGATCAAGGCTCCAATGCTCACTTGCTGGTCCACAAAAAACGTGCTTTTGGTGCGTTCTTGTAACTCAGCGTTGTCTGATGGAACTTTCTGCAGTAATGGATTCGTTCTGTATCTGCACTGGCTAATCTAGTAGCTACTAACCATGTATAGTTAATGAGCACCTAAAATCTGGCTAATGTGACTGAGGAACTAACCTTTAAAAATTTTTTTTTTAATTTGAATTTGAATTTAAGTAGCCATTTGTGGCTAAACCAGTTGCTGTCCGGTCGATTCTGACTCATGGCGACCCCGTGTGCATTAGAGTAGAACTGTGTGCCACAGGCTTTTCAAGGGCTGATTTTTTTGGAAGTGGATTGCCAGACCTTTCTTATGAGGTGACCTCGGGTGGACTCAAACCTCCAACCTTTTAGTTAGCAGCCTAGCACCTTAACTATTTGCCCCTTTCAGGGATTCCGTATCTGGATAAAAAACCCTATGCTGTCAAGTAGATTCTGACTCACAGCAACCCTACAGAACGGGGTAGAACTGCCCCGTAGGGTTTCCAAGGCTGTAATCTTTACAGAAGCGGACTGCCACATCTTTCTCCGAAGGAGCAACTGATGGATTTGAACCGCTGACCTTTTCGACAGCATAGTTCTAAAAGGAGACCAGATCAGCGCTTCTTAAGCTAATGCACACACAGATCTGCTGGGATCTTGTTAAAATGCAGATTTCAGTTCAGTCGGTCTGGGGTGGGGCCTGCGATTCTGCCTTTCTAACAAGCTCCTTGCTGGTCCTCCAACACACATCAAGTAACAGGTGATCTGAGAGGTGGTGATGCAGGTATTTCCATGTCAGACCCTTCTTGCACTTTCCCGTTTTTGTGTTGGGCCTCAGTCCCTCCCGGTTTGTAGTCCTGTCTTCACAAGCCTAAGTCCAATGGTTCCCATCACCGCTTGCAGATAAGGTTGACAAATAGACATTTTTAATATAAATACGTGCCTGTGACCCTATTCAGCGTGTTTTCTCCTTTTCAAAATGGGCAAATGAGAGCTTGACATGGCTCACACCATGACAAGCCTATAAATTCCTTTTTGTCTTTGACTTCTCCCTTTTTGCATAACTTCTTTAATGGCTTTGTTTTGCGCGTACATTTGTTAATGACTCTGTTTTATGACTTAGGATCCCCCACAGGAAGATTACAGCCCAGATGTCAGAGACCTACATCTTTAGCCTGATAAGGAAATGTCGGGTTCCTTATCTCTTTAGTATGATAAAGAGTCTCTTGTAATTATCTTGAGAGGAATAACAACACTTCTAACCTTTGTAAAAATCATATATAAGCTCTGATGTAAAAATGCCTTTTGGGACTCCCCAAGGACAGCCTGTGTTGCTGTTGGGTCCCTGGTGGTGTACACTTCCAGAATTAAAACTTCCTCACACTCTTTCCAACTTGGAGTATGTTTCATTGGCTCAACTGCTCCAGAGCACGGACCCTGTTCGGGTAACATGCCGAATATTGCATGGAACATACTTACGCTAAACAACTATCCGCCCTTTGCCTGAAATACCAATTCAACTGGGTGTCGTGGTTTTGCTGTTGTTGTGATTGTTGCCGTTTTGGCAAACTCTGGCCCCCCGACTGACACATTAAAATCACCTGAGGAGTTATTTTAAGGGTGTAAAAATGGCACAGGGATGGTGTCTGACCTCCTCAAACTTCACAAGAGGGAAGGAGAATCAAGACCAGCAGCCCAAGGCTGATTCCTGAGGCAGAGGGCAGACGTGCCTCCTCCGTCATCTTTATCAACTCTGACACCAACCGTCCCTCCCCTGGCACTGTCTACTTCTCTGCTGGGTTCAATAATTCATTGCAATGGCCACACAGAACTCACAGACAATACTCGCAATGATTGGGGTTTATTAGGGAAGTAACAGCTACAGTCGAGGCTCAGGAACACTCAGGATACAATTCTTCCATCAGGACAGCCTCTTGCCAGCCGTGCTCGCAGGCACGCCTCTCCCTGACCCTCGGCCTCCACCCTACTCAGACAAGTGTTACAAAGTTCTTTTAGCTCAGACAAAATAAGTGACCCGAGGCACCCCACTGCACCCCACTCCTCCAGTAAGCCTTGGCCCGAAAGCGCCCAGCTCTAGCTTCTTGGGTCAGCAAACTTAGCTTGCTGTCTGTCTCCCCCTCTCGCTGTCTCTCTCTCTGTGTCCTGGTTCCAGCAACTTCTCAGCACAGGGATCCAGGATCCAAAGGACACGCTTCGCTCTTGGCCTTTCTTCCTTGGCGGTGTTGTGATCCTCTTTTTTCCTCCTCTCAGATGGCTCATCTTAAACCCAGCGGGATGGCAAAGCTGATCAGTCCTCTCGTTAGGGTTCCATATACCTTGTTAGCATGGTCCCACCCAGTCATTCGGTGGGAGTTACAAGACCATGGCAAGAAAGGCCACACAAAAGCCATCTATCGCCCTGCAAAGGGTTATGGGAAACTGTGGAAATGGCAATGATGGTGAAGCAGAACGTAATTAATGTCACTGAGTTGTCCATGTGGAGAATGTTGAAATGGCAAATGTTTTGTTACCTATGTATTTACTACAGTAAAAATTTTGTAAATCACCTGAAGAGGTTTCTTTTTTTAAATACAATGCCCAGACCCCACCCCATCTCAGAGATGCTAATTGGTGTGGGTGTAAGTATGTTTTTAAAGCTCCCCCAGGTGGCTGTCGTTGGCAGCAAGGGCTGCTGAAGGACTCAGCAGCAGTCCTCAACCTTTAGCAAGCATTAGTATTCCCTGGGCGACCCTGGTGGCGCAGTGGTTAAGAGCTATGGCTGCTAACCAAGAGTTGGGCAGTTCAAATCCACCAGGCGCTCCTTGGAAACCCTGTGGAGCTATTATACTCTGTCCTGTATGGAGCTGTTCTTCTCTGTCCTGTAGGGTTGCTATGAGTCGGAATCGACTCGATGGCAGTGGGTAGTATTCCCTGGGGGGCTCCTTAAAGCTCAGATTCCTGGGCCCCACCCCCAGAGTTTAAGAATTTGCATGTTTAACAAATTCTGGAAGGTGCTGGTAGGCTGGGGACCACAAATCAAGAACTGCTGGGTTACTCTCTGCTGACCTATAGACTAACCCAGTCTGCAGATACAGAAGGAAAAGTCAGCAAGTTCAGAAGCCTAAGTCCAGGGAAACTGGAACTGCCTGCAAGTCAGAGCAACTCCCAAAAATGTAGAACAAAATTGTAACTCACAAAGAAAGACCAGACTTACTGGCCTGACAGAGACTGGAGAAATCCCGAGAGTATGGCCCCTGGACACCCTTTTAGCTCAGTAATGAAGTCACTCCTGAAGTTCACCATTCAGCCAAAGATTAGACAGGCCCATAAAACAAGACAAGACTAAAGGGGCACACCAGCCCAGGGGCAAGGACGAGAAGGCAGGAGGGGATGGGAAAGCTGGTAATAGGGAACCCAAGGTCGAGAAGGGAGAGTGTTGACATGTCGTGAGGTTGTTAACCAATGTCACAAAACAGTATGTGTACTGTTTAATGAGAAACGGGTTTGTTCTGTAAACCTTCATCTAAAGTACAATAAAAAAAAAAGAAAAGAAACAAAGAACAGAAAAACAATTTAAAAAAAAACAAGAGTGTGACTCCCCGAAGAGGCTCTCTCTGCTTCCACCTCCATGGGGGTGAGGGGGATGGGAAGCTGCACAGCTCTAGGGTCAGGCGGGCCTGGTCCCACTACCTACTAACCATTAAAAAAATAAAGAACAAAACCCGTTGCCAATTCCAACTCATGGTGACCCCATGTGTTACAGAGTAAAGCTGCTCCATAGGGTTTTCTTGGCTGTGATCTTTATGGAAGCAGATCACCAGGCTTTTCTTCTGCAGCACTGTTGGGTGGGTTCAGACCACCAACCTTTAGGTTAGAAGTCAAGTGCAAACCGTTTGTGCCACCGAGGGACCTTACTAACCATTGGACCTTGAGAAATGTATGTCACATCAGTGGACCTCAGCTCCTCATTGTAAAATGAGCATCCACTGTTGGCATTTCTCGAGAAGGTAAAATGGGATATGACAGGTAATGTGATGGACAGGCATCGGGGGTGCCAGTCTCGGGGAGGAAAACTCAACACCTGGGCAGCTTCAGCCAGGATGCCGGGGACCAGTATCATCCATCCTCATAAATCCACGGTGGAAAGATAACAAGTTTGCCTAGACCTGAGTTTTCACCCAGGCCAGTGGTGGCCAACTCTGGCTGCTATTAGAATACCTGGGGAGAGATTTTCACGTGGTGATGCCAGGTCCTCCACCCAGACATTCTGGGTTCTTGAAACTCCCCAAGTGACGCTGGTCGGCAGCAAGGGCTGAGATCCACCCATCCAGGGTCAGCTCTCATTCAGGGTCTTGGAAAATCGTGGGACCTCTCTGCGTCTCCGTTCCATCACCTGCTTCCTCGGCATATATACAAACCTTCCCTCTTTCACTGGTCAGTGGGAGAAAAAACGGGGAGTGGAGAGCTCAAAAGAAGTATGGGAGGTCACGCAGTCCAGTCCCTCATTTCACAGGGGCTGAAGCTGAGGCTTACAGGGAATGAACACTTGGCCCAAGGTCACACAGCTGGGTCTTTTAAACCACTCTCCTCAAGGTAAACCAGCTGTGGTCCAAGATCCATTTATTTTCCTTGAACAAACATTTCTAGGTTTACTATGTCCCAGACACTGTTCTAAGTGTCTAAAAATATTAACTCATCTGATCCTCCCAATACCTCTCAGAGCTAGTGTTGTTGTTGTTAGGTGCAGTTGAATCGGTTCCAACTCACAGCAACCCTACGTACAACAAAATGAAACACTGCCCAGTGCTGCACCATCCTCACAATCATTGCTATGTTTAAGTCCATTGTTGCAGCCACTGTGTCAATCCATCTCATTGAGACTCTTCCTGTTTTTCGCTGACCCTCTACTTTACCAAGCATGATGTCCTTCTTCAGGGACTGGTCCCTCCTGATAACATGTCCAAAGTAAGTGAGACAAAGTCTCACCATCCTTGCTTCTAAGGAGGATTCTGGCTGTACTTCTTCCAAGATAGATGTGTTTGTTCTTCTGCCAGTCCATAATATATTCAGTATCCTTAGCCAACACCATAATTCAAAGGCGTCAATTCTTCTTCAGTCTTCCGTATTTGTTGTTCAGTTGTCGCATGCATACGAGGAGATTGAAAACACTGTGGCTTGGATCAGGCGCACCTTGGTCCTCAAAGTAACATCTTTGCTTTTGAACACTTTAAAGAGGTCTTTTGCAGCAGATTTGCCCAATGCAATATATCATTTGACTTCTTGGAAGTTGCTTCCATAAGCATTGATTATGGATCCAAGTAAAATGAAATCCTTCACAACTTCAGGCTTTTCTCCATTTATCATACTGTTGCTTATTGGCCCGGTTGTGAGAATTTTTGTTTTCTTTATGTTGACGTATAATCTATACTGAAGGCTGTGGTCTTTGATCTTCATCAGTAAGTGCTTCAAGTCCTCTTCACTTTCAGCAAGCAAGGTTATGTCATCTGCATATCGCAGCTTGTTAATGAGTCTTCCTCCAATCCTGGTGCTGCGTTCTTCTTCACAGAGTCCGGTTTCTTGGATTATTTGCTCAGCATACAGATTGAATAAGTATGGTGAAAGGATACAACCCTGACGCACACCTTTCCTCATTTTAAACCATGCAATATCCCTTTGATCTGTTCAAATGACTGCCTCTTGGTCTATGTACAGGCTCCTCGTGAGCACAATTAAGTGTCCTGGAATTCCCATTCTTCCCAAGGTTATCCATAATTTGTTACGACCCACACAGTCGAATGCCTTAGCATACTCAATAAAACCCAGGTAAACATCTTTCTGCTATTCTCTGCTTTCAGCGAAGATCTATCTGACATCAGCAATGATACCACTCATTTCACATCCTCTCCTGAACCTGGCTTGACTTTCTGGCAGTTCCCTGTCAATGTACTGCTACAACCATCTTTTAATTATCTTCAGCCAAATTTTACTTGCACATGCTATTAACGATATTATTTGATAATTTCCACATTCTGTTCGACCACCTTTCTTTTTTATGGGTACACATATGGATGTCTTGGCCAGGTAGCTGTCTTCCAAATCTCTTGGCATAGATGAGTGAGCGCTTCGAGTGTTGCATCCATTTGTTGAAACATCTCAATTGGTATTCCGCCGATTTCTGAAGCCTTGTTTTTCGCCAGTGCCTTCAGTGCAGCTTGGACTTCTTCCTTCAATTCCATCACTTCCTGATCACATGCTGCCTCCTAGAGATTGTTATTATTATTATTCCTGGTGGTGGTGTTAGTATTCCCATTTCACAGGGTAGGCAACTAAGGCCTGGGGAAGTTAAGCAGCTTGCCTGAGGCCGTGCAGTGTATGGGAAGCACTCCAGGAATTCACTCAGTACATCATTGAGATAAGCAGTCATATTTTTATAATGCACATTTACTGGGTCCTGTAATGCAGCATCCTCGCTGACAGGAGAGAGGGCCTAGAAGGAGAGAATATGTATCACTTTCCTCTTCATCATCAATAAAACTGGCTATAAAGTGCGTTGGAAGGAGGCCCCTGATATTTACAAGGAAAGAACTGTCACGTCTCAGTACGCCTGCTTTCTCAGCTAGGGGCTCTGAATGGTCTCCTTTAAAAGAAGAAGCCATAAGCATTTCTTTCTATTGTGGTAAAGCTTATATAGCAATGCATTTGCCATTTCAACCCTTCCTGAGTACAGAATTCAGTGACATTAATTACGTTCACCATGATGCGCAACCGTCACTACTGTCCATTTCGGAAATTTTTCACCATCCTTAACAGAGACTCAGTAGCTCGTACGCAGCACTGCCTCCTGATTTCCCCCTCCCGGCCACCCCTGGTGACCACTAATAGACTTTGTCTCTATGTGTTTGCCTCTTCTAGATATTTCATATGAGTGGGATCATACAACATTTGTCCTTTCGTTTCTGCTTGTTTCCCTTAGCATAGTGTTTCCAAGGTTTATCCGTGTCATAGCATCTATCGGGACTTCTTTCTCTTTATGACTGTGGGGATTAAATGAAAAACTGTGTGTGAACTGCATAGCCCAGTGCCTGATGCATACTATGTACTCAGAAAAAGACACTTGCTAGTATTGGCGTCTGTAGCCCTGGTGGCTCAATAGTTAAGTGTTTGGTTGCTAACCAAATGATTGCTCATTCAAACCCACCCAGTGGTTCCGTGGGAGAAAGACCTGGCAATCTACTCCCATAAAGATCGCGGCCTAGAAAAACCTGTGGGGTAGTTCTACTCTGTCCCATGGGGTCACTGTGAGTCAGAATCAACTCAACAGCACCTAACAACATTATGAGTATTATTAGTATGCTATTTTTTATTATGATTGCATTCACAGGTAGTCTTTGCCATCCACGCATTCAAGTTTTGAAGGAGCCTCACTTCCACGCCTTGTGCATCGATGTCCCTAAATCAGATCAGTGGGCCAGACTTCGACTTTCACGTGTCATCCGATAGATTCCTGTTTCATGATAGCTCTGCTTGCCAGCTACCAATTCCAGCCCCATCACTGTCTTCGTTGATACGATTATTTAGCTATGTCATCTATTTCATTACATTTCACTCTCATTATTTTTCAAAAAGTGACTGAAAACAGAAAAGTAAAAGAGCTAATAGTAGTGATAAAGGGTCAAATCTCAACCGCGCTTGAAATAACTCAGACACTCCAGAAATGGTGATTCTTTAACGTCATTGGATTTCGGCCAGTTAATTGTGCATTCAGTGGTGAAGGGAAAAGACAAAATTAAACGGTATTGATGCTGGAAATGTTGCTTCCGAGATGTGTCTAATGGATGAATCTCAAAAACATTATGCTAAGTGAAAGACACCAGACGCAAAAGATCACAAATTGTACATTTTCATTATGTGAAACGTCTAGAAAAGGCAAATCTGTAGAGACAGAAAGGAGATTAGCGGTGGCCTAGGGCTGGAGGTGAGAATGAAGAGTGATTGCAAATGGGCTCAAAGTTTCCTTCTGGGGTGATGGAAATTATTTAACATAAGACTTTGATGATAGTTGTACAACTCTGTAAATATACTAATAATCATTGAATTGTACACTTAAAATGGGTACATTCTCTGGTATGTGAATTATACCTCAGTGGAACTTAAAGAAAAAAATTAGGGAGTAACTGAAAATGTTGTTATATGGTTTGCACTCATTTGCTAACCAAAAGATTGGCAGTTCGTACCCACACAATGGCACCACTGAAGAAAGTCCTGGCGATCTGCTTCTGTAAAGATTACAGCCAAGAAAACCCTGTGGAGCTCAGTTCTCCTCTGTAACACAGGGGGTTGCCATGAGTTGGAATCTACTCTATGGCAACAGATTGGGGTTTTGTTTGTTTGTTTAGGGTGTGGCCTCTACAGACACACACACACACACACACAGAGAGAGAGAGAGAGAGAGAGTCTTATAACATGTAATCTACTGCCTGATTTCCACACATTTGATTTTTGCAAGTGTTGTGTAGGAAAGTATTTACATTGTACATATTTACATGATGAAGATGGTCTTGGGCAGTGAATGTCTGGTAAGTAAGGACCTTACTTCTTCAATTCTACATGCCCTATCCCATCGCCAGCACTCAGTAAACTTTGTTGAACTGATCTGAACATAAATGAACTCTCTGCCATCGAGAACTGCTGACAGAGAGCCTTCTGGCAAGTCAAGGAACAGACACCTCTGCAGTGCTGTATCTGAGGGTCCCAAGCACATGGTATGCCCATCGTGGCTCCCTCAGCCCATTTCAAATGGCTTGCTCCATAATAAAAGCCTGGCACTCGTGAGCAAACGGCTCACTTCCGTCTGGCTTTTGTGGCTGCCTGGGGGCTATCTTATGTCCTGTGAGATGCAGTCACCTCATGGTTGAAGACACTTGCCTTCAGGTCTTTGCCTAAGTGGTGGGTGTGCAAACACAGGCTCCTGTTTCCACCATTGGGAGTCCATGTACTTATTCTCGATGGTTCTGGTAACTGTGGTGGGCTTTGGGAAGCCAATGAAGCATCCAGGGGCTGATTACTGCCCCGTCAGGGAGTATAAATTTGAAGAGGCTTTGATTCTGTAGGAAGGTGCTGTAGGGTTGGAAAAGAGACAGATGCCAGCCATACCTAGAAGGAGAATCTTTGATGTGGTGAAAAAATGTGGAATTGCTCAGTACAGATGGTCTGGTCAGCAAGGTTAGCGCAGTGCTTACCTTGCCTATTGGATAATCTGCCCCGAATGCGCCCCTGAAAGCATCAGGTTTGTCTTTCTGGAGCACGCACGTTCCTCCTTATTAAGCCAGGCATCACAGGCTTTCTGTATTACCCTAACAAGACCATCCATAGCCATGCGGCTCCTGTTAAATACTGATGGATAATGAAGGGATCCAGCTTAATTCTCTCACTGTGTACTGTGAATTACAATCACAGCGTCCTCCATGGTGGCCCATTTGCATGCTGACAGGGGGCTTCTGGGTCTCATTCTGCAGGACTCACTCAAACAGTAGTATTGTACTCTCTTCAAGTGGTTGACATGGAGGAGAGCAGATTGGTAGCAAGGACTGTGCAAGATTTACCGGCAGGCAAACCTCGGCTCCACATGAACAAACAGATCTGTCCAAAACCACAGGAGTGTAATACAAGGACCAGGACTCCAAAGACGTGTGTACTAGAAGTAATTTCACCCCTTGTAAGGAGCCCTGGAGACAAAACAGCTTCTAACCGGAAGTTTGGCAGTTCAAACCCACTCAGCAAGGGACTCCGTGGGAGAAAGACCAGGCAATCTGCTCCCATAAAGATTACAGCCAAGAAAACCCTATGGGGCAGTTCCACTCTGTCACATGGGGTCGCTATGAGTCGGAATCAACTCAACGGCACCCATCAACAACAACCACAACCAGGTGACACGGGCATGTCAATTAATGTCACCGAGACCCCATTTCCTCCTCTTTATGATGGAGGTGAAGTCACAGCCCTTGGATCGATGCCTTGCTATTTCTTCATTGTTTTGCTCAAAGTGGGGCAATGTGTTTAGCAACAAGCTGCTATTGCTAATGAGGATCAGCAGGGTATTCAGAGCCCAGAGATTTATAAATGTCATGGCTCGCTATGGCCGGCAGGAAAGAACCTGGGGCTGGTGTGTTGAGTCCACAGATACTACAGGGAGCGATCCTTGGCGCGTGCAAGAAGGACTCCCAGAGGGAAAATATTTGGCTCAAACTCAGTGTCACTCCAGACAGAAAATTTGGTAATTAAGTACTTATTTGAAATAAATAATGATAATAAAAGCTAACATTTCTTATGCTCCTAGTACACAGTCCACCCTAAGTACTTAACAAGCATTATATTGTTTATATCATCCATTCAACAAATATTTATGGGGGACTTACTCTGCACCAGGCACTGCCTAGGGATGCAGCAGCGAGCAAAACAGGTAAGTATTTGTGCCTTCATGAAGCTTGCATTCTATTGGTGTACGAGGTAGAAGAAGGGAAGGGGGAGGAGGAGAAGGGAGCAGAGAATAAACCAAAAAAATAACTAAAATATAAAACATATTATGTTGTTACCAAAAAAAATTACCATTGAGTCAATTCCAACTCATGGTGACCCCATGTGTCACAGGGTAGAACTGTATGCTCCATAGTTTTCTTGACTATAATCTTTTATGGAAGCAGATCTCCAGGCCTGTCTTCCACGGAGCCACTGGGCAGGTTCTAACCGCCAGCCTTTAAGTTAGTAGTTGAGCTCAAATTGTTTGCTCCACCCAGGGACCTCATTGCTACAAATACTAGGAGAAAAAAAAATATTAAGAAGGCAGAATTGGGAGTGGAGGAGAGTTGCGAGTTTAAACAGGTCAGGAAAAGCCTCATTATATTTAAGCAAAGACCTGAAGTGGGAGTGGATATCTGGGGGAAAAGCATTCCAGGTGGAGGGAACAGCCAGTGCAAAGGCGCTGAGGTTGGAACATGCCTGGCAGTTTGGAGGATGAGCGAAGAGAACAGCATGGTGGGAGCAAAGTCAGGGCAGAGGGATGCTGGCAGGATGATGCAGAGCCTGTGTGTGCATGTACATAGGTGTTTCTGGTGTGCATATGAGCACCCGAGTGTGCATATACATGTGTGCTTTTGTGTAGACATGCAGCCTGGTAAGAGCTATAGTAAAATACAAACAAACCCTTATGGAGTTGGGGGAGCATAGAGGAGGGAGACAGGGCAGAATGATCTAGTTTAGTGAGAGCTATTTAAATTCTGAGCCATTGGACTTTTCAAATAGTGCCTCTGTGTGTGTGCGTGCGTGTGCGTGCGTGCGTGTGTTTGTGTGTGCGTGCGTGCATTTGTGCGTGCTTGCGTTTGTGCATGCGTGTGTGCGTGCATGCGTGTGTGTGTGCTTGTGCGTGCGTGTGCGTGCGTGTGTGTGCATGTGTGTGTGCTTGTGTGTGCGTGTGTGTGCGTGCGTGCGTGTGTGCATGTGTTTGTGCATGCGTGCATGCGTGTGTGTGTGCACGCGCACATCCTCTCCCCGTCTTCTCCCTTCTCCTCTACTTTCTCTCCCATTGCCATCTAACTCTGCCCCTTAAAGTTGCTTCCGGTCTTTGATTCAGTCCTTAGTGAATTTTATTCATTCCGCCCGCAAATATTTATGGAGCACCTCTGTGTGCCAAGCCTTGCTTTAGGCCCTGGGGATAAGGAGGCCAAAGAAGAAAAAAAGATGAAAATCCTGTTCTCACAGAACCCACAGTCTAGTGATTATTTCTACCATATGTTACTGGTAGAAATGATTTTATGTGATCAACAACAAATACAACTAACAGAGACTAATTGGTGTATGTTCTGCTCTGTATATTCTTAACAACAACAAAAATAAATTATTTTAAAAAAACTAACAGAGACTAAAATGACACGCACTGGAATTATAATGTCAAATTTCTGAAATGCGACAGAGAAGAAACAAAGTATTCCTGACAAAATTTAGATCGGCAAAATTTGATCGGGGAGAATTGGTAGAAATAATGACCACAAATGAAAACAAACGAACCAAACATCTCATGACAGTGAAGTTACAGTCAGTCAAAATTTGGTAAAGGAAAAAAAAAAAAAAAGGCAGCGTAATGAATCAAATGCTTGTTGTATAATTTAGATATAAAATAACTGATCCCGTGAAAACAATTTTATTACAAGTAAACTTTTCTTTTTTTTTTTTTTTTTTTTACAAATAAACATTTTAATGGAAAAAAATGAGACCAGTTTAGTTGAGTTGCAGAGAAAATTTGACTCAGGATTAAAATGGCTTAATGGACTTTGCTCCATAAAACACTTTCTCAGAGGAAATCAATGTCAAAAGAATTCTCACATGGATGTTTTGCATTAACAGTGTACATGAGGCTAAAACAATGGGGTGAAAAGGGAGGAGGTAGAAAAAACACTCTTCATCTGTGCCACGTAAATCATTAATGGACGCAGCCCTGGCCTACCTGGTAGGATGAAGGGCTGCCTGAAGCACCCATGGCCTCAGACTGGAGTGTGGCCTGAGGCCGCTAGCTTAGCCTCCGCACAGCGCTGCTCAAACAGTATATGCATTCTCGTTGCCCAGCCCCGCCCTCCCAAAAACAAAACCAAAACCCTTTGCTGTCGAGTCAATTCTGACTCATAGCGACCCTATAGGACAGAGTAGAAGTGCCCGGTAGGGTTTTCAAGGCTGATATCTTTACGGAAGCAATCTGCCACATCCTTCTCCCAAGGAGTGGCTAGTGGGTTTGAACCCCCCACCTTTTGGTTACCAGCCATGCGCTAACAGGGCTCTCTGTAAATCACCTGGAGGCCTTGTTAAAATGCAGATCCTGATGCAGCAGGTCTGGGGCCTGCAGGAGACGCTGTACCTCTAACAAGCTCCCAGGGGATACTCAGGGACCCCGCTGCTGTGAGGGGTGAGGTCTCTCCTGACACTCAAACTGCCCTGGGACCAGAGCAATCTTCACTTCTCCCAGTGGTGAGATCGGCTGTCTGCATTGCACCACCCCTTCTCGGAAAGGCACTAGTCATGAATCCTTTGAAAGCTCTGCAACACATCTCGGTCACCAGAACCCAGGCCCCAACCATGGCAGATGGAGCCCACTTCTGGTATGATTGTTGGTCCAGCTATTTGCTTTGGTTTGGGGGTCTCGTTCCCCAATCAGAGCGCTTTTGTTGTTGTTAGCTGCCAACGAGTTGGTCCCTGACTCATGACAAACCCACGCACAACAGAATGAAACACTGCCTGGTCCTGCACCCTCCCCACGATCAGTTGAGGACCAGACCATTGTGATCCATAGGGTTTTCATTGGCTGATTTTCAGAAGTAGATCACCAGGCCTTACTTCCTAGTCTGTCTTAGTCTAGAAGCTCCACTGAAACCTGTTCAGCATCACAGCAACCCACAAGGCTCCACTGACAGATGGGTGGTGGCTGCGCATGAGGTGCATTGGCTGGGAATCGAACCAGGTCTCCCTCGTGGAGGTTTAGAATTCTACCACTGAACCACCAGTGCCTCATTGCTGTTGTTGTTAGGTGCGGTTGAGTCAGATCCAAGTCATAACGACCCTGTGTACAACAGAACAAAACACTGTCCAGTCCTGCGCCATCCTCACAATCATTGTTATGCTTGAGTTCATTGTTGCAGCCACTGTGTCAGTCCATCTCGTTGAGGGTCTTCCTCTTTTTCACTGACCCTTTACTTTACCAAGCATGATGTCCTTCTCCAGAGACTGATCCCTCCTGATAACATGTCCAAAGTATGCGAGACAAAGTCTCGCCATCCTCCCTTCTAAGGAGCATTCTGTCTATACTTCCAAGACAGATTTGTTCGTTCTCTCTAGTCCATGGTATATTCAGTATTCTTCGCCAACACTATAATTCATAGGGCACTTTTAATCAAATCCTCTTCATGATTCCTAAGAGACAGAGGAAGGCTTAACGCAAGGAAGGAACTACTAGTGGTGGAAGCAGCATGGTAAGGTGGAATAAGTCTAGACTCTGAAAGCTGAGAGTCCTAGGTTCAAATCCTCACTCCTCCATTTACCGGTCTCAGACAAGCCAAGTATTCCCTTCGGGCCCCCATGTTTACATCTGTAAAATGGAAATTTGAGGATGGAATGAGAAATTCATGTAAAACACTCAGCGTGCAGTAAGTATGATGTTCAGTACATTTGGGGGGTAGCAGGGGGGCTGGAGGTCTCCTGGCACC
Organism: Dugong dugon; assembly: GCA_030035585.1. Classification (NCBI taxonomy): domain Eukaryota; kingdom Metazoa; phylum Chordata; class Mammalia; order Sirenia; family Dugongidae; genus Dugong; species Dugong dugon. The sequence goes on from CM057470.1 coordinate 116,120,353, forward strand.
CTTTAAATCCGAGCCACTGTTGCTACTGTTGTTAGCTGATGTCAGTCCAGCCCCCAACTCATGGCAGCCCCATGCACAATGGAGCAAACACAGCCCAGTCCTGCACCATCTCCGCGATCAGCTGGGGATCGGACTATTGTGATCCCCCGAGTTATCTTCATCAGCTGATTTTTAGAAGTAGGCTGCCAGGCCTTTCTTCCTAGTCCATCTTAACTTCGGTCACTCTGCTGAAACCTGTTCAGCATCATAGCAACACACAAGCCTCCACTGACAGACTGGTGGTAGCTGCACATGAGGTGTACTGGCCAGATATTGAACCCAGGTCTCCAGCGTGGGAGGCAAGGATTCTACCGCTGAACCACCAAGGCCCCCACAGACTGTAGCCATAGGCAGATGCCAATGACAGAATCACAAGTCTAGCTGGAGTGAGGTTAGAATCCGAGAATTGACACTAGAAGAATGGGGCTCAAAGAGGCTTGGTCCCAAACAAGCCCAACCTTGTAGATATCCACACCCTTGTCTCCAGCCTGGAAGTGACTGGTCTGGGGCTTTGGACTGCCTAAGAAAATGACCTTGGAGTCTCTTTAAGAAAGTAATAATAAAAGAGCGAATCCAGCACGTTTTCCCCCTTGTCAGCTGCCAACAAATCTCAAATGAGCTTCTGAGTAGTTAGAATTCAGGGGTGGGAGCCTAGAGCCCTTGGCTGTGCAATTTTAGGAAGTCAGTTCCCAGGGGCCAGACACAGGCCATAGGTGTAGGGCAAAGGCGGTATTCACCTGTAACACCCAGGCCTTCTCCCGTGACAGAGTCCCCACAGCCCAGAAAAGGACACATCCACGGCACAAACTGGACCCCACTGGGCTCTCGTGAGACGTGGGACAACAAGCAGGAGGGCCGACTCAGAGCAATGAATGCCTTTGAGGATAGAGTGACCTGGGCTCAAATGCAGTCCTGCCACTTCCTGGCCGCGTGGCCTTGGCTGAGTCATTTCACCTCTCCAAGCCTCCACTTCCACGTCTGTAAAAGGAGGATAATGGCATCTACCTCGCAGGACTGTTGGGAGGACGGAGCGTGTTGTTACGTGTAAAATGCTGAATACAGGACCCGGGTCAGGACGCAAGGTGAAATGGTGCAAGGTTGCACACAGATGGCCTTCACCCTCACTGCGCTGCCCGCAGGCCGTTGAAATCCCGCCCGTGGATGCAGCAGTCAGTGACCACATTGGACCTACACACTCTCACCGTCCTCTTGCTAGCGGCTCCCCTCCAGGACCTGCCTGACTTCCAGCAAAGATGACAAAGAGGAAAAAGACCAAGAATGAACGTGCATTGAGTGATGCCCATGACCTGGACAGCGTGCTCAGTTCTTTATGGGTTTCTAGCTCCCTCCCCAAATTCCTGCACATCCTTCCACCAGCCCTGGCAAAAGGATATCAAAGCAGAGATCCAGGACGGAGAGAAGAATTAGTTCTCTGCTTTTGAGTTTCAGGCAGGGTTTCGAACCAATTTGTTCCAGTTCGAACCCCTGCTGAGCATTTGCTCCCCCACCCCAGATACACTGAATCCAAATCAAAACCAAACCCACTGCCTTCGAGTTGAGTCCAACTCATAGCAACCCCACAGGGTTTCCAAGGCTGTAAATCTCTAAGGAAGCAGACTGCTCCATCTTTCTCCCACGGAGTCGCTGGTAGTTTCAAACCACTGACCCTTAGGCTAGCAGTTGACTGCTTTAACCACTGTGCCACCGGAGCTCCTTATATTGAATCAGACTCTACATTTTAACAAGATCCCCAGGTAATTCTTATGTATAACAGATTTTGAGAGCCACTGCTCAAATTGGTCACTCAGAATTGGTCCCTAACCAGCAGCATTAGCATGGCCTGGGAACTTGTTAGAAATGCAAATTCTCAGCAGGGGCTCAAACCAGAATCAGCTGGAAGGAACTGGTTTACAACCCTGGTTTCAAGGCATGCTTTTGAAATTCATGGCAGAAACAATAGTTTGAGGGAATCATCTTCTAAGTTCCAGAAGCCTAGGTTTTGAGCATCAGAAGTCAAGGGCCTAAAAGACTCTGGGCATAGAAATAATGTCATTAATAATAGACTTGGGAGAATTTACAATCAATCAGAGTGAGTTTTCCTGCCTTCAAGGAGCTGAAGATTGCCAGGATTGAGAAAAAGTTAGGGAGAAGAGCAAGAGAGATTATATAATGCTGTGTTCCTGAGAAGGGGCCTTGAGCCTCACCCATCTCATGCCCAGGCCAAGTCCCAAGGGAATGTGACCAAAAGAAAGTGGATAGATTTAGGGGACTGAGATTAGTTCTCTAGGGGAAGGTAATGGGAAATCAAGTCCCAAGAAGCTCCCCCCACCCCACCCCGCATCATGGCCTCCTGAAGTTCACACCCATGCGTAGCCCTCTCCCCTTGAGTGTGGGTTAGAATCATTGACACTCTTCCAATAAATAGAATATGGTGGAGGCAATAGGATATCACTTCTGACTGTTGCATCTGTATTGGGTGCTCTCTCTTACCCTCTCACTCCCTTAATTTTAGGGAAGCCAGCCACCATGTTGTGAGCTGCCCCATGGAGAGGCCCAGGTGACAAAGAACTGATGTCTCCAGCCAACAGCTAGTGAGGACCAAGGGCCCTCAGTCTAACAGCCATGTGAGTGAGGTTGGAAGCAGATTCTGCCCCAGTGCAGCCCCAGCTGACACCTTAATTTCAGCTTCTTGGGAGACCCTAAGCCAGAGGCACCCAGCTAAGCTGCCTCCAGATTCCTGACCCACAGAAACTGTGAGATCATAATGTTTGGCTTTCTAAAGCTGCTAAGTTTGGGGGCAATATGTTACACAGCAATAGGCAATACATACAGCATTGGGGGGTGTCCAGGCAGAGGGCCTGAGGCAGCCCCCGAGAGCCCTCTTGTACCATAGCTTGGCTCTGGAAGTATCCAGATAATTTCCTTTGGGATGAGTTCAGCATAAACATATCCAACGGACCTGGAAAGGTGGAGAGGCTATGCTGTCAGCATAAGGTGCATGTGACACGGTCTTGGTTGAGATAGAGAGAGGGGAAGGGGTACACTTGCTGCATGGTCAACTTGCGGCCTTAGATGTCTACCTGCCAAAACACATCATCTCCTTTGTATGATGAGGCTAATTTTACTTCAGTTTTAGCTTTTTTACACTTGGGAAACTCTGCTCAGAGAGGCAAAGCAACATTCCTAAAGTCACACAGCTAGAAAGTGGAGGAGCTGCCGCTCAAACTCAAGTCGTTTGACTCTGAACCCAAACTCGGAAACACGGCTCAGTGCTGCTTGATTTTTCTTGCCTAGCCCTGTGACCACACAGGGCGAGATCTGAATCTGACTTTTCCGGTTCCAATCTTCAAGGTTATGTGTGGACTCCGTTTGGACTCACATTTTGGGGTACTTGTGTGGACCCTGCCCTGAGAATCCAAGTCTAGCTCTGGTTTTCATTTTCTGGCCAGCTGGTTTACTCATTTGTTAGCAAAATGATGGCCCTTGTTCAGAAAGACAAATAACTCCCCAGGGACTTAGTAGCAATGACCTGGTTAGAATGGTCTATGAACTTATTAGCAGGGGAGAGGCCCAAACTACCTATTTGAACAGCAGTGTCTTAGAAAAGACATTGGGTCCCTCCCTCCCAGCTCCTTTCTTGCCCTTTATCGGAAGCTCCTTTTCTAATTTTAGCTGTATGCTAATGGAAAGTGGTGATAGGTTATCAAGGCATTTTAGCACTGTTCTGGCTGTAGAATGAAAGATGCCTCTGCATAGGGTTTAGGGACTTGAAGTTCACTGGACAAGAACCAGTGAACAGCTAATGCCTCTATCAGGATAGGCTAGATTTGCTGCAGTAACAAACATCCCCTAAATCTCTGTGGCTTAACACACAAAATTTTCTTTCTCAAACACACTGCTTTGTCCCACTGGGTTGGCAGGGCAGTCTACTCCATGCAGTCACTCTGGTACCCAGGCATCTGGTAGCTCCACCGTTTGGAATAGGAGGCCTGCTCAGTTAGTACCACTGACCAGGAAAGAGAGAAGTATCCACAGTCTCTAACGTACTTCAGCCCTGAAGTTCTAACCACCAACCTTTCAGTTAGCAGTCGAGCACTTAACCATCTGTGTCACCCAGGGACTGCTAGGGAATAACTTAGGCAAAGGCAATTTTCAGATTCAGTTACTACACATCAGGTCTCTGATATCTGGTTTGATATTCCCTCCTCTACATCCTAGGCCTAGCACAGTGCCTGACATAAAAGAGGTGTTCAATGAATGGGTGTTGAACTCGATAAATGAGTAAATTAATCCTCTTGTGCCTCAGGTTTATCCAGAGGGTTCTGATGAGTAAATCTGGTGTTTATCATTTCCAGTCCAAATAAGTAAGACAGTCCCACCTAACTCCAAGGGCTTGAGAAATGTGTCCTCCCATGTGTCCAGGAAGGAAGACGAACCTGATATTGGTGAGCACTAGCAAGGTCTACCCCAGGGGCACTGTCATCTCTGCCAGAGACAAAACCCTGACTACCAAAGTGGACACTGGGCACGTACAAAACCTATTGCCACTGAGTCGATTCTGACTCACAGCAACCCTGTAGGACAGGATAGAACTGCCCCATAGGGTTTCCAAGGAGCAGCTGGTGGACTCGAACTGCCAAGCTTTTGGTCAGCAGCTGAGCTCTTAACCACTGCCCCACCAGGGCTCCCTGAGCATGTATGGGGAGGCATTAATAAAGCCTGAAGTTGCCCCAAAGGACCTTCTTTTTCTTTCTTCTCCACCACAGGATAAAATTTCTCCTATCCTACAGAATCATGGGACAACTTCTCCATTAATTATCCAGAATACAACCAAAAATTTTAAAAAACAAACTGGTTGCCATCAAGTCAGTTCCAACTCATGGCGACCCCACGTGTTTTAGAGTAGAACTGTGCTCTGTAAGGTTTTCAATGGCTGATTTTTTAAAATAGATCACCAGGCCTTTCTTCCAAGGCACCTCTGGGTGGACTCAAAATCCAACCTTTCTGTTCACCACTAAGTGCATTCATTGCTGGCACCACCCAGAGACTCCCCAGCATACAACAGTGCTTAAGTAAATTGGCACTTCACCAAGTCCAAGGATGTTGGATCTTAGAGGAGCCTTCCAGATTATCAAGTCAAATCCTATTTGGGACAGTGGAGAATATAAAGGTTCAGAGAGGGATGGCACATATCCAGAATTATACTTTTATTCACTCATTTAACAAACATTTCTGAACACCTGCTACAACCCAGGAACTAAGCTGAAAAAAAAAAAATGAGGATACAGAAATAAATGAGATACTAGCCCTGTCCTCAGTGGTTCCAGGGAAACCGAGTCAGAGAGACTTCCATGGAAACAAACAAATGCTGCTGTGTGTGTGTGTCTGGGTGTGTGTGCGCACGCACGTGTGTGAAAGAAAGAGAGTCAAAAAGAGGCAATAGAGAGTAGCAAAGAGAGAGAGAGCATTATTCCAGGTTCCATGATGGAGTGCAGACAAAGGAAAGCAAATTCACCATCGAGGGTGAATGTCAGGGAAATCTGAGGGAGGAGGAGTATCCAAATGGAATTTTGAAAGATAAGTAGAAGTTATCTTTGGGGAGGGGCAGGCATTCCAGGCATAGGAAGGTCATAAAAAAAAAACCAAAAAAGTTGCCATTGAGTCAATTTCGACTCATGTCAACCCCATGTATACAGTAGAACTGCACTCCATAGAGTTTTCAAGGCTGTAACCTTTTGGAAGCAGATCGCCAGCCCTTTCTTCCAGGTGCCTCCCAGGGATAAGGATAGAACGCATTGCCGTCGAATCAATTCCAACTTATAGCGACCCGATAGGACAGAGTAGACCTGCCCTGTAGGGTTTCCGAGGTTGTAATCTTTATGGAAGTAGAGCACTGCATCTTTCTCCCACTGAGCAGCTGGTGGGTTTGAACCGCTGACTTTTTGGTTAGCAGACGAGTGCTTAACCACTGTGCCACCAGGGCTTCTTTAGGGATAAGGATAGATGCTGTAATTTTAAGAAAACAGAGATGACTATTTCCCTTTTCCCTACTTCAGCAGCTAAAACCCTTTCTGTGGGCCCACCAGACTAAATTAGATTTAGTTTAGAATTTTCTTCTGTCTGTGTGTCATAATCACAGTGCTGTTTAAACAACACACTCTGTGTTTACTGGCAGCAAACACAGATACAAAAGGCTTGACTCGCAGGCAGAGGTGAGAATGCATAAATCACCTCTCATGCAGGAGGAAAATGCGTTCGTGCTGAGTTCCTGAAATGGAGCCCCCAGGAATGGCAAGTCACCAGAGGCGAGGCCTCAGAAGGCTGCAAAGTGCCACACCAGCACTTCCTGCCTTCTTCCTGCCTCTGGCTCCACCTGCCAGACACCTGAGGAAGCCACCTGCAGGCTTGGGAAGCCCTGGACCATGACGTTTCGGGATCCTCTCTATGACTAGAACACCAGATTTACTCATCAGAACCTTCTGGAGAAACGGGGCACAAAGGGGATTCGTTTGCTCATTAGTTCAACATCCATTTATTGAACACCTGTGTGATGCATTTGAATTATGGTGTTGGCAAAGAATATTGAGTATACCATGGACTGCCAGAAGAACGAACAAATCTGTCTTGGAAGATGTACAGCCAGAATGCTCCTCTGAAGCGAGGATGGCGAGACTTCATATCACTTACTTTGGACATGTTATCAAGACGGATCAGTCCCTGGAGAAGGACATCATGCTTGGTAAAGTAGAGGATCAGAGAAAAAGACGAAGATTCTCAATGAGATGGATTGACACAGCAGCTGCAGCAATGGGCTCAAGGTAGCAACGATTGTGAGGATGGCTCAGGACCGGGCAATGTTTCAATCTGTTATACGTGGGGTTGCTGTGAGTCAGAACCGACTCAATGGCACCTGACAACAATTATATGCCAGGCACTGTGCTAGACCTGGTGGCACAATGGTTAAGTGCTTGGCTCCTAACTGATAGGTCAGCAGTTGGAACTCACCCAGATGTTCCACGGGAGAAAGATGTGGCAATCTGCTCTCGTAAAGATTGTTGTTGTTGAGTGCCATAAAGATTGGAGCCTAGGAAACACTTTGGGACGTTCTATTCTGTCACATGGGGCTGCTATGAGTTGGAATCGACTCAACGGCACCCAGCAACAATAACAGTAGGCTAGAGCTAATGTAGGGAAGGGAATATCAACCCAGATATCAGAGACCTGACATAATAGTTGAATCTGAAAATTGCCTTTGCCTGGAGCCCTGGTGGCACAGTGGTTAAAGAGCTTGGCTGCTAACCAAAAGGTCGGCAGTTCGAATCCACCAGCTGCTCCTTTAAAACCCTACCGGGGTAGTTTTAGTCCGCGCTATGGGGTCGCTATGAGTTGGAATCGACGCTATTCTCTAGGAGTCCCTGATGATTAAGGAACAGATGATGAAGTGCTCAACTACCAACCGAAGGCTTAGCGATTCAAACGCACCCAGAGAAAGGCCTGAAGCAGGGACTGCGTCTTCCTTACCTTTGGGTACCTAGCTTCTAACAAGTGTCAGGCACATGGCAGATGCTTGATAAATGTTTGTTGAATGAATAAATGTTACTCTCTTCCAAGGTTCCTTTGTCTCTATTTTTAAATTTCCCTTTCTTTTTCTCCCTTTCATTAAAGTCAACCTATGCTTACCTGTTAGTGTGAAATTGGAATTTGTGATGCCTTCTTTCGTTTCTTGGGGCTCCAGTCATTTGGGAAACAGGAGGCCTTGTTTTTCCACAGGTATGGTTCGTTTCGTGAAATACTCTTTGTTCAGACTGATTCTAGCAACATCCTTATCATCAGCTGCTTCCGCTCCGGAGACACCTCGAGCTCAGCCTGGGGCCCATGAGGGCTCGTACATGGCACTTGTCTTTGTGTTGCTGCTTTTCATGAGTTTTCAGAATTAAGGCCCTCTTGGAACTCTAGGCCCTCATGGGGGAGAGATTACCTTCCATTCAGAGAGAGAATAAAAGTGAATCTGTAAGCAGGGTCTGGTGAATTAAGAAGATACAGTGAGAGAGAAAACCGAATCTGCAGTACAGAGAGGCACGTTTCTAGATTTACGAGCTCCTGGCTTCCGTACTTGTTGGGGAATCCCTGGATGGTGCAAAAGGCTCATGTGCTAAGCTGCTAATCGAAAGATAGAGAGGTTCGAATCCACCTGCAGTCACCTTGGAAGAAAGGCCAGGCAATCTACTTTTGAAAGATCATAGCCATTGTAAACCTAGGGAGCATAGTTCTACTCTGACACACATGGGGTCGCCATAAGTCGGAGTTGACTCAACTCCATAGCAACTGTTTTTTTGTTTGTCTTTTTTTTTTTTTGGCAGGGTGAGAAGGGTACTTGTGAGCCTCAGAGAAAAATAGTGACGTTGGAAGTCCTTTCTATGTGAGACTAAGAGACTCCAATTCAGAAATCGTTGTTAAATAAAATTAGGGGGCGGGAGGAGGGAATTGAGTATCTACTATGTGTCAAGCTGAGCTATAAACTTCTTGGATATTATTTTATCGAACTCTAGTAGCCCCCCTCCAAGATGGCTACAGTGATTCTTGCCTCTTGGTACCCATGCCCTTGTGAACTCTGCTTCTATATTGAATAGAATGGCCTGTGTAACCAACAGGATATTGCCAAAATTACGGTGTGTGACTTCTGAGGCTGGGTTATAAAAGACATTGAGGTTTCCCTTGGATCACTCCCTCTGAAGGAAGCCATGTTGTGAGGATGCTCAGGCAGCCCCTTGGCGAGATGCATGTGGCAAGGAAGTGCGGTCTTCTGCCAACATCCAGGACTTGAGTCACCTGACTGGTCTCTATGGCAAAGGAGGCAAGGTCTATGATTGACAACACCACCAGAATCACCTGATTGGAAGGGAGATTATGGACAGCCAAGAAGGCAGGTCTTAACTACACCTTCCAAGAAATTCCTTGTTTATTTTGTTTTGTGGTTTTGGTTTGGTTTGGTTTTGCTTAGGCTTTCTTGGGTTGGTGTCATTCCTTGCAACCAAAATACCTATAGTAGGGCTATAAAATGACAACTGGAGGGGCCCCTATGGTGACAGAATGTTCTGTGTCCTGACTTTTATCCATATCAGCATCCTGGTTGTGATATTGGACTGTGGTTTAGTGAGATATTACCTTTGTGGAAAACTGGGTAAAAGGTATAGTCCCTCTCTGTTTTATTTCCTACTGCTGTGGGTGGTGCAAACGTTAAGCGCTCGACTACTAACCACAGGCCTAGCGATCTGCTTCCAAAAATTCACAGCCATTGCCAACCCTAAGAAGCACCATTCTATTCTGACACATACAGGGTCACCATGAGTCAGAATCGACTTGATGGCAACTAACAACAACCACTATGCGTGAATACACAGTTATCTCAAAAAAATAAAAGATTAAGAAACAAAAGAAAACCTTGGCGGAGGAGACTCCATCACCCAAATTAAACTTGGGCAGAGCTCGGCCTCTCAGCGGGATCCAGTCCCTCATTTATAGACGACAGAATTCCACCAATTAGTCATCCAGCCAACGTCTTCAGAAAAGCTGGATCCATCTTCTCCTAAAATCTTTTTTTTTTCTTCAACATGACAAAATGAAAGTCCTGACTGGTTCCTTGAATAGCAGCATTGTTCATATCCACGTGGCAATAATTAGAGGGAAAAGTTCAAGAATGTCCTGAAGGTCACAGTCCACGTACCACAGGACATGCCGGAATGTGATAATCAGCTCAGAATAAGCACTAATTCCTCATACGTTTCTAAGCACATCAAATATTAAAATACAGTTAGGTACTGTGGAAGTGCCAAAAAGTTTCAGAATTTTCTTTTAACTGGGTCAGAGAACCAACTAATCGAGGAAAGTGAAATCCTAGTCATGAAGCATCGATTTCTGCTGCCTAAATTGGGAGCTCGGGTGGCCCAAGCGGTTTGTTATTGGCTGCTGACTTAAGGTTGGCAGTTCAAACCCACATAGCAGCACCTTGGAAGAAAGGCCTGGAAGTCTGCTTCCATTAAGATTACAGTCAATGAGGGCTGTGGGGACCATGGTCTTGGGGAACATCTAGCTCGACTGGCATAACATAGTTTATAAAGAAAATGTTCTACATTCTACCTTAGTGAGTAGCGTCTGGGAACTTAAAAGCCTGTGAGCAGCCATCTAAGTTACTCCACTAGCCTCACTGCTTTGGGAGCAAGGCAGAATGAGGAATATTAAAGATAGAAGGGGGGAGAGATTAGTCCAAACGACTAATGGACCACAACTACCACAGCTTCCACAAGTCTGAGTCCAGGATAACTAGATGGTGCCTGGCTACCACCACTGACTGCTCTGACAGGGATCACAACAGAGGGTCCCGGACAGAGCTGGAGAAGAATGTAGAACAAAATTCTAACTCACAAAAAAAGACTAGACTTACTGGCCTGACAGAGACTGGAGAAACCCCGAGAGTATGGCCCCCTAACACCCTTTCAGCTCAGTAATGAAGTCACTCCTGAGGTTCACCCTTCAGCCAAAGATTAGACAGGCCCATAAAACAAAATGAGACTAATGGGGCACAACAGTCCAGGGACAAGGACTAGAAGGCTGGAGGGGACAGGAAAGCTGGTAATAGGGAACCCAAGGTTGAGAAGGGAGAGGGTTGACATGTGGTGGGGTTATTAACCAATGTCATAAAACAATATGTGTACTAACTGCTTAATAAGAAACTATTTGTTCATAAACCTTCATCTAAAGTACAATTAAAAAAATTTAAAAAAATAAAGATTACAGCCAAGAAAATCAATGAACAACTTGGTCCGTTGGCATAATATAGTTCACAAAGTTCATGTTCTACCTCCTAGTGAGGTGAATAGCATCTGGGGTCTTAAAAGCCTGCAAGTGGTCATCTAAGATACAGCTATCGGTCTCATCTCATCCAGACAAAAAGAGAAAGAAGAAAACCAAAGACTCAGAGAAGAAACTAATCTACAGGACAAACAGTCTACAGGAACCACAGCCTCATCTACCCTGAGACCAGAAGAACTAGATGGTGCCTGACTACAACTACCAACTGTTCTGATGAGGGTCACAGTAGATAGATCCTGACAGAAGGGGAGAAAAATGTGGGCTAGAACTCAAATTCTCAGAAAGTCCAGACTTAGTGGACTGCTTGAGACTAGAGGACTCCCAGGGACTATCGGCCTGAGATGCTCCATAAACTTTGAACCAAAACTATCCCCTAAGGTCAACTTTTAGTTGTATAACAGATTGGCTCATAAAATAAAAAATATTACCAGTAAGTACTGTGAACTTTTAAAAAGCCATCTGTAGGAGACCAAATGGTCAACAATTACTTTAAAGCAAAGATGAAAGGGTAAGGGGTCAGGAAAACCAGTTTACTGGAAGCGAAACATCCAGAAGGGAAATTAACGAGAATGTTAACACATTGTAAAAAATGTAGCCAATGTCTCTGAACAATTTGAGTAGTAGTTGTTAAATAGGAACCTAATTTGCTGTGTAAACTTTCACAGAAAACACAACAAAATAGTATTTTTTTAAAAAACCCTATGGAGCAGTTCTACTCGGTAACACACTGGGTGGCCATAAGTTGGGGGCTGACTTGATGGCAGCTAATAATAACCAAAAAAAAAAAAAAAAAAATTGGGAGGAGAGTGACAATTTAGTGGCATGGAAAGACTTTGAAACCAGAGAGTCCTGGGTTCAAATCCCCACTCTCCTCTGGGAAAATCACTTTTGTGAATCTCATCTGTAAAACAGACATCATGATAATGACCTCCACCATAGAGCCATTGTGAGGCTATCAGCTAGGTAATATACATATATATAGGTAATATAAATAAAGCATCTGGCACACAGTAGGTCATCAGTGAACGCTGGTGTCCTTCCCACTGGGAAACAGCCAAGAAAGGCTTTTTGTGTGATAAATGTGTTTTCTGAGAGTATAAAAACTGAATGTACTCCCTATTTAATTAGGAAAAAGGTAAAATGGCTCTGTGGCAGATATTCAAGTATATGACATGAAATATTATGATGGCATTTTGGTCCTCTCCTCTTGAAAATGAAGGAGAATGTGCCAGTTAGAAAAATTAAGAGACTATAAATCCTTCCAATTTCTCACATGGCCAGCAGGACAGTCCTTAAATTAATACCCTCTTAAGAAATTAAATGATTGATTGATGTGCAGCTCTCTTTGTCACGGGCTTATTTACAGGGGGAGATAGCCACAGGTAGAACTGCCAGATACCATCTTTGTCCCAGAATTTTATTTGAAAAACTTACATTTGAAACACTCCCATGCCACAGAGAGCTGGCCATAAAGCAACCTTGATTTGCTGCCTCTCCACCACGAGTTAGTAAAGAGGAAAGAAATGGAAAGATAAGTAGAGTGACCTGAATTGGAAAGGGTCAGGAGGGAGGGGTCATCCCAGACCATCTTCAACCCTTGGCAGCTTTGTGCTATATGAAATAGAGTAATGCTCTCAGTGTTAGTGCTGAAGGCAGAATCCGTCCTCCCCTTCTTCTGCACTCGTAGAACTCTAACTTTGTTTCCCCGAGATCGGTTGAGTATCAAACCTTTGTGACCCATAAGGTTTTCATTGGCTGATTTCTGGAAGGAGATCGCCAGACCTTTCTTCCTAGGTCATCTGAGTCTGGCAGCTCCACTGACACCTGTTGAGCATCATGACGCTAACAGTGAAAAGTGTGGAGAGGGAAAAGTGCAGGGAGCTCTGACAGCATGTTACAGGGAGACCTGCCCTGGTCCGGGAGGTGGTGATCCCTCACTCATGATGGGAAAACCAAGCAGGAGGTGGAGGGTGAGTGGGTCATTGCATACCAAGAACATGGATGTGCAAAGGCCAGGATGCTAACCAGAGAGACGATTACGTGTCTTAAACTGAAAGCAATTTGGTACCTTGAGGGAGAGGGGCAAGTGATGAGGGGTCAGCTCTGGAAGGGCCATGGGTACCACAAGGGGAGTTTGGACTCTATCCCGGGGCCCATGAGAAGCCTGTTGAACTGAGGAGGATTAACTGCGTGGTGCAAACAGTTAAGTGAGCAGCTCCTAACTGAAAGATTGATGGTTCAAATCCACCCAGAGGCACCTCTGAATAAGTGAGCAGCTCCTAACTGAAAGATTGATGGTTCAAATGCACCCAGAGGCACCTCTGAATAAGTGAGCGGCTCCTAACTGAAAGATTGATGGTTCAAATCCACCCAGAGGCACCTCTGAAGAACGATCTGGCAATCTGCTTCTGAAAGGTCACAGCCATTAAAACCCTGGGAAGCACAGCTCTGCTCTGCACACCTGGGGTCACCATGAGTCAGAGCTGACTTCACGGCAACTGGTTTGGTTTTTTGGCATTTTAGAGAGCTCACTCCAGCTGCCACTCAGAGGGTGGATGACAGGGGACCAAAGCAGTGACCCAGGGAAATATGGTGCCTCTTGGGACCCAGACCACAAACCTCTGGTGGAGGGTAGGTCTGTGGCAGCCCATGTGGGGCAGTTTTCGTTAAAGCTTTCCTGTGCTGCTGACTTCTGCATAAACTTCCACTCTTACCAGGAAGAAAAGCCTGCCTCGTGCTACAGAAGAGAACAGAAGCAGCCCTGCCCTCCCCGGAGCAAATAAAAGCTGATGCTATTAATTGCTCTTTCCAGAGCCTTCCTCATTAGGGAAAGGGATGGTCAGCATCTCCCCTCAGCTGGCGCCGGTACCCAGGGGAAATGAGAAGCAGCTGCCTGACTCCCCACATCTGAGGTAAAAGGCTCCTGGAGGCCACGGGTTTTGACTGTCCCCCACTGGTCCTCTTTGCCTGCCAGCAACCCTAGGCTGCTGTCCAGTCCTCAGCTGCTCAGCTGTTTCTGTTCCCTTGAGCAGCAACTCTGATGTGAAGATGGTGGGAAGAAATCAGCGGGGAAAAAGCAGCAAGTGATACAGTTGGAGCATGAGACACAGTGCCTGGATTCGAATCCCAGCTCTGCCACTTGTTGGCTGGGCAACATCAGGCCAATTATTTAACCTCTCAAAGCTTCCATTTTCTCGTTCACAAAATGGGGATAATAATACTACCAACTGTCAGGATTGTTGTGAAGATTAAGCAAACTGTAGCTCTGAGCCGGGAGTTTTACCTATATGATCTCGCTTAGAAGTTGGAAATTTTGTTCATTGTGGATTTTCTGCATTAATTTTGTTTTGAAAATATTTCATCAAAGAATTATTTATCTTTATTAGAACAGGGCCTGGCACTTGGTAAATGCTCAGTAAATGTTAGTTATTGGTAACATTCCACCACGCATCTGTCGGTTTTTCCTACTGTGGTATTTGCATGTTGCTGGGATGCTGGAAGCTATGCCACCAGTATTTCCAATACCAGCAGGGTCACCCATGGTACACAAGTGTCAGCAGAGCTTCCAGACTAAGACAAACTGAGAAGAAAGGTCTGGTGATCTACTTTCAAAAATCAGCCTATGAAAACCCTGTGGATCACAACGGTTCAATCTGCAGCCGATCACAGGGATGGTGCAGGACTGGGAAGTGTTTCTTCCCGTTGTGCATGGGGTCACATGAGTCAGGGGCCAGCTTGAGGACTACAACAACAAATGGCAGAGAGGAAGTCACATTTAAGCTAAGAACTATTTATATGACTCTGTACTTTTCAAAGAGGCCATAATAGGATTTTTCAGTCCAAATGAGGCTCTGCACCCTCCCTCCATGGCTCACCCCCAGGGGGCTGTCATGGAGGACCTGCTACCTGTGGGCCATTGTCTGCAGGACTTGGCAGCTGAGAATGGTTAAACTGATTACAACCTCCTGCTTCCTCCTCCCCTCCTCACCCAATAATGTCCTCCTCCCTGACCGCCACTGTCCTGGGGCCCACAATGAATCAAATCAACAGCATCACCCATTAGGCTGATGACAAACCTAGAGGGGATGTTTTTTCTTCTGCTGCTTTTAACAGGCCTTTTGTAGCTATTCGGTCTCGGAGAAGCTCCTTATATTATTTATGTTTTACTGTTGTTGTTGTTGTTGTTAGATGCCGTTGAGTCAGTTCTGACTCACAGCCACCGTGTGCACAGCAGAATGGAACACTGCCCAGTCCTGCGCCATCCTCACAATCTTTGCTATGTTTCAGCCCATTGTTGCAGCCACTGTGTCAATCGATCTCGTTGAGGGTCTTCCTCTTCTTCACTGCCCCTCTACTTTACCAAGCATGAAGTTATTCTCCAGGGACTGGTCCCTCCTGATAATATGTCCAAGGTATGTGAGACAAAGTCTCCCCATCCTCACTTCTAAGGAGCATTCTAAGGAACATTCTTCCAAGACAGATTTGTTTGTTCTTCTGGCAGTCCATGGCATATTCAATATCCTTCTCTAACACCATAATTCAAAGTCATCGATTCTTCAATTTATTTACTAGCATTGGGAAATGTCCCTGTTGGCCTTATTCTGTTCAGATTAATCCAAAATGAAGGCTCCGGGAGACAGTGGAAACATTTGGGTTCATTGTTCTGTTGGGAGAGTTGATGCCACAATGGTTATTCATATGGGCTCGCTAGCAAAAAAAACCAAACCAAACCAATTGCCATCAAGTCAACTGCAACTCATGGTGGCCCCAAGTGTGTCAGAGTAGAACTGTGGCTCCATAGGGTTTTCAATGGCTGTGCCCTTTCAGAAGTAGATTGCTAGGCCTTTCTTCCAAAGCGCATCTGGTAGATTTGAACTGCCCATCTTTCGGTTAGTAGCTGAGGGCTCAACTGTTTGCACCACCCAGAGCATCAGGGTTTTAATTCTGGCTCTGCCACTTGCTCATTGTATGAATATGAGTAATCTCTTTACCTCTACACTGCATGCCTCTTTTCCTCATCTATAAATTGGGGATAATAAAACACACCCCACAGGGTGATGGTGAAGAGTAAATGAGTTAATTCATGCACAGTCCTTAAAAGAATGTTGGAGCAGAAGAGGAAGACAGAGAGTCAGGAATAAGAGGAGGAAATGGAATGTGTGGCTAATTGCCTCCATGACCAACTGCCTCCTTTGCCAGGAGACCAGAAGAGCTAGATGGTGCCCCGCTACCATTACTGAACATTTTGATCAAAGATTCTATAGAAGAATCCTGATCAAAATGGGGAAAATGCAGAACAGAATTTCAGATTCTCATGAGCTCTAGACTTTCTGGAGCCACAGTAACTGGATAAATCCCTGAAACTAATGTCTTGAGATAATCTTTAAACTTTAAACCAAAAAAAACCTACAGACTGGGAAAAAAAAATTGGCTATAACATATCCAATTGGGGTCTAATCTCTAAAATCTACAAGATACTGCAAAATCTCAACAACAAAGAGACAAATAACCTAATTTAAAAAATGGTCCAAGGATATGAACAGACACTTCACCAAAGAAGACATTCAGGCGGCTAACAGATACATGAGGAAATGCTCATGATCATTAGCCATTAGAGAAATGCAAATCAAAACTACAGTGAGATACCATCTCACCCGGATAAGGCCGGCACTAATCCAAAAAACACAAAATAATAAATGTTGGAGAGGTTGTGGAGTGACTGGAATACTTATGCACTGCTGGTGGGAATGTAAAATGGTACAACCACTTTGGAAAATGATTTGGCACTTCCTTAAAAAGCTAGAAATAGAAGTACCATACGATCCAGCAATCCTATTCCTTGGAATATACCCTAGAGAAATAAGAGCCATCACATGAATAGGTATATGCATACCCATGTTCATTGCAGCACTGTTCATAATAGCAAAAAGATGGAAACAACCTAGGTGCCCATCAACAGCCAAATGGATAAACAAATTATGGTACATACACACAATGGAATACTATACAAAAAGAAAGAACAAGATGAATCCACGAAACATCTCACAAGATGGATGAATCTGGAGGGCATTATGCAGAGTGAAGTCAGTCAGTCACAAAAGGACAAACAGTATACGAGACCACCATTATAAGAACTCAAGAAAAGGTTTAAACACAGAAGAAAGCATTCTTTGATGGTTACGAGGGTGGGGAGGGAGGGGGAGGGGAATTCACTAACTAGATAGTAGACAAGAATCATCTTAGGTGAAGGGAAGGACAACACACAATACAGAGGAAGTCGGCACAACCGGACCAAAGCAAAAGCTTAGAAGGTTCCTGAACACAACCAAACACTTTGAGGGACAGAGTAGCTGGGGCTTGGGCCTGGGGACCACAGTTTCAAGGGACAACTAGGTCAATTGGCATGACGAAGTTTATTAAGAAAATGTTCTGCATCCCATTTTGGTGAGTGGCGTCTGGAGTCTTAAAAGCTTGCAAGCGGCCGTCTAAGATGCATCATCAATTGGTCCCAATCCACTTGAAGCAAAGGAAAAGGAAGAACACCAAAGACACAAGGAAAACATTAGCCCAAGAGATAAAAGGTCCACATAAAACAGAGATTCCATCAGCTCGAGACCAGAAGAACTAGATGGTGCCTGGCTACCACCAATGACCGCCCTGACAGGGAATGCAACAAAGTCCCAGATGGAGCGGGAGAAAAGTGTGGAGCAGAACTCAAATTCACATAAAAAGACCATACTTAATGGTCTGACAGAGACTGGAGAAACCCCCGAAACTATGACCCCCGGCTTCTCTGTTAACCCAGAACTAAAACCATTCCCAAAGCCCACTCTTCAGACAAACATTAGACTGGACCATAAAACAAAAAATAATATACGTGAGGAGCGTGCTTCTTAGTTCAGTCAGATACACGAGACCAAATGGGCGGCTCCTGTCCAGAGGCAGGATGAGAAGGCAGGAAGGGACAGGAACCGGTTGAAAGTACACAGGGAACCTGGGGTGGAAAGGGGAAGTGTGCTGTCACATTATAGGGATTGCAACTAATGTCACATAACAATATGTGTATAAATATCTATGTGAGAAATTAACTTGAGCTGTAAACTTTCACCTAAGGCACAATAAAAAATAAATAATGAGAGCGATAAAAAAAAGTTTGATATTTTGTTCACTGAGATTTTTTGCTTTAATTTTGAGTTTTTAAAATGTTGCATTAAAATATTATTAATCTTGATTTCTGAGTTTGGGGGCACCCCTTTAAATTTTGTGTCCAGTACAAGTGCCTCACTGGCCCACCTCGCCCTAACCTCAGCCCTGGTTGGTGCATAGTAAATGGAATTCCACCCTGGTGCGTCTCCGTCCCCTGTCCCTGCCCACTCCTGACAATCACCTCCCCACCAAAGCCCCTGTCCCCCAGTTTCTCAGAGCACAGCATCCCTTTGGGTCATTCTCTCTTGTTCCAAGACAATCCCCTCATTCAGCAAAGTGACTATGACTCCATTATATGACTCCCAGGGTCAGTTCTGTGTCATAGGAGAATGACTGTGACTGATCGTAGGGGAAGAGGCAGCCAGGCGTTGACAAAGAGAACGAAGAAGAAGGAACCGATTCTGGAAACATTTCTGAGGCAGATATGGCAGTACTTGGTGACCAGTTTGCAAGTGGTTTGCTACTGGCTGCTAACCTAAAGGTTGGCAGTTCATAGCCACCAGCAGCTCCGTAGAGGAAAGGCCTGGTGATCTGATTTCATAAAGATTACCCGTTGCCATCGCGTCAATTCCGACTCATAGTGACCCTATAGGACAGAACAGAACTGCCCCATAGGGTTTCTCTGGAGCGGCTGGTCGATTTGAACTGCCAGCCTTTTGGTTAGCAGCCAAACCCTTAACCACTGTACCACCAGGGCTACTCATAAAGATTACAGCCAAGAAACCCTATGGAGCAGTTTTACTCTGTAACACAACTCGACAGCGACAACGGGTTTGGTGTTTTCGTTTTGGGTGGCCAGTTAGATATGGGAAGTGAGGGAGGAATGGGAGGTGGTGTGGAGGCTGGCTGTCCAGGTGCCTGGGGGATGATGCCCAGGTCATGGAGAGAAGACAGATGCCTGGGAGGTAGGGTAGTGAGTCCGCTTAGTGCTAGCCGGGCTGCATCAGAGCCCGGAGCCCTGCTTTCTGTCTGTGTCTCTCTGTTCAGCATGGCTAACTCACTTAGGAGAATGATCATGGGCTTTGGAGTTGCACAGACCTGGGTGCTGGGATACAATTTTATTAATCACACCAAGTTCTAGCGTGAAAATAGAATCGGCAGGGAAATTAGAGGGGGCAGACACCGTCAGCCTTAATTCCCTGCTCCCAATTTATTGCTAGGAGGTTTCTGGAGAAAAGGGGACTTTGAAGGATTCTCCCCTGCCTATCGGCTCTCCTTTGTTCTGTTAAAGAGACCTGACTGGGGCCTGGGGTCAGGGACCCGGTTCCCTAAGCGGGTTGTTGATGTCAGCAGCCATCCGACTCATGGCAACTCCATGCGCCACAGAACGAATCACTGCCCGGTCCTGTGCCATGCCCGTGATCGGTTGCTGATTTGGACCATTGTGACCAATAGTGATTTCGTCGGCTAATTTTCAGAAGTAGATTGCCAGGCCTTTCTTCCTAATCTGTCTTAGTCTGGAAGCTCCGCTGAAACCTGTTCAGCTTCCTAACAACACGCAAGCCTCCACTGACAGACGGGGTGACTACACGTGAGGTGCATTGGCAGGAATCGAACCTAGGTCTCCTGTATAGAAGGCGAGAATTCTACCACTAAACCACCACTCCCCCACCCCACCACCAGCTAAATAATCTGTCTGAATTTTTGAGACTCCAAGATTCTGGGGTTCAGACTCACAAGGCAGAATGCTTCAAGCCTGGGTGCATCCCAGGCGGTTTTGCCTGTCTTGAACGGGGATAAGCTGTTATGGAGAGTACCTGTGTTAATATCTGTGAACGTTCCAAGCACGGCACTAGCCTGCAAGTCGCCCGGGCGGCCCTGTTCACCTTCTATGTCCCTCTAAGTGTCTAGCATGTAGCAGGTGCTCAGCGGGTATTTGGGGGGTGTTGTTTGCTGTTGTTAGTTGTCATTGAGTGGGTTCTAACTCATAGCGACCCTGTGTAAAATGGAAGAAATCGCTGCCAGGACCCGCGTCACCCTCACAATGGTTGCTAATTTGTGGGATGCACGTCCATTACTATTATCTCATGTTATGATACGTGTGTGAGATACCCCTTTGCGGAGCCAAAGGACCCACGCAGACATTGGGGCACAAATATTCAGCTCTCTAACTCCCTTCAAAGTCCCCACAACCTTGAAACTTAACTTCCCAACACCAAAGTTAATTTTCCCTTTCAACCTGCATGAAGCTATTTTTATTCCAGTCCGGGTTTTGTTGAGCTCTGATTAATGAGCCGGCTGAGCTCTTCCGGAAGGTATCAATGGAATGGCGTAATTAGTCTCCTGTGTTTGCTTGAAACTCACATTAAACAGAGAAGGGAATTCTGGTTCCAGACAATAGTCTAGTCTGGTAGTCCTTAGAGTGGGGTCGGGGGACCATTTACATCAACAGCACCTGGGGGGTGGGTTTAACACTGAGACGCCTGTGTGAGTCGTCTGAGTCATTCTCCACCAGGAGCATTCAAACGCCTGCATTTTCGACAGATTTCCCTGGAGATTCTAATGCTCCCTGTTATGGATGGATTTGTGTCCCCAAAAATATGTGTTGGAATCCTAACCTGTGGCTGTGATCCCGTTTGGGAATGGGGCTTCCTTTGTGAGTTAATGAGGCCATGTCAGTGTAGGGTGTGTCCTAAACCTAACGACCTGAGACATAAAAAGTGCAGATCAGGCACAGGAGCAGGCACAAATGGGGAAGGACAGATGCCCCCCGGAGATCTCCAAGGAACAGCGAGAAGAAGGCTAGAGAAGCTCAGACAAGGGTGTTCCCCCAGAGCCGACAGAGAGAGCCTTCCCCTAGAGCCGGTGCCCTGACTTCTAGCTCCTAAACTGTGAGAGAACAAATTTCTGTCTGTTAAAACCACCCACTGGTGGTATTTCTGTTACGGCAGCACTGGATACCTAAGACACTCCCTAAAGCACCACTTTTACCCCTAACGCACTGGGCTTTCCGGGCCTCGGGTCCCTGGTCCTGCCACGGCTAATGGACCTTCAGAAGACAGAATTCTCCCTACAGCTTTTCCTTCCTCCCCGTGGTCCCAGAGTGGACGCAGGAATGGGCTGTTTCTGAAATGCGGGTCAGAATTCATCAGCCTGGTTTACACTGGGCAACTGGAGACATGTTTAAGAGGAGATGGAGGGGGCGAGGGCGGGCCAACTGAGGCAAAAATTTCACCGTCTTCTGCCCAGCCTAACAAGCACTACTTTAGAACTTGGTCTGCTCTTCGGGGAGGAGGGGTTGTCTGCCCCAAATGTGACCGTGTGCCCCCTTGTCCATCAAGGCAGCAGCTTGTCCTCAGAGGCAGTGGAGACCGCCCTGGCAGGAGGAACCCCTCGGAACTTCACTATCTAGCACGGATACTTGAAGAAAACCCAAGATGGAGAAGTGTCAGACAGTGACGTGACGGCTTGTGTTTTCCGGTGGAAAGCTTTGCTCTGTCCTGAGACATGATGACTTCATCCAGTCGGAACCACTCGGGGGAAGTGCTTCTTGCTCAAAGCAATCCATCTAAGAAAAATGGAAAACCTGGAGAAAGCCACAGAGATCTGACTGGCGTGTCCCTTATCCCAGGCCATGTTCAAGGGAGGAGAGTGGGTGCTTCATGTGACTGAGTCTTCCACCGGCCAAACAATGCTATATTATTTAAAAAGTTGCCATCAAGTCCATTCCAAGTCAAGGTGATTCTCTGTGTATGTCACAGTAGGACTGTGCTCCATGAGGTTTTCTTTTTTTAATTTTATTTATTTTGTTGTTGTTGAGAATATTCACAGTAAAACATACACCAATTCAACTGTTTCTCCGTGTACAATTCAGTTACATTGCTTACATTCTTTGAGTTGTACAACCATTCTCCCCCTCCTTCTCTGAGTTGTTCCTCCCCCATTAACATAAACTCCGCTGCTTCCTATCTAATCTTTTCAGTTGATCTCATACAGATAGTTCTTTAAAAGAGCACAGTGCTCAAGGCCGACATTCTTTACTAGCTAAGCTAAACTATTGTTTGGTTTGAAGAAGACTTCAGGGGATATTTTTGGTTTAAGCTTGAAAGATTATCTCAGGGCAATAGTTCCAGGGTTTCATCCAGCCTCTATGGCTCCAGAAAGTCTGAAGTCCATGAAAATCTGAAATTCTGTTCTGCATTTTTCCCATTTTGACCAGGAGTCATCTATAGAGTCTTTGATCAAAATGTTCAGTAATGGTGGCTGGGCACCATCCAATTCTTCTGGTCTCATGGCAAAGGAGGCAGTTGTTCATGGAGGCAATTAGCCATACATTCCGTTTTCTTCTCCTATTCCTAACTTTCTTCCTCAGTTGCTCCAGGTGAATAGAGACCAATTGTTCTGCCTTAGATGGCCGCTTGGAAGCTTTTAAGACCCTAGGCACAACCCCATAGGGTTTTCGATGGCTAATTTTCCTGATGTAGATCACCAGGCCTATCTTCCAAGGAGCTTCTGAGTGGACTTGAACCACCAACCTTTCAGTTAGCAGCCAAATGCATTAACTATTTGCATCACTCAGGGACTCCAGGCAATGATACACCTCTGTTGTAAAAGCAGTCTCCATTTGCCCAGTATAATACTTACTAGGTGCCAGCCACTGGGCTAGGTGATTTACAGAAACTCTTTTATGTAACCCTTACAACCGGCAGAGGAAACTCTTACTAGAGCCATTTAAAAATAAAGAATGAGGCAGTGATGGGTCAGTGGCAGAATTTTCCCCTTCCATGGGCGTCATGGATTGAATTCTGTCCCCCAAAAAATGTGTATCAATTTGGCTGGGCCATGATTCCCAGAATTGTGTGGTTGGCCTCCATTTTGTGATTGTAATTGTATGTTAAAGAGGATTAGGGTGGGATTCTAACACCACCTTTACCCCAGTCACATCCCTGATCCAATGTAAAGGGGGTTTCCCTGGGGTGTGGCCTGCACCACCTTTTATCTCTTGAGAGAGATAAAAAGAAAGGGAAGCAAGCAGAGAATTGGGGACCTCATGCCATCAAGAAAGCAGTGCCGGGAGCAGAGCGCATCCTTTGGACCGGGGTCCCTGCACAGAGAAGCTCCTAGTCCAGGGGGACACCGAAGAGAAGAAGGCCGACAGAGAGAAAAAGCCTTCCCCTGGAGCTGACGCCCTGAATTTGGACTTTTAGCCTACTTTGACTGTGAGGAAATAAATTTCTCTTCGTTAAAACCATCCACTTGTGGTATTTCTGTTATGGCAGCACTCGATGACCAAGACAATGGCGGAGACCTGGTTTCGATCCCCGGCCAGTGCCCCTCATGCGCAGCCACCACCTGTCTATCAATGGAGGTTTGCATGTTGCTATGATGCTGAACAGGTTTCAGCAGAGCTCAGATTGAGACAGACTAGGAAGAAACGCCTGGGAGTCTACCTCTGAAAATCAGCCAGTGGAAACCATATGGATCGCAATGGTCCAGTCTGCAACCAATCATGGGGATGGTGCAGGACTGGGCATTGTTTCATTCTGTTGTGCGTGGGTCACTAGGAATCAGGGACTGACCAAATGGCAGCTAACAACAAAAGATAAGGAAACTGAGGTTCAGAGAGGCTCTCATACTGGTCTGAAGTCACGTTGGTCCCCTTCCCTGCTTTCTTTGTCTCTATTTGCATATTTTATGTGTTCCTTGATTTTTATCATATCCCCCATCTCACACACACACACACACACACACACACACACACTAGAATGTAAGCCCCGTGAAGGCAAGGAATTTCAGCCATTCATGCTCACTGACATGTCTCTAACACCTAGCACAGAGCCTGGCACATAGAAGGAGCTCCATAAATATCTGTTGAATAATGAATGAAGGCAGGTAGTGAATGGCAGAGTGGAGATTCCATCTCGCTCATCCCACTCCAGAGCAGAGGCTCATAATCATGAAAACTGCCTCCCTCCATTAATCCTCACCACAGCGGTATTCCCATATTTGCCTGATGATGAAACTGAGGCTCAGGGTGGTTTCCTGACCTACTGAGGTCACACAGCTAACAAGGCACATATCAAGGTTTGGCACAACTGCATCATCAACTTCCTTGAGAAATGATTTCAAGTGAGGGGTCGTGAAGACAAACACTTTTGAGGGCCAAGCAGCTGGTATAAATGCAGGATAAAGACCAGGACTGAGACAATATGGAGTAGAGGGGACTGTGGCAAACTGGAAGCATCTGCTTGTTTGAGGGGAATTTGCAGCCTTGTCCTGGACAGATATCGGTTTAACTAACAGCTAATGTTATAAGGCATTGAGTGAAAGGTTCAGAACTCCAACAAATTCACATCAGTCAAAAGAGCTGTTTGATGATGTTCCTTTCATTTTCTATTCAAGAAAGCCTTATGTAGTAAGCAGATTGTTGCTACACTGGGTCCTCAGCCCTCTGCTTGTGGGATCTTCCTCCTTGGACTGTTTTGGAGGCCTGAGACAAATAGGAGACCCCACTCCAATCCCATCCCATCCTAGGAAGGGCCTGCAGAAAGAAGTGTATCTGTGGGGTCAGCAGAAAAATGACCCAAAAGGAGATCCACATCCTAATTCCTGGAACCTGTGAAAATGTTACTGTTATGCATTGAATTGTATCCCCCCCCCCCCCCGAACATGTGTTGTAAATCCTAACCCCTATACCTGTGGTTATAACCCCATTTAGGAATGGGTTTTCTTTGTTATGTTAATGAGACAGTTAGTGAAGGGTGTGTCTTAAATCAATCTCTTTTGAAAAATAAGAGAAATTAAACAAGCAAGCAAGCAGAGATGGGGGAAATAGATCCCACGCCACATGAAAATCACCAAGGAGCCAAGGAACAGAAGCTCAAGAGACAGGGACCTTCCCCCAGAGCCAGTGGAGAGAGCCTTCCCCTAGAGCCAGCACCCTGAGTTTGGAGTTCTAGACTTCTAAACTGTGAGAAAACGAATTTCTCTTCAGAAAAGCCACCCACTTGTGATATTTGTGTTACAGCAGCACTAGATAACTAAGACAGTTACCTTACATGGTATTTTGCTGCTGTGATTGCGTTAAGGATCTTGAGATGGGGAGATGATCCTGGAGTACCCAGGTGGGCCCAATCTCATCACAGGGGTCCTTAAAAGAGGGGGGCAGGAGAGTCAGTGTCAGAATGATGCAATGTGAGAAGGACTCAAGCCACCACTGCTGGCTTTGAAGATAAAGGAAGGAGCCACTAGCCAAGGAAAGGGGGCGGCCGCTCCATGCTGGAAAAGGCGAGGAAATAGATTCTCCCTTAGAACCTCCAGAAGGAACCAGCCCTGCCAGCACCTTGACTTCAGCCCAGGGAGACTCTTCTCAGACTTCTATCCTCCAGAACTGTAAGTTAATACATTTGGGTAGTTTTTAGCCACCCCGTTTGTGGTAATCTGTGACAGCAGCTATGGGAAACTAGTACAATCTGTAGTTGAGATCCAGGGAGAAATCAGAGTCACTCTTTCTCCCTCTGCTATGCCTATGACCACATTTCCCTATCGCTTGATTCCCCAATCTACCCCCAGCCCCCCAGAAAATTTATCTGCTCTTCCCACAATCTTCTTCATCGCTGTTTTTCCTCCTCCATCCAGTTATTCAGGCCAAAAAACTTAGAGTCATCCTTGACTCTTTTGTCTTTCTTGAACCCCACATCTAACATGTCAACAAGTCAATATCAAGGATCCAGCCACCTCGACCTCCACACCTGGTCCAGGTCACCATCACCTCTCACCAGGATAAACCGGAGTCACCTCCTCGACCACCTTCCCATTCCATGCATGTCCCCGCTGTTATTCTACCCTTGTAGACACTGTTAGTGTTTGCTGCTCAGTCCCTCCAAGGGTGTCCTATCCCACTTAAAAAGCCCAAACTCCTCACCGCTACCTGTCAGCCCCTGCCCTCTCCTCCCCCATTGCTCACCCTGCTCCACAGTCACAGGCAGTCTCACTGCTCCTCAAACACAGCAGGAGCACTCTGCCCCATCTGCCCCAGGGCCTTTGCACCTGCCACCTAAACGTTCTTTGTCCCCTAATATCCTCATGGTTTACTCACTGCCTCCATTCAGGCCTCTAGTCAAAAGTCACCTTGTCACAGTGGCATTCCCTGACCACCAAATCAAAATAGAACCCCTCACCCTTGCTCTCCATCCCCCCTCCTAGCCCTCATCTCTCCCAACCTAATGTTGTTGTTGTTGTCAATTGCTGTCAAGTCAATTCCAACTCATGGCGACCCCACACATGTAGAGTAAAACTGCTCCATAGGGTTTTCAATGGCTGTGACCTTTCGCAAGCAGACCACCCAGCCTTTCTTCCGAGGCACCTCGGGTTGTGTTCAAACCACCAACCTTTCAGCTAGTGTTGAGCACTTAACAATTTGCACCACCCAGGGGCTCCTTCCCAACCTTATAGTCTATTTTAATGTCTTTGATGATCGCGTCGCCTCTTTCCATTCTCTAGCAGCCACACTGCAAAGTCACAAGCTTGCAGAATTGCTCGTAATGAAGTACAAGATGCTGAGACCCCAGAACATCCCGGATGGGGCCTGTCCCCTTTCTAGAGCTCACAGAAATTATGTCCCAGGAAAGGTGTGGCCCAGCCTTGCTGCACGAGCCTCTCCTGGGGACTGTCTGGCCCACTCCATTTGCTCACAGATTAGGTCAGCATTGTCACATGGAAAGTGTCCCAGATGTCCTCTTAGCTGCTTCTACAGGATTGCCCAAGGGCCTCCTCAGCCACAGCTCAGCCCCAACCGTGCAGGAGGATGAGCGCAAGGTTGCCAGATTAGGGGGGGCAGGGTGTTTGAAAGAAGTTGTAAATCTGGATTTTGTACATGGAAACTCCTAATTTTTAATACTAAGGCTATACACCCTATGAGCCAACAACCACCTGGAGCTAAGAGTTGCTGCCTGCTAGGAAAAGGGCACAAACGCCCTAGTTCACCAGCCCTGTCCAGAATGCCTCCCGCATTGGCCTGACCTGTCTGGGCTCTGACAGTGTTTGGATTTGCAGCCTCTGATTTAAGGGTTTTAGTCAATGCTAAGCTAAACATGAGCTAGCAGAATAAAGTGGCTGCCACCAAAAAATTTAAAATTAAAATCTATAAAAACTTGTTGTTTTTAGTTGTCAAAGAGTGGATTGCAACTCATGGCAACCCCACATGTGCACAGCAGAGGTGCTCCATGAGATTTTCAAGGCTATGACATTTTGGAAGCAGATCACCAGGCCTGTCTTCCAAGGCACCTCTGGGTAGGTTCAAATCACCAACCTTTTGGCTAGTAGTTGAGCACTTAACTGTTTGTGCCACCTACAAAAAAGAACAAAAACCAAACCTGTTGCCATCAAGCCGACTCCAACTCATAGCGACCCTATATAGGACAGAGTAGAACTGCCCGATAGTTTCTAAGGAGCAGCTGGTGGATTCGAACTGTTGACCTTTTGGTTAGCAGCCGAGCTCTTAATCATTATACCACCAGGGTGCCACCTATATACTCCTTTAAACAACATACCTCTATTTAAGCGAACTTATGTTTTCTAATGTTATCTTAGGTTGCGTAAATAGATATAGGTTATTCAGGAAAAGGGAGGTGATAATCCAAGTCTGCTTTCTACTGCTCAGATCACACACCTGGAGTCCAGGCCACAATTCAAAAGAGATAAAGACTATTAGAAGTTGTTTGCAGGAGAGCATCCAGAAAGGCTGAGAAACTGTCTTCTTTCTATTAGCCCCGAATCCCAAACCAAACCCTCTGCCATGGAGTCAATTCCAACTCATAGCGACCCTATAGGACAGATTAGAACTGCACCATAGGGTTTCCAACACTGTAAATCTTTACAGAAGCAGAGTGCCACATCTTTCTCCTGAGGAGCAGCTGGTGGGTTCAAACAGCCACCAGGGCTCCCTGATTCTTAGCCCCCCACCCCCCACCCCACCCCCAAAAAGACTCAGAGATTAGACCACTGTCTTCAAGTATCTGAGAGGCACACATGTGGAAGAGAGACAAGATTTACTGTTAGGGGCCACTGGGGAACAAAACTAGATCTAGTAGGTGGACGCAGCGGGAAGATAAATTTCATCTCAGCATTTAAAAGTCGAATGTTCTCACTGGGATGGAATGAGAAGTAGTGAGTTCCCCGTCACTGGCAGTATTCAAACAGAGGCTGGACGCCACTTGGTGGGTATGCTACAGAGGTGACTCATGCATCAGAACTGAAGTTGGGCTGAGCAGGCAGGGCAGGAGGAAAGAACAGAGGCAGGAGAAGGGCAGATGGATGAATTTATTCAGTGCCTACTATGTGCCGGGCATTCTGTCTACAGCTGGGTGGTCTTTCATTCCCCTTCCAACAGTGAGACTCTGCATTAGACTATTTCCCATCTGATTCCTATTAGTTCACAATCTCAGGTGGAGGCTCGCCTCACATATCCCATCAAATTGCAAATGCAAATTACACACAGATTCCAAAGGTGTTGCCATTAGAACGATTTCCTTCTGAAAGGGCAATGGGAACCCAAGCGGGAAACAGAGCCAAAAGGTCGTGTCTGCCCTGCTCCTCATTCCCACCTCTGCCTCGCACAACAGCAGGGAATTATTGCTCGCTTGAAAACAGGGCTGGCGGAGACGCTGCCAGAATGCTGGATTATGGCAGCGCGTGCTCCTCCGCTCGCCGCCAGTCCTGCGCTACATTAATGGGGAAAAAATTTGTCTTGTTTTGTAAGACAACCTTGACAGCTGTTCATTGTCTGTCAGCAAGGAGAGCTGATGAGAATTACTCGGCAACGGAGTGTTAACTAAGAGAGTTGACAGCGTAACAAGATGTCCCCAAGACTCATAGGGAGAGAATTGCATCTTGCCGAGCCTACTGTGTGTCTTACTCCAGCCCCACCGAGACCTGGGATGCAGCACATGAATTACAGAAAGGACCACTGCAACTGATCTTGCGATTGCTTTCTCCTTGAGACTGCTTTCACCCTCTACAGGCCACCGTCCAAAGAGCTGCCAGTGGGATCTTTGAAACATGAGTATCAGACATCCCTCCTTGCTCAAATCTGTCCTCTGGTTTCCCAGGGAACTGAGGATAAAATCAAAACCCATTAGTCTGTCTCTGAGGTTCTTTGTGATCTGGCTGCTGCCAACCTCACCAACTTCATCCTAAGCCACTCCCACCAGGCCATCACTGACTTAAATGACATCTGTCTTAGTTTGGGTTTTCCCAAAACAGACCTTCAGACAAGGATTTGGACACAAGTAGTTTATCTGGGGGAAGAAAGGCCTGGAGATCTACTTCTGAAAAGCAGCCTGTGAAAACCCTATGAATCACAAAGGTCCGATTCACTACTGATCTGAGGATGGCACAGGACCAGGCAGCATTTCATTCCATTGTGCGTGGGGCCTCTGGGAGTCGGGGGCCAACTTGACTGCAGCTAACAAGAACAGTTTATTTGGGAGGTGGTCCTGGGAAGCACAATGAGAGAGTAGGAGAGTAGGGTAGGGAAGGGAAAAGAGCCCATAAAAGGTGCACTGATGAGCAGGTTGCCTTATGGGCAACTGGAACTCAAATCTGCTGAGGACCACTGGAGAGACTCTGAGGAGCACTCAGGGTTGTCATACCCAGAGACAAGGAAGCTGAGGTGTTTATCCACCTCCACCCTTCATCTGGCAACTGTGGGGTGTGCACGCCAATGACCAAGGGCCTGTCCACCTCATTCATCAACACTATCCGTACTGGCCTCCTGCAACTCAGAGACACCAAGTTCTTTCTCACCTCAGGCCCTCACTCATTCAGTTCCCTCTTTCTGGAACATTCTCTCACGGCTAAATTTTTACATGGCTAATTTCTACTATTCTTCAGGTCTCTGTTAGGCTCCTTTCAGAGACAAGTAACAGAAATCCAACTGAAATGAACTTAGCCCCAAAAGGAAAAAATTAATTGGATCATGTAACTAAAAAGTCAGGCTTCCAGCAAGGTAGAACTCTGGGCCTCAAACTATGTCATCTGTGCTATCTCTCCATCTCTTGGACACTCTCTCCGTGAGGTGCCATGATGGGTGTTGGAAGGCCTGGACTCACTCAGCTACGGATGGAACCACACTGGAAAGATGATGTCCTCCCCCATATAGCTCTAGAAGAAAGAGCCCAGGGGGATTCTGGTTTCTCTCAGACCCTGTGACCACCCTGAACAAAACTCACTGTAGCCAGAGGATTAGACTATCCTGACTGGCCAGCTTTGAGTCACATGCCGACATCTGAAGCTCGGGGACAAACCTCATCCAATCCATGTGGTATCAGTTTCCCCAAACAAGAGGGGTTCTGTTATCAAAGAAGGGGTAAGAGGAAAGCAAAGCCAGCTGATGTGAACCAAAAAGTCTCCACTCATATGGGATTTCTTCAGAGAGGCCTTCCCTGACATCCCTCCCCAACCCAGATTAGCCCCATGTTAATCTCCTTCATAAATTCAGCTGTTCTCCCTCATAGCACTCTTGATTTGTTTATTAATGTATGTTTATTTAGTTAATCCACCACCCGTCGGTCAGTTTGCCACACTGTGATAGCTTGCGTGTTTCTGTGATGCTGGAAGCTATGCCACTGGCATTTCAAATACCAGCAGGGTCACCTATGGTGGACGGGTTTCAGCAGAGCTTCCAGACTAAGACAGACTAGGAAGGAAGTCGTGGTGATCTACTTCTGAAAATTAACCAATGAAAATCTTATGGATCACACAGAATACTGTCCCATATAGCGCTGGAAGATGAGCCCCCCAGGTGGGAAGGCACTCAAAATACACAGTGGATGCAACAATGGATTTGGGCATACCAAAGATTGTGAAGATGGGAAGGACAGGGTAATGTTTCATTTGATTATAAGTGGGGTTGGCATTTGTTTAATATCTGTCCTTTATACCAGTCTATAAGCTTCTTTTTAAAAATTATATTGTGTTTCACGGCCTACCCAAACTACAACAAAGTGATGTTGAAAATCTGAACAGACCCATAACAAGAGAAGAGATTGAAAAGGTAATAAAAAAAACTCCCAACCAAAAAAAGCCCTGGCCCAGATGGCTTCACTGGAGAATTCTACAACACGTTTACAGAAGAGCTTGTACCAGTACTACTTAAGCTATTTCAGAGCATAGAAGAGGAAGCAACACTTCCAAATTCATTCTATGAAGCCAGCATAACGCTGATACCAAAACCAGGCAAAGACATCATAAAAAAAGAAAATTACAGACCAATATCTCTCATGAATACAGATGCAAAAATTCTCAACAAAATTCTAGCCAATAGAATTCAGCATCATATCAAAAAAATAATACACCACGACCAAGTAGGATTCATACCAGGTATGCAAGGATGGTTCAACATTAGAAAATCAATCAACGTAGTCCACCACATAAATAAAAGGAAAGAAAAGAATCACACGATGATCTCAATTGATGCACAAAGGCATTTGACAAAGTCCAACACCCATTCCTGATAAAAAACTCTCAATAAAATAGGTATAGAAGGGAAATTTCTCAACATAATAAAGGGCATCTATGCAAAACCAATGACCAACATCGTTCTTAATGGAGAGAGGCTGAAAACATTCCCCTTGAAAACAGGAACAAGACAAGGATGCCCTTTATCACCACTGCTATTTAACATTGTGCTGGAAGTTCTAACTAGAGCAATAAGGCAAGAAAAAGAAATAAAGGGCATCCAAATTGGTAACAAAGAAGTTAAACTGTCCCTGTTTGCAGATGATATGATACTATACACAGAAAACCCTAAAGACTCCATGAGAAATCTACTGGAACTAATAGAAAGATTCAGCAGAGTAACAGGATACAAGATAAACATTCAAAAATCAGTTGCATTCCTATACACCAATAAGGAGAACAATGAAAAGCAAATCAGGAAAACAATACCATTTTCAATAGCCCCTAAAAAGATAAAATACTTAGGAATAAATCTGACCAGGAATGTAAAAGACCTATACAAAGAAAACTACAAAACACTGCTGCAAGAAACCCAAAGGGATCTACATAAATGGAAAAACATCCCATGCTCGTGGATAGGCAGACTCAACATTGTGAAAATGACAATTCTACCCACAGCAATTTACAAATACAACGCAATCCCGATCCAAATACCAACAACATTCTTCAAAGAGATGGAAAAACTAATCATTAACTTTATATGGAAAGGGAAGAAGCCCCAAATAAGTAAAGCACTACTGAAGAAGAAGAATAAAGTTGGAGGACTCACACTACCAGACTTCAGAACCTACTATACAGCTACCGTAGTCAAAACAGCCCGGTACTGGTACAACAACAGATACATTGACCAATGGAACAGAATTGAGAACCCAGATGTAAATCCATCCACCTACGGTCACCTGATCTTTGACAAGGGCCCAAAGTCCATCAAATGGGGAAAAGACAGTCTTTTTAACAAATGGTGCTGGCAAAACTGGATATCCATCTGCAAAAAAATGAAACAGGACCCATACCTCACGCCATATACAAAAACTACTTCAAAATGGATCAAAGACCTGAATATAAAGCCTAAAACTATAAAGTTCATAGAAGAAAAAATAGGACCAACACTTCAGGCCTTAATACATGGCATTAACAGGATACAAACCATAACCATCAATGCACAAAACCCAACAGATAAGCTAGATAACTGGGATCCTCTAAAAATCAAACACCTATGCTCTTCAAAAGACTTCACCAAAAGAGTCAAAAGAGAACCTACAGACTGGGAAAAAATTTTTGGACAGTACAAGTCAGACAAAGGTCTAATCTCCATAATCTACGAGAAAATCCAGCACCTCTTCAACAAAAAGACAAATAATCCTATTAAAAAATGGGCAAAGGAAATGAACAGACACTTCACCAAAGAAGACATTCAAATGGCCAACAGACACAGGAGGAAATGCTCACGATCACTAGCCATTAGAGAAATGCAAATTAAAACCACAATGATATACCATCTCACCCTGGCATTACTGGCACGAATCAAAAACACTGGAAATAACAAATGTTGGAGGGGCTGCGGGGAGATGGGAACTCTTATGCACTGCTGGTGGGAATGCAAAATGATACACCCATTTTGGAAAATGATATGGCGCTTCCTCAGAAAGCTAGAAGTAGACATACCATTCGATCCAGCAATTCCACTCCTAGGAATATATCCTAGAGAAATAAGAGTCATCACTCAAATAGACATACGCACACCTATGTTCATGGCAGCATTGATCACAACAGCAGAACGATGGAAACAACCTAGATGCCCGTCAACAGATGAATGGATAAACAAACTATGGTACATACACACAGTGGAGTACTGTGCAACGAGAAAGAACGACACTGAATCTGTGAAGCATCTCATAACATGGATGAAACTGGAGGACATTATGCTGAGTGAAATAAGTCAATCACAAAAGGACAAATATTGTATGAGACCTCTATTGTAAAAACCCATGAAAAAGTTCACACACAAAATGTAGCAATCTTTGTTGGTTACCAGGAATGGGAGGGGTCGGGGGGGGGAATACTAAATAGACAATAGATAAGTTGTATCTTGGGTGAAGGGTGAGACAGTACACAATACAGGAGAAACTAGCCCAGCTTATACAAGGAAAGGTCATGGAAGCCCCGTAGACACATCCAAACTCCCTGAGGGACTGAATTGCTGAGCAGAGGGCTCTGGGGACCATGGTCTCAGGGAACATCTAGCTCAATTGGCATGACACAGCTTATAAAGACAATGTTCTACATTCTACCTTGGTGAGTAGTGTCTGGGGTCTTAAAAACCTGTGAGCGGCCATCTAAGATACTCCACTGGTCTCATCCCTTTGGGAGCAAGGGAGAATGAAGAGAACAGGATACAAGGAAAAGATTAGTCCAAAGGACTAATTGTCCACAGCTACCAAGGCCTCCACCAGACTGAGTCCAATACAGCTAGATGATGCATGGCTACCACCACTGACTGCTCTGACCAGGATCACAACAGAGGGTTCTGGACAGAGCTGGAGAAGGATGTAGAGCATAATTCTAACCTACAAAAAAAGACCAGATTTACTGGCCTAAAGGAGACTGGAGAAACCCCGAGAGTATGGCCCTCAGATACCCTTTTAGCTCAGTGGTGAATTCGTTTCTGAGGTTCACCGTTCAGCCAGGGAGTGGACAGCCCCATAAAACCAAAGGGGACTAATGAGATACAGCAGTCCAGGGACAAGGGCCAGAAGGCAGAAGGGGACAGGAAAGCTGGTGATAGGGAACCCAAGGTTGAGTAAGGACAGTGTTGGTGTGTTGCAAGGTTGTTAACCATTGTCATAGGGCAACATGTGTACTGTTTAACGAGAAACTATTTTGATCTTAAGCCTTCATCTAAAGTGAGAATAGCAGCACAATCAGAAGAGCGTAGTCAATGTCACTGAACTGTGCATGTAGAAATTTTTGAAATGGTGTATCCTTGGCTATGTGTATTTTCACCAAAAAAAAAAAAAAAGGTTGAGAAGTTAGAGGGTTGATATGTTGTGGGGTTGTTAACCAATGTCATAAAACAATATGTGTACTTCTGTTTCATGAGAAACTATTTGTTCTGTAAGCCTTCACCTGCAGTACAATAAATAAATTAATTAATTAATTAAAATTTTTAAAAAATATTGCGTTTTTGGTGAAAATTTGCACAGCAAATTAGGCTCCCATTTGACAATTTCTGTACAAACTGCTCAGTGACGTTAGTTACATCTTTCACAATGTGTCCTCATTCTCTTTAATTGCGTTCTGGTTGTTCCATTTCCAGTGCTCTAGTTTTCCTGCCCCTTTATCTTCTCATCTTTGCCTTAGAGTAATTGTTGACGTTTTGGTCTCACATAGATGATTTTTTAATGGAGCACCGAGCTCATGGGTAATATCCTTTATTTTGTGTCCCAGTCTGTTATGTTGCTAAAAGGTGACCTCAGGGGATGGTTTCAGTTCAAGGTTTAAAGAGCATCTCAGGGCGATAGTCTCAGGGAGTCCTCTAGTCTCAACCGGTTCAGCAAGTCTAGACTTTTTAAGAATTTGAGTTCTGTTCCATGTTTTTCTCTCATTCTCCCATCTATCGTGGCCCTGGTCAGAATGGTCAGTAGTGGTAGCTGGGCACCATTTAGTTGTTCTGATCTCAAGGTAGTTGAGGCTGTGGCTTGTGTAAGCTGTTAGCCCTGTAGACTAGTTTCTTCTCTGAGACTTTGGTAGTCTATAAGCTTCTTGAGAGTAAAGCCAATACCTATCTTACTCACAACTGGACCCCTACACCTATCAGAGCTTTGCCTTGCCTGCCGCAGGTGCTCAATAACTACTGTAGAGTGGCTTTTGTAAAGACTTTAGTGATTATTCATTCATCCCAGTGAGTCATGGGGCTGGAGCAGCACTCAGGTCTCCTGAGTCCCAGCCTAGCATTGTGTGATTCCAGACACAGCCTTCTTAATCATAGCTGTGGCCGCATTACCAGGGTGACACTGGAGGGACGCAGCCTGCCATCCATGGTGAAAGCCCTTCTGAGACTGTGAGGTCCTACCTCTGCCTGGAGAGCTGGAATGCCTGCCGTGAGGCTCAGCCGCTGGCTTAGGTATCCAGTGCTGCTGTAACAGAAACACCACAGGTGGGTGGGTTTAAGGAACAGAAACGTATTTTCTCACATTTCAGGCGGATAGAGGTCTGAATCCAGGGCACCTGCTCTAGAGGAAGGCTTTCTCTCTGTGTCCGCTATGGGAGAAGGTCCTTGTCTCTTTTCAGCTTCTGTTCCTCGGTTCCTTGGCAATGTGGCATGCATCTCCCCCTCCATATATGCTTGCTTGCTTGCTTGCTTAATCTGCCCCTTTATATCTCAGAAGAGATTGACTTAAGACACACCCTACACTAATACTTCATGATTAATGTAACAAAGAAAACCCATTCCAAAGATGGGATTCTAACCACAGGTATAGGGGTGAGGATTTACAACATATACTTTAGGAGGACACAGTTCAATCCATAACAGCTTCCAACATCTGCCTGTCTCTTCTCATCGCTAGCCTGAGTCAGCCCGGCTTAGGACGAAGATCAGAGCTTTCAGCCCCTGAGAGGCCCGAGTTCACATCACACATCTGCTAACTAACACTTCCATGGGTGCGGGCAGCCTTCTTAAACTCTCTGAGACTCCATTTCCGCTCTGCCTTTTAAAAAATGTTTTCTCTACCGTTACCTTCCATCATGATGCTGAACTTTATGAATGCTCACAAAGCCTTCTATAAACCTTCCTGGAACATGGTAGGGTAGAATTAAAGTGTATCTGCAAAACAAAGATAATATTTACCAGGCCAGGCTTCTGGGAGGATGAGAGAGAAGGCAGGCAGAGCGCCTGGCAGTGAGCAGCTTCTTTTGTCACGATGATCATTATTTTGGGTGAGGCTGCGTCTCCACAAATACCTCCTCAGACATCAAGCCAGGAAACCAATTTCCCTGAAAATAAATGTCACAGATATGAAAGGCTTATCCAAAAATAAATAAATAATCTCTACCCCATAGGAGCCCTGGTGGCACAGTGGTTAAGAGCTCAGTGGCTAACCAAAAGGTTGGCAGTTCAAATCCACCAGCCAGTCCTTGGAAACCCTATAGGGCAATTCTGCTCTGTCCTGTAGGGTTGCTATGAGTTGGAATCGACTCGACGGCAATGGGTTGAGTTGATCCCTATAGGACAGAGTAGAACTGCCCCACAGGGTTTTCAAGGAGTGTCTGGTGGACTCTGACTGCCGACCTTTTGGTTAGCAGCTGAACTCTTAACCACTACACCACCAGGGTTTCCAGTACAGTGCCACTGGGTGGATTCAAATTGCCAACTTTTAGGCTAGCAGTGGATGGCAAACCACTTGTACCACCAGGGCTCCTTAAATTAAAAATAAAAGAATAAAATTTCAAGGGAACAATTACGTAACAGCAAAAGAGATGAAAGAAATAAAGGATCAGGAAGAATTCAGAAAAAAAGTGGAAAATAAAATGTTACAGCAATAAAAGTCACATTACCAAAAAAAAAAAAACCATCGCCATCAAGTCAATTCCAACTCATAACAACCCTATAGGACAGAGTAGAGCTGCCCCATAGGGTTTCCAAGGAGCACCTGGTGGATTAGAACATGCCAACCTTTTGGTTAGCAGCCGTAGCACTTAACCACTACGCCACCAGGGTTTCCAAAGTCCCATTAGAAAAACACAAATAAATACAATGTGATGGAAAACAAAGTTAGAGACATAAAAGAAAATTTTGATGTGACAAAGAGGAAACCCACCAAAATGTTCATGGCTTCACATGGGCTGGCATGGTGGATTGGAATTTACTGGAGCCCAGAAGCCAGAGCTTGCCCTCTCACACACCGATCCCCCCACCCACTGGATGTTTTCCAAGCAGGGAGCACTACAGAAAGTGGGGGACTTGGCTGGAAAGCAGAGGTAGATCTTGCAGTCTTGTGGTTCTTAAATCACAAAGATCTCCTGGAGGGAGAGGTCCTGCCCTCAAGACCTTGAAACCAGAGGTGAACTGAAACAAAAGCAGCAAACCAGCACCAGGCCGCTCAACTTCTGAGGAGACTGAAGAGACTGACCCTAGCAGCTGGGCAGGCCTAGGACGGAGGGATTACAAAGGGGCACGAGGAAACTTCGGGAATGATGGGTATGTTCATTATTTTTATTATCCTGATGATTTCACACGTGTAAACATATGTCAAAACTTATGAAACTGTACACTGTAAATATGTGCATTTTATTGCATGTCAACTATATCTCAATAAAGGAG
Source organism: Dugong dugon (assembly GCA_030035585.1). Classification (NCBI taxonomy): domain Eukaryota; kingdom Metazoa; phylum Chordata; class Mammalia; order Sirenia; family Dugongidae; genus Dugong; species Dugong dugon. Next base: position 116,158,247 of record CM057470.1, read on the forward strand.
TTTTTTTAAGTGCAAAAAAAGTTGTGTATTTTATGTACTCAAGGATTTATGCATTTGACATACTAAAATTATACCTCAGTAAAGTACTGTTAAAAAAAAGTCATAGAACAAGGCAGGAGGGCTCATACCACCTGATCTCAAAACCTATTATACAGCCACAGTAGTCAAAACAGCCTGGTACTGGGGTAAGGACGAGAAGGCAGGAGGGGACAGGAAAGCTGGAAATGGGAAACCCAAGGTCGAGAAGGGGAGAGTGTTGACATGTCTTGGGGTTGGCAATCAGTGTCACAAAACAATGTGTGTATTAATTGTTCAATGAGAAACTAATTTGCTCTGTTAACCTTCATCTAAAGTACAATAAAAGGAAAAAGGGAAAGGAAAAAAAAAAAAACAGCCTGGTACTGGTATAATGACAGCTATATAGACCAACGGAACAGAATAGAGAACCCAGATGTAAATCCATCCACCTATGGTCAGCTGATCTTTGACAAAGGACCAAAGTCTATTAAACGGGGAAAAGACAGTCTTTTTAACAAATGATGCTGGCAAAACTGAGTGTCCATCTGTTAAAAAATGAAACAGGACCCCTACCTCACACCATAAACAAAAACTAACTCAAAATAGGTCAAAGACCTAAATATAAAACCTAAAACGATAAAGATCATGGAAGAAAAAATAAGGATAACACTAGGAACCCTAATATATGGCATAAATAGAATACTAACTAACAATAACTAACAATTCACAAACACCAGAAGGTAAAATAGACAACTGGGAGCTCGTAAAAATTAAACACTTATGTTTATCAAACAAAAGATTGAAAAGAAAACCTATAGACTGGGAAAAAATTTTGGATATGGCATATCCAATAATGGTCTATTTTCTAAAATCTATAGAACACTTCAACATCTCTATAACAAAAAGACAAATAAGCCAATTAAAAAATGGGCAAAGGATATGAACAGACATTTCACCGAAGAAGACATCCAGGCGCTAACAGACACTTGAGGAAATGCTCACAATAATTATCCATTAGAGAAATGCAAATCAAAACTACAATGAGATACCATCTCACCTCAACATTGCTGGTACAAATCCAAAAAACACAAAATAACAGATGTTGAACAGGTTGCAGGGAGACTCTTATGCACTGCTGGTGGGAATGCAAAATGATACAACCCCTGTGGAAAACGATATGGCGCCTGTTTAAAAAGCTAGAAATAGAAATACCATACGATCCAGCAATCCCACTGCTAGGAATATATCCAAGAGGAATAAGAGCCGTCACGCGAATAGACATATGCATACCCATGTTCGTTGTAGAATTATTCACAATAGCAAAAAGATGGAAACAACCTAAATGCCCATCAACAGATGAATGGATAAACAAATTATGTTACGTACACACAATGGAATACTGCATAACCATAAAGAACAATGATGAATCTGCGAAACATCTCACAACATGGATGAATCTGGAGAGTGTTATGCTGAGTGAAATAAGTCAATCACAGAAGGACAAATATTGTATGAAACCACTATTATAAAAATCCAAGAAAAGGTTTACACACAGAAAAAAACAATCTTGGCTGGTTACAAGGGAGAGGAAGGGTGGGGAGGAGAAATCACTAACTATATGGTAGACAAGTGTTAACTTTGGTGAAGGGAAAGACAACACATGATATAGAGGAAGTCAGCACAACTTGACTGAGGCAAAGTCATAGAAGCTTCCTAGATACATCCAAACACCTTGAGGGACAAGTTACTAGGGACCATGGTCTCAGGGGACATCTAAGTCATTTGGCATAACATAGTTCATAAAGAAAATGTTCTACATCCTACTTTGGTGAGTAGCATCTGAGGTCTTAAAAGCCTACGAGTGGCCATCTAAGATACATCTATTGGTCCGATCCCATCTGGAGCAAAGGAGAATGAAGAAAACCAAAGACACAAGGAAAATATTAGTCCAAAGGATTAATGGACCACGTGAACCACAGCCTCCACCAGCCTGAGCCCAGAAGAACTAGATGGTGCCCGGCTACCACCACCGATTGCTCTGACAGGGATTACAATAGAGAGTCCCAGACAGACTGGGAGAAAAATGTAGAACAAAATTCAAATTCACAAAAAAAAAAAAAAAAAAAAAAGACCAGTATTACTGGTCTGATAGAGACTGGAGGGACTCCTGAGACTATGGTCCCCGGACACCCTGCTAACTCAGAACTGAAGCCACTTCTGAAGTCCACCTTTCAGCCCATGATTAGACAGGCCTATAAAACAAGCAATCGCACACGTGAGGAAAGTGCTTCTTAGTTCAATCAAGTATACGAGGCCAAATGGGCAACACCTGCCCAAAAGCAAAGACGGCAAGGCAGGAAGGGGCTGCAAAACTGGATGAATGGACACAGAGAGCCTGGGGTGGAAAGCGAAAGGGGGAGAGTTCTGACACCTTGCGGGGATAGCAACCAATGTCACAAAACGATTCGTGTATAAATTTTTGAATGAGAAACTAATTCGTGCTGTAAACTTTCACCTAAAAGACAATAAAATTTAAAATATATAGAGAGATGGTAGAAAGTAACAATACAAAAGCCATAGACACAAATTCGAACATGCAAGAACTCAGAGAATACTGCACCCTTGAGCTCTTCTTGAAGAAAATGCTTGACAATGAAATGCACTCACATAAGAAATGAATCAAAAGAACTCAAGAAAGGAGAAGCCTGGGAGCACATATTGAATCATTTAAATACAAGCAGAGACTACACAAGTGTGAGAATTACGGTTCCAGAACCTAATCCCAACGCCGTAACCGTGAAAACATAAACACAGGGCACACGTAGTAATTAAATCCTGGGGTGGGAGGGGCAGACAAGGGGAACACGAGCACGCTATTTCATCACATTTGATGGAAGCCTCCTCAATCAAGGAGAGGCTTAAGGTTGAAACAATCAGCTAAGAAACAAAGATTCTAATGTCTTCAAAATTCCATAAATTCCTCCTTAACTTGAGAGGAGTAGTTTGGAAATTAGAATTATTTGTAGTAAAGAAAGTTAGCACAAATCTGACTTTATCTAAAATTAAGCCATTTCTTCAAATTTCATTTCAATTTCTTGTTCTTCAGGTAAAGTTTAATTATTTGACTAAGAATAATATGAAGAGCAGTTTATGTCGCTTAGTCGAATTATTTCCCTCTATCTTTTGGAAGAAAGGCCTGGCGATCTGCTTTCAAAAAAGCCACTGAAAACCCTATGGGGCACAGTTCTACTCCGACACACATGGGGTCGCCATGAGTTGGAGCTGACTCCATGGCAACTGGTTACTCGTTATCTTTGTACTGGCCTCTCTGTTCTTATGTCTGTGTGTATATACAGGAAGATGGCTAGAATGATGTTCACTATTATGTTTTTCTGGATAAGGTGAAAGGAGGTGAATTATTTCCCTTTATTCTGTGTACTTTTCCAGTGGTTTGATTTTTTTCATAATATGCATTGTCACGGATTGAATTATGTCCCCCAAAAAATGTGTGTATCAGTTTGGCTGGGCCATGATTCCCAGTATTGTGTGATTTTCCTGTGTGTTGTAAATCCTGCCTCTCTGACGTTAATGAGGGAGGATGGGCAGCAGTTGTGTTACTGAGGCAGGACTCAGTCTACAAGATTGGATTGTGTCCTGAGGCTGTCTCTTGAGATATAAAAGAGAGAAGTGAGCAGAGAGACAGGGGGACCTCAAACCATCAAGAAAGCAGTGCCTGGAGCAGAGCGCGTCCTTTGGACCTGGGGTCCCTGCGCGGAGAAGCTCCTAGTCCGGGGGAACATTGATGAGAAGGCCGACAGAGAGAGAAAGCCTTCCCCTGGAGCTGAAGCCCTGAATTTGGACTTGTAGCCTACTTTACTGTGAAGAAATAAATTTCTCTTTGTTAAAGCCATCCGCTTGTGGCATTTCTGTTATAGCAGCACTAGATGACTAAGACATGCATGCATCACTTTTACAAAAACCACAAAATTGTTTGTCATGTCTTTAAAAAAAAAAAAAAGTGCATGCACAGACGTTAAATTGAGATGATTTTCAATCCCACCTGCACCACTGACTCATAGTGTGAATGGAGAAGTCATTAATCTCTTGGTGCCTCAGTTTTCTCATCTGTAAAATGGAGCTAATAAAACCACCTAATCCTGTGGGTTGAGGTGGACGAAAATGGAACCATGCGTGTACAGTAATAAGCATAGTACCATACTAGTCAACAGCCCACTGGCCAGTGAGATCCTAGCTGAAAATGATGTCCAAATCCCATAACTTTGCTCTTGGCTCATGACACACACAGCATCATCAAATCACATTTGAACTTTAGGGAAGGAACCTAAGCGCAGCATACCAGTTGCCGTCAAGTCAACTCTGACTCATGGGGACCCCATGTGTATCAGAGTAGAACTGTGCTCCACAGGGTTTTCAATGGCTGGTTTTTTTTTTTTTTTTTTTTTTGCAGTAAATTGCCAGGCTTTTCTTCTGAGGCACCTCTGGGTCAACTCCAACCTTTTGGTCCCCAGCTGAGTGCATTAACCATTCGCACCACCCAGGGACTCCAAATGCAACATAGAGAAAGAAATATTCACCTGAGACCAACAACATCTTCAGAACTGCATCCCATCCACTTGGGGGCGCCAGAGATGAAAGTCCCTGTTTCCTTTGGTTTCTAAATTCATGCACCACTGGTAGAATTTTGGGAATTGCCACGTGCACACTGCAAGCTGGAGCGTTATTGAAGAGAAGTCTGACAAGTCCCCAACATGGGTGACTGGCCTCGGCATATGGAGGTATTTCTAGCAGTTGATCTCCAAGCATAGCCAGATGTTTCCTTGATGTTCACAATGGGATGTCTCCTTGAAGTCTGCCCTGGTGCCCACACTGGGTCTCCAGAACAGCTCATAGGAGACGTGACAGTCAAAAAACACCGCTTTAGACAATACCAATAATTACGGCTTATGGAGCAACTGATTTTTATTTAACTCCAAACAGGCATCTTGTTGCCTTAGCAAGAAGATATATTTCAGGAAAGTGACTTGTAAAGTAAATGTAACTTCTTCATGGACTTTCTCATACAGTTCTAGATAGGTTCCCCCTGGGGGAAAAAAGCATTGAAAGCAATTTAACACTGAAAAAAATTCAGTGGATGGCAGGTCCTAGACTATTTGTCATTAGAAAGAGTGACTTTTCTTTTAAGTTTTCAGAGCTTTGCAGTAGTTTTCAAGAATTGTAAGATCTCTTTTCTCTCTTGCCAGGCAAGAATTATTTTCTGCAGGCCACAGAATTGTCTCCCAGCCCAAATAATCTCCTGAACAGTCCATTTTCCAATTTTGAAGTTCAGCCCTATTTCTTTGTTTATATGAAAATTGCAAGTGCTGAAGAAAACCAAAGACACAAGGGCAAGATTAGTCCAAAGGACTAAGGGACCACAACCTCCACCAGACTGAGTCCAGCACAACTAGATGGTGCCTGGCTAGCACCACCAACTACTCTGACAAGGATCACAATAGAGGGTCCCGGACAGAGCTGGAGAAAAATGTGGAACAAGATTCTAACTCACAAAAAAGACCAGACTTACTGGCCTAACAGAGACTGGAGAAACCCTGAGAGTATGGCCCCCGGACACCTTTTAGCTCAGTAATGAAGTCACTCCTGAGCTTCATCCTTTAGCCACAGATTAGACAGATGATAAAACAAAACGAGACTAAAGGGGCACACCAGCCCAGGGGCAAGGAGGAGAAGGCAGGAGGGGACAGGAAAGCTGGTAACAGGGAACCTGAGGTCGAGAAGGGGAGAATGTTGACGTGTCGTAGGGTTGGCAACCAATGTCACAAAACAATATGTGTATTAATTGTTTAATGAGAAACTAATTTTCTCTGTAAACCTTTACCTAAAGCACAATTAAAAAAATTCCAAGTGCTACTAGAGACGGAAGGAGTCCTGGTGGTACAGTTGTTAAGCGCTCAGCTGCTAACCAAAAGGTTGGTGGTTCCAACCAACCAGCAGCTCCGAGGGAGAAAGATGTGACAGTCTGCTTCCATAAAGATTTATAGCCATAGGAAACCCTATGGGGCAGTTCTACTCTGTCCTAGAGAGTCACTATGAGTAGTGGGTTTGGTCGGTTGGGGTTTGGTTTCGGTTTCGGTTTTGGTTTACTAGAGGTGGGCTGCAATATTATACTTGGCCACTGGAAAAAGTCTTCCAGTCCTGAGAGTTATCCAGTGTGTGAAAAGGGTTCTAAGGCCTACTTTATCAGTCTGTATGCTCAAACTTTTATTAAACTAATTTGCCTGAAAATGTCAGTAAGAAATTCAGCAGAAGTTCATTCAAGTCAAACACAGTGATATCGAGCATTCAAGGACCTGCCACAGCCCAGGGTTGGACATGCAAGAGAAGCCTTGAATGAAGTCTGTCCAAGAAGGAAAGGGAACTAGAGAGCTTCTCAGGTCTCCTTCATTCTGCAAACGCTCTGGCGAGGTGACCTCTGGGCCCCTCCATGGCAGGTGGAGTGACGAACAGGGCCAGAGAGGAGAGGCGAACTCATGGGTGGACACTCCGTATCATGCTATTATTGTTGTTGTTGCTGTTGAGTCGCTCCTGACTCGAGGTGACCCCATGCGCATCAGAGTAGAACAGCTCCATAGGGTATTCAAGGCCGTGAGCTTTTGGAAGCAGATCGCCAGGACTGTCTTCTGAGGCACCTCTGGTTGGCTCCAAACCACCCACCTTTCAGCTAGTAGTAAAGCACTTAACCATTTGCGCCACCCAGGGATTCTTATCCCACTATTTATTGTGGTTGTGTGCCATCAAGTCGATTCCAACTCCTAGTGACTCTATAGGACAGAGTAGAACTGTCCCATAGGATTTCCTAGGCTATAATCTTTACGGGAGCAGACTGCCAGGTCTTTTCTTCCAAGGAGCAGCTGGTGGGTTCGAAATGTGAACTTTTCAGTTAGGGGAAGTTAAAGTGGCTCTAAGGGGGCAATGGTAGTTCAGTGGTAGGAACCTCAGGCCCCCAGCCACAGAGGGGCTCTGGCCTGGGTGAATTGTTTCTCCCTACGATCCTGGAGACCAGGAACTTACCTCTAGATCCCAAGAAAGACGACTCTGATGACATTTCATCCCTGCTTTTCCAGGAGAAGGAGCCCCGAGCATCAGTACCGCTATCTGCAGGAACTGATATTTAAAATCCGTGCAAATATGGCCCCTGTTCCCTGCAGCTTCTCCCCGGGCTCCTCTGAGGCTTGAGGCTGGCTCCCTTCTCGCCTCACGAAGCACTCGTTTCTAAATTAAAATGGATGGAAAGGCAACGAGTTCCCTCAGAAGGAAGCCTCCTGCTCTCCGCATTACCACCACCCCCTTCCCTATTGTTCTGATCTGTATCCACCAAAAAGCCACAAGGAATAAGGCCCGAACTTGATGTTAGAGACAATTAGCCCATGTTGATAAACCTGGCCAAGGAGCTGCAAGGCACAGCTTTAGACAAAGGGGGCTTTGCAGGTCCAGCTGCATTTATAGGCCCCACTGAGACGGGGCCAGTTGTCATCAAGTCAATTCCTGCTCATGGAGACCCCATATGTTTCAGAGTAGAACTGCGCCCCTAGGGTTTTCAACAGCTGTGGTCTTTTGGAAGTAGATCTCCAGGCCTTTCTTCCGAGGCATCTCTGGGTGGACTTGAACCACCCACATTTGCTCAGTAGCTGAGTGCCTAACTGTTTGTGCATATGTAAGAGGAATAAGCAATTGCAGAGAATGAAGTGAGCGCCTTCTGTTTACAGTACCTCCCAAATCTTTTCACCTTGTAGCTCATGTAGGAAATTATTGTCTTAGTGTGCTGCTTGGCAGCTCTGAAGACTAAGGAGATTGCCATCTTGAAATACCTGAGGTTGAGGATGGGTTGCTCTTGGACACCATGCTACGGTCAGAATGCAGCAACAAGAACAGAGAAAGAAAGCTGTGTGCTATTCTCGACCTGCCCTTGAATACCTCCAGGAAGGCATTAAACTTAGAATTTCTCATTGATTCCTCTTGAGAATCTTACATCATAAGATGAGAAAAGTAAAGTTTAAAGAAATTAAATAACTTGTCCTTCCTGTCTCCCATTTGGCATTTAAGCACTTAGCAAACTTGGGTGGTACAATACAGTAAAACCTGCAAAAGCTGGAAACTGTGTAAGGTGGAAACCGGCCAGACAAGGAAAACGCAAATATTTCCCCTAATAGAGAGGGACAGAAAAGTGGCAAGACTGCACCCTCGCAAAGGCAGAAAACTTTCGAGACCCAGAAAAACAAGGCGGTCCCTTTGAGTTCCGGCTCTCACAGGTTTCATTGTAATTAACGTGCTCAGATGTTAAAACCAGTTTCCTTTGACTCTGATCCATGGCTACCCGAGGTGTGTCAGAGTATAACTGGGCTCTATAGGGTTTTCAGTGGCTGATGTTTCCAAAGTAGGTCGCCAGGCCTTTCTTCCAAGGCCCCTCTGGGCGGACTGTAACATCCAAACATGCCAGCGATCATGAGGATGGCACAGGACCAGGTAATATTTCGGTCTATTGTACCTAAGGTCGCCAGCTATCTGTCTATATACCTATCTGTTTATCACCATTATTACTATTATGATTACTATCGATGAGCACACGTTATGCTGGTTCCCCGAGAGCAGGAGCAGTGTCTTACTGATGAGAGCCAGACTCTGGCAGTCTCGGTACACGCATCTCACGCGCCTGAAACAGTGCCTGCCCAGAGAAGACACTAAAAAAGTACTTGTTGAATTACTGGAAAAATGAGTTAAGGAATTCATCTCTTCCTCCCCAATCCAAACCAAACCCACTGCCATCTAGCCGATTCCAACTCATAGCAACCCTGCAGGACAGAGTAAAACTGTCCCATAGGGTTTCCAGGCCGTAAATCTTGACAGAAGCAGACTGCCACAGCTTTCTCCAGTGGAACGGCTGGTAGGTTCCAACCACCGACTTTTCAGTTAGCAGCCGAGTGCTTAACCACTGCACCACCAGGGCTCCTCTCTTTCTCCCCAGTGCCCAGCAAAAAGTAGTGCTTAATCAGTGACTTAGTAAATATTTGGCTTAATGCAGCCAAAAATCAAACTCGTTGCTGTCAAGTCAATTCCGACTCATGGCAGCCCCACGTGTTACAGAGTAGAATTGTGCTCCATAGGGTTTTCTTGGTGTAATCTTTACAGGAGCAGATCACCAGGTCTTTCTTCCGTGGTGCCTCTGGGTAGGTTCAAACCACTAAGCTTTCAGTTGGTAGTCGAGTGCAAACCGTTTGTGCCACCCAGGGACCTTGACTTAATCAATAAACTCATAAATGACCAACCTTGTGGGTGTTTTAAGGCCCTGGACACTGCTTACCCCTCCACCCCAACCCTGGTAGCTTCTTGGTGAGAAGGATGCGGACCTTGCCCACCTACAAAGCACTCAGGAGAAAACAACAACAGCCTAGACTTATGGAGATTTCCAAAGATCAGCCGTGGAGAGTACCCTAATGCTAACAAGCTAACAAGCACCCTTTGGGGCTAGCTGGGGTCCCTCGGTGAGGACTCGCAGCTAATTTGGGGCTCTCTGGCCTTCTGATAGACTTTCAATAGGAGTAAAAGCGACTTTGGTTTCCCCTTGGGCTTATAAATAATTCCACCCCATTTGTGTGTCCCTGGCCCTGTTTTAGCAGGAGCCTTACAAAGGTCAGAGCCAAATAAATGTCTCCTCAATGTTTGCGCATAATGTTGAAGAGCATTTTTAGGGCAAATGGTGCTCAGAGGGGAGCTGGAGAGAAAGAGCGAGGCCACTGTGCTCAAGTGCAGATACTCCCGTGTGGGTTAACGGGGGTTCTCCCGGCAGCGCCCAGGGCCAGGCAGCTCCTGCCTGTGTTGCTGATCTGTAGGTAGACTGGCGAGGACGGCTCTGCCCCCAGAATGGAGCCATGCCACATAAGCTTTTCCCAAACCCAGAACTGGCATCAGAGCAGTTTTCATCCTAAACCTGCAGGTTCTGATAAAACCTCAACAACAACAACAAAATTAGGTTTCTTCACTAAATAGACAATAGATAAGTGGTAACTTTGGTGAAGGGTAAAACAGTACAGAATACTGGGGAAGCCAGCACAACTTGTACAAGGCAAGGTCATGGAACCTCCATAGATACATCCAAACTCCCTGAGGGACCGAATTGCTGGGCTGAGAGCTGTGGGGACCATGGTCTTGGGGAACATCTAGCTCAGCTGGCATAAGATAGTTTATAAAGAAAATGTTCTACATTCTACTTGGGTGAGTAGCATCTGGATTCTTAAAGCCTGTGAGCAGCCATCTGAGATACTCCACTGGTCTCATCCCTTCGGGAGCAAGGGAGAATGAAGAAAACCAAAGACACAAGGAAAAGATTAGTCCGAAGGACTGATGGACCACAGCTACCAAGACCTCCATCAGACTGAGTCCAGTACAACTAGACGGTGCCCAGCTACCACCACTGACTGCTCTGACAGGGATCACAACAGAGGGTCCTAGACAGAGATGGAGAAAAATGTAGAGCAAAATTCTAACTCACACAAAAAAACCAGACTTACTGGCCTGACAGAGAACTGAAGAAACCCCAATAGTATGGCCCCCAGACACCCTTTTAGCTCAGTGATGAAGTCACTCCTGAGGTTCACCCTTCAGCCAAGGATTAGACAGGCCCATAAAACATAACAAGACTAAATGGGCACACCAGCCCAGGGGCAAGGACGAGAAGGCAGGAGGGGACAGGAAAGCTGGTAATAGCAAACCCAAGGTCCAGAAGGGGAGAGGGTTGACATGTCATGGGGTTGTTAACCAATGTCATAAAGCAATATGTGTACTAACTGTTTAATGAGAAGCTAGTTTGTTCTGTAAACCTTCATCTAAAGTACAATAAAAAATTTTTTTTTTTTAAATCAGGTTTCTTCCTGCAATATGAATTAAATACAGCAATTAAGTATGAGGTGAGCACAGTTGACAAGACCAGGGGCTCTGAAGCCAGACAGCCCGACATTTGGCTGTGTCGCTGTCTGACTGTGTGATCTTGGGCAAAGTACCTCAACTCACTGAGTCTCAATTTCCCCATTTGTAAAATGGGAATAATAACAGAGCCTACATCCCTGGGTTATTGTAAATATTAAAGTAGATAACGCAAGTACAAAGCTTAGTACCATGTTAGGCACAAAGTAAGTGCCCCTTAAATTAGTTGTTCTTATAAATATATCTTAGGCTGTGGTATACCATACAGGTCCCTGGGTGGCACAAGCAGAAGTTCAAATCCACCAGCTGCTCCTTGAAAACCCTGTGGGATAGTTCTACTCCGTCCTGTAGGGTTGCTGTGAGTCAGAATTGACTCAACGGTAACAGGTTTGATTTTTTTTGTTTGTTTGTTTACTAGCCTAAAGGATGGCAATTAGAACTCACCCAGGAGTATCTCAGAAGAAAGTCCTGGCAATCTGCTCCTGTAAAGATTACAGCCAAGAAAACTCCATGGAGCAGTTCTGTTCTGCAACACATGGGGTTGCCGTGAGTCAGAATTGACTTGACAGTAATGGGTTTGGGGTTGGGGTTGGGGTTGGTTGGTTGGTTTTTTGTACATACTGGCTATTTCTCCAAATACCTGAACTGGTTTCTGTCTGCCAAGAACTCCTCAAGAATTCTGGTTTGCTGATATCACTCTTGTTTTCCAGTCTGTTGCTTTATATATTATCATTCACATTCTCTCTCTCCTTTTTCCTCTCTTTCCATTTCATGGAAGTTTGAATGAGAGGGGAGGCGAAGTGTGTACTTGTTCGTCTAAACCCATTATCCAGGGAACCAAGGCCCCACAGGGCTACTTGACTTAGGATAACTGAGTCCCACAGAAAGAACATCAATGGCAACGTGCTCATTTGCAGATGAGGAAATTGAGGCTCAGTGGAGGGATATGACTTCATCAAGAAAATCTAGCTAGTGCAAGAGTTCTTAACCTAGACGCTGCAGACCTCCCTGGATAGAATTTAGGGAGTCATGAACTTGAATGAGAAAACAATTAGAGCAAGATTTTTAATAACCTCTAGCTGAAAGTTTGCGTTTCCTTCAGCTAAAGGTAGGCAACTGTCTTAGGCTGGGTTCTCTAGAGAAGCAAAATCAGTGAAGCGTATAAATCTATATATATATTTCGGTAGATTTATATCAAGGAAATGGCTCACATGATTGTAGAGGCTGGGAAGTCCCAAGTCTGTGGGTCAGGCTGGAGGCTTCTTCTCCTCATTCACATAGCTGCAGGGGCTGGTGAACCTAAGATCGGCAGGTCAGACAGCCGGCCTCTTGCTCACAGGCTGTGTAAGCTGACGAATCTCAAGATCAGCAGGTAGCTGCTAGCTCAAGTCCCAAGAACTGGAGGTCATATGAACAGGACCCAGCTGCAGGATCCAGAGTGAGCAAAAGCCCACAAGCCTTGCCAGAAAGTCCACCTATATTGGATGGAGGCCACACCACCAAGGAAACTCCCTTTCAACTGATTGGCTACTCATAGCAGATCCCATCATGGAGGTGACCACATTATATCGGATCTCATCACGGAGGTGATTACGCCATTATAAGACTGCCAAACTCTATTATAATTGCCAAATCACTGAGAATCATGGCCCAGCAAAGTTGACACAGCAACCAACCACAGTGATATTTACAGAATCTGTGACTTTGTCCTGGAGAGAAACCACAGATATTTTCCCATCATATCACTGTTGTTGGAGACACCGCAAAATATTATTTACACTCAGCACAACTTTGAAATATTTGTAGTTTTAGACCTGCCAACAGACCTAGTTATTTAATGCACTAATAAATAAGTATGTGTATTAGCGCATCACAAATTTGTATTTTTTTAATATTTTGCCGACAATATAATTGGTTCCCTTTGTAATCTTATTTTATTTTATGCATTTAAAAAATGTATTTATGAAGAAAGATCTGTAATCTTCACCCAACTCCCCTTTGACCCATGCACCCAAAAGGTTGAAAAAACAGTGAATGGCAAAGCTGCCATTCAAATGTGTCTTCAGAAGCTTCAAATATAGGGTCCTCCTCTGGGTAGGCTGGTGCCCTCTGGATCTCCAAGCACATCCTGCTTTGTTCATGCTACTCTCACAATCCGATTGTCCTGCCATTCTTCTTCTTATTAGTCAAACCAATGAGGAGAACAGGAGGAGGAGAAGGACGAGGAGAATAACAAGCAACAGCAAGCCTAATGGTAGGCTGTCTTAGTCATCTAGTGCTGCCATAATAGAAATACCACAAATGGATGGCTTCAACAAAGAGAAATTTATTCTCTCACATTCTAGTAGGCTACTAGTCCAAATTCAGGGCATCGGCTCCAGGGGAAGGCTTTCTCTTCTTGGCTGTGGTGGAAGGCCCTTGTCATCAGTCTTTCCCTGGTCTGGGAGCATCTCAACACAGTAACCTCAGGTCCAAAGGACACGCTGTGCTCCTGGCACTGCTTTGTTGGTGGTATGAGGTCCCCCTGTCTCTCTGCTTGTTTCTATCTTTGATATCTCAAAAGAGATTGGCTTAAGACACTAATCTTGTATGTCTCATCAATACAACTGCTGCTAATCCATCTTATTACATCATAGTGATAAGATTTACAACACATAGGGAAATCACATCAGATGACAAAATGGTAGACAATCATACAATACTAGGAATTAGGACCTAGCCAAGTTGACAGATATTTTTGATGGGCACAATTCAATCCATGACATAGGCCTTAGGTTGACCTCATTCTCCCATATAATTTAGCTCACAACAACCCTATCTAGTAGGTACAGAGGGTCAGAGAGGCCAAGGGATTTGCCCAAAGTCACACAGCCAGTGAAGGGTAGGTCCAAAACTCCAGCCAAGTCTGTCGACTTCAAGACCTCTGCTCCATGCTGCCATGTTCGTTGATCCCTAACAGCCATTCCTATCTCTACCTGCCCCGTGGCCTCTTCCCATAACAGCCATCCTGCCAACATGCAATTACACATTAACCAAGATTTTGTGTGGTTCTCATTCATTTGCCCAAAACTAGGTGAAAGTTTTAGGGAGAAGTCTTAGCAGCAAAAGGATTGTGTCTGAGGGACTTGGGCAGGGGAGCTCCTCTGCTGGTTGGGGAGTGTACCAGTTAGGATAGGTCAGGTTATGCTGCAGTAACAAATAACCCCAAAAATCTCAGTGATTTACCAATAACACGGGTATTTTTCACTCATGCTCCATGCCCAGCAGGATCCATTATGGCTGTGCTCCATATCTCTTCTCTCTGGGACCTCGGCTGCTGGAGCAGCCACCATCAAGGGCATTGCTTTGGCAGAGCGAAAAGAGAACATACTTCTTAAATCTTCTCCTTGGAAGTGACTCATATCGCTTCTGCTCATATTTCATTGGTGAAAGCAAGTCACAAACATGACATCATTGGGAGAGAAAAGCATTATTCTCCTCCAGGGAGAGGAGTGAATGTTCCAGTCAATAATTCAGCTAGAGTATGAGACAAAGGCCATAAAAAGGTGCCATCTTCTGAGTACAATCTCTAAATGTCCCCAGGTCTGGCCTCTGATGTGTCAATCATGTACAGACAAGACTGCCCCTTGCTTCCTCCCGCTTTAATTTATCAGAGTCTTAACAACTGTTATGATGACAAATTGCCTTTCAAAATTAGGTGCCAGTTTTAGAGGATGTTTGAGGAGAAACTGCTCTTCCAGCTTCCCTTCTCCCTGCAATTCTGGCAGTGCTCCTAAGACTCTGACTCACCCTGGTTGACCGTGTTCTCCATTATGCCAAGCCCAACAACAACAGGCCGAGGACACAAGGTGGGTATTAATGCGGACACAACCACTTCCTCTGAAATGCTGCTAATGAGCAAAGGGTGTGTCTGCTCAGCCAACACAGGTGTTATGGATTGAATTGCATCCCCCAAAAATGTGTGCTGTAAATTCTAACCCCTGTACTGTGGATAAGGAACCTTGGTGGAGCAAATGGTTAGGCACTCTAACGGAAAGGTTGATGGTTTGAACCCACCCAGCGGCTCTGCAGGAGAAAGACCTGGAGATCTGCTCCAGTAAAGATTAAAAAATCTGCTGCTGTCGAGTCAACTTCAACTCATAGCAACCCAATAGGACAGAGTAGAACTTCCCCATGGGATTTCCAAGGCTGTAATCCTGGAAGCAGATCACCACGTCTTTCTCTGGCAAAGCTGCTGGTGGGCTCGAACTGCTGACCTTTTGGTTAGCAGCCGAGCACTTAACCACTGCACCACCAGGGCTCCATCCCATAAAGAGTACAGTCAAGAAAACTCTATGGAGCATTTCTAGTCTGTCACACGGGGTCTACATGTGTCGGAATCGACTTCGACAGCACCCAACAATAACAATAACAATACTTGTAGATGTAACTGTGTTTGGAATAGGGTCTTCTTTGTTATGTTAATGAGGTCATATCAGTGCAGGGTGTGTCTGACCCCGGTCACTTTTGAGATATAGAAAGATTGGATTAGGCACAGAAGCAAGGAAGCGCAAATGGAGAAAGACTGATGCCACATAGTGATGGCCAAGGAACCAAGGAGGAGAAGCTAAGAGACAAGGATTTTCCCCCACGGGAGACAGAGAGCCTTCCCCTAGAGCCTGCCTCCTGAATTTGGACTTCTAGCCTCCCAAACTGTGAGAGAATACACTTCTGTTCACTAAAGCCACCCACTTGTGGTGTTCTGTTACAGCAGCACTAAGAAACGAAGACAACAGGGGCCAGCCAACACTCTTCATAAACCCTATTGGCTAATGAAAGGGCTGCTCTGGGCTACCCATTGTCCCCTCTGAGTTTCAGTGCCACGTGCAAAGAGGGTGACAATGCCACAAGATGGATTAGCAGAAGGGGCTAAGGAGCCAGAATGACTTTCTTCTTTCGCCTTGATGAATGAGGAGACCAGGCTGTGCTTTTATCTCAGGCAGGTCGTGCTGGAAAACTGTTAATGATGTCATCAGGTGATGGATTTTCTCATACCTTCCCTCACTGAACCTTGGCTGATCTATCAAGCCCCGTGCAAGGCGCATGGAAGAACAAAGACCTCGGTGCTGCAGGGATGACCCCCTTCTAATCAGCTTGCTGAGAAGGCCCCATGTCACGGGGTGGCAGGGAAGCATGGTGGTACAGTGCCAAAGTCCAGCTATTGAGACCTGGCGACTGTGAGCCAGATCTAGCCCAAGGATTTGTGTATGTGTGTGTGTATGTGTGTGTGTGTGTGTGTGTGTGTTTATGTTGGGCTCACACATAGTTTTTTATTGGGTTTTTTTGCAGGGGAGGTGCTACTTTTTCCCAACATTTTATTATAAAAATTTTCAACCATGCAGCAATACTGATCATTAACATTTTACTAAACTTGATTTAGGAGCCTGGTAGCGCAGTGGTTAAGCACTCGGCTGCTAACAAAAAGGTTGGCGGTTTGAACCCACCAACCACTCTGCGGGAGAAAGATGTGGCAGTCTGCTTCCATAAAGATTACAGCCTTGGAAACCCTCTGGGGCAGTTCTACTGTGTCCTATAGGGTCGTTATGAGTTGGAATCAACTTGATGGCAACGGGTTTGGTTTGGAAATTTGATTTATGACGTATCTATCCGTTCATCCATCCCTCTATCCACCCATCAGTCCATCTTATTTTTGGTGCATTTCAAAGTATATTGCAAACATTAATATTAAAAAAGCTAAACCAGTTGCCATCAAGTCAATTCCAACTCTTGATGACCCCATGTGTTTCAGAGTAGAATTGTGCTCCATAGCATTTCAGTGGCTGTGATCTTTCAGACATAGATCACCAGGGCTTTCTTCTGAGGTGCCCCTGGTGGATTCAAACTGCCAATCTTAGGTTAGCAGCTGAACGCTTAACTGTTCACACCGCTCAGGGACTCCTAACATTAGTATGCTCCCTCCTAAATACTTCAGCATGCTTGTCATTATCTAGAGTTCAATATTTGTTTACAGATTTACAGATTTTTTTAGGTATAATTTACAGAGAGCGAAATATACAAACTTCAAGTGAGTGTTTACTGAGTTTTGACAAATGCATTTACCAGTGTAATCCAAACCCCTATCAAGATATAGAATATGACTATCACCCCAAAAAGGGCCCTCGCTTTCCACTCATCCCTGCCCACATCTTAGGTTAATTTTGCTTGTTCTAGAGTTTCCCAGCAATAGATGCGTGTCGTCCATACTGTTTTGTGTCTGGCTTTTTCTGCTCAGCACGGTGTTTCTGCGATTGACTCGTGTTTTGTGTGTGGATCAGTAATTTGCTCCTTTCCATGGCTGAGTCCTATGCTGTTGAATGCATGTCTCTGTTTGCTTACTGCACTGTCTACTAAGAAATGTTGAGAATTAAGGTACTGAGTTTTAAAGAATATACATTGATTATTTTTACAGCTCATTGACATTTAAATATTAGAAGGCTTCACATTTAAAAAATCTAGATTTCTTTGTCCTCTGGAGAATCTGAAGATGGAGCAACACTGGGCTCTCCTTCCTTCACACCAGAAATGAGCTGGTGTGGGTGCCAACTTCAGACATGGCTTGTCCGCAGTCCTCACTACTCCCTATTGCTTGCCATCTGGAGAACTTCGCTCATTATGTTACCTGCCTGTCCCTGAAGACAAGATTTTTTGATCTCTGTAAATAGTGACCAAGTGCTCTGAAGTGATTATGGAGTGAATTAAAGCAGGAAAAAATAAATGAACCAAGTGTGACTTCATTGGCTACATTGTGCCAGAGATCCTGCATTAGAGAATGGAGTCAGTGTTGTTGTTATTGTATGCTGTCGAGTCGATTCTGGCTCATAGTGACCCACTAGGACAGAGTAGAACTGCCCCATAGGGTTTCCAAGGCTGTAATTTTTATGGAAGCAGACTGCCACATCTTTCTCCCGCAGAGCAACTGATGGGTTCGAACCACAGACCTTTCAGTTAGCAGCTGAGTGCTTAACCACTGCACCACCAGGGCTCCTGGAATCAGTTATACCTGGGTCCAAATCCTTTTTTTATTTTGCATATCTCATAAGTCATTTAAGCTCTCTGGTCCCTACTTCCCTCCTATGTAATATGGGGATAAAATGCTTAATGTACCAGTTGCTGTAAGGATCAATGCACTAACATGTTTACACTGCCTAGCACCCCCCGGGTGGTAGTATGTAATCGTTGAGATCATTATTACCATCAACTGGTTCTCTGCAAGAGAGAGGTCGACTCACTTTCCATGGTCTCTCCCACGCAATAATTTGAAACCTCCAAATCCTAAAGAGGTTATCATTATACCTACTGGTGGGGAGGGATTTCCTCAGCTCCGTGTCCTTTCTAACTGGCCACCATCTCCAGCATGAGCTTAGTGCCAAATAGAAACCATCACAAAAGTCTAGAATCCTGCCAAAATGAGCAGGATCTTCCTTTCACATTTTGGAAAACTTGGGACAAAGAGAAATGACGATGTCCAAAGAGAGAAGGAGGTACTTCAAAGGGCAGAGAATTACAGAATAGAAAAATCCAGGATATACCCAACTACATACATGCTGTTAGTCTATGATGGTGTTGCATTCACATTAGTCAGGAAAAGACAGATTACTCCATACACGATAACAACTGGAAACCATCTGGAAAGATACGAAGTCGGATCCTTATTTCACACCTTGCACTGAAACAAATTCCAGATGGATCAAAGATTTAGACATAAAATAACAACCATTAAAACACTCAAAGAAAACATGGGAGAATTCTTTTTTAGGAAACCTTGAAGAACAGAAAACATTAAGGATTACTTAAAATTCAGGATCCATATATAAGAGGACATACTTGAACAAACAAAACAAATCATTTCTACCTTTATAAACTATAAACAAAGTCGGAGAAAACATTTCTGTAAACTAAAGGAGAAGGTCATTCCATAAATAGAAAGAAATCTTGGATCAATAGGAAAAGACCAACGACTCAATAGAAAAATGGACCAAGAATTTCTCGTTTAAAAATAAAATATAAAAAAAAAAGAGAGAGAGAGAATTTTGTGTTTATCTTTTCCCATTAAATTTAGTAGTGGCTACTTTTTATTTCTGAAATTTATTTTATTTCAATTACCTATACATGCAGTTTATATTCATGAGCGTTAGAATTAAGCGTTTTTCCATAGGGCTAGAGCAATTTTTTGGTCATATTTCTCAAACTAATTTTGAACATTTTTTCTATTATTTTGTTCTGATGTATTACATAGTCATTATCTGAGTTAAAATACAGTCTTTTGTGTATTTTATTCTCAAAGACAGACCGGACATTTAGAATATTCAATCTTCACGTACACTTAAGGAAGAAAAATAGTACTGATGGTTAAGCTTCTAGGGCAGTCATATATTCCAATATTCTTTTAAATCTCCTAATGAGGTATTATAGTGTACTTTGATATTGCTAATAGTTCTCATTATGTTTTTCAGTTTTATGATTTGCTGCTTGATATTACTAAAAAATCACATACATCAAGTTAAAAAAATAAAAATAGAAATGGCTCTTTAACATATGAAAATGTAATAGAAATGCAAGTTAAGACTATAACATATCATCTTTAAATTCTATTTGGCAAAAATCCAAAAGTTTGACAGCAAACTGTCATCAAAGTTATGGGGAAACAGCAGTCTCATAACTGCCGGTGGGAAAATAAATTGATAAACCTCTAGAAAGAGCAATTTGGCACAACCTTTTAAAATTAAAAATGCACGGACCATTGGACCCATCAATTCCACTTGAGAAAGCTATCCTTAAGTCACTTGCGTAAATGATACATATCCAAAGATTATCTGCTGCATTGCTTATAACAGAGGAACAGTGAAGATAACCTAAAACTTTGAGTAAGTGATCGGTAAAATAGATTATGGAGTCCCTAAGTGGTACAAATGGTTAACACGCTTGGCTGCTAACCAAAAGGTTGCAGGTTCCAGACCAGGTGCCTTGAAAGGAATTCCTAGCAATCTACTTCCAGAAAATCAGCCAGTGAAAACCCCACAGAGCACAGCTCTACTCTGACACACATGGGGTCGCCATGAGTCAAAATCAAGCTGCTGGCAACTGATTTTTAAGATAGATTATGGTACCTCCATGCAATGGACCGCTACTCTTTGTAGTAACATAGAACCATCTCCAAGATAGATTGTTAAAATTGTCATGGAGGGGGGATTTACGGAAAGGTGACTATAGTAAGCTGCCACGGTGAAAGGAGGGCTGTTGGCACAAACGGTTAAGCACTCGGCTGCTAACCAGAAGATTGGTAGTTGGAACCCACAAGCTGCT
This sequence comes from Dugong dugon, assembly GCA_030035585.1. Classification (NCBI taxonomy): domain Eukaryota; kingdom Metazoa; phylum Chordata; class Mammalia; order Sirenia; family Dugongidae; genus Dugong; species Dugong dugon. The sequence continues at coordinate 116,178,602 of CM057470.1, forward strand.
CAGCGGGAGAAAAGACCTGGCGATCTGCTTCCATAAAGATTACAGCCTAGGAAACGCTGTGGGGCAGTTCTACTCTGTCATATAGGGTTGATATGAGTCAAAGTTGACTCAAAGACACAACACCAAAGCCATTGGGAAAGGGGTGGGGGAGAAAAGCAGATAGATATTTGTGTGTAAGCACATAGACTGTATCTGGAAAGACACATCGAAACAAATAGCAATAGTTGATTCTGGAGTGGGAACAGTGTGGCTGAGGATGGACAGCCTTGTAAATTTTATACTATGTGCATGTATTACCTATTCCTTTTTTTTTAATTTAAAGGTAGTGAACTTGCCATCTCTGGGTCATTTAATCAGGGCTGACTGTTTGGCAGACTATTATAGAGAACATTCAAGCTTCATTAGAATGTTTCAAATAGAATCCCTTATAACCTGGGAATTCTAGGAATTTCCTGAAATATATCAGCACTACATAATTTCATGGCACTAAAGCTGAAAGCATTCCTTTCAGATTTGTAGAAGCATAGCATGCTTTTGACCTTCAAGTCCTGTATTCTACTCGCATACTGCAGAAGGCGCTTCTTTGGCTCACGCAGACTCTGGTCATGCCTTTGGAAGAGGCAGGATTCCCTTCCTTCTACAGAGCACTTGATGACGACTCAGCTCCGAGAGGCCATCACAGACGCAGGGAAGGGGAACAGAATGTGGTTCTTAACATAAATTGAATTGGGAGCTCTTTTCAAACTGGAATGCACGCAGCCCATAATGGAAAAGCATTTTCAGCTTCCAAATGGTAATTGACATTTGGGAGCTGATTATCTGCCAAAAACCCACCCAGAAGAAAGGCCTGGCCATCTGCCAGTTGCCGTCAAGTCACTGCTGACTCATGGCAACCCCAGGTGTTACAGAGTAGAACTGTGACCCATAGGTTTTCTTGGCTGTAATATCCGTGGATCAGATTACCAGACCTTTCTTCTGTGGTGCCACTGGGTGGGTTGGAACTGCCAACCTTTAGGTTAGCATTCGAGCACAAACCACTTGCAGCACCCAAGAAAACCCTATGGAGCAGTTGTATTCTGTAAAACATGGGGTCATCATGAGTCAGAATCAACTCCATGGCAGTGGACAATGGGTTTTGTTTTGTTGGTAATGTCTGCCAAGAGCTTATATAAGCATTCTCTCTTCTAATCCTCACCACAATTATGTAAGGATGGTCCTATCATTATCTCCATTTTACAGATGAGGAAACCGAGGCTTAGAAACGTTTGTTCAAACTCACAATATAAGACTCCATCCCAGGCAATCTGACACCAGAAAGTCTACCCTCTTATCTAGCACCCTACACAGCTTTTCAAATCCCAGAGCGTTGCCTTTCACTTACCACTCCTCCTCCAGACGCATGGTTTCTATTCCTTTTGCTTTCTTCTAGAACATTAACCCATTGCCATCAAGTCAACTCCAACTCATAGAGACCCTATAGGACAGAGTAGAACTGCCCCGTAGGGTTTCCAAGCAGTAGCTGGTGGATTTAAACTGCCGACCTTTTGGTTAACGGCTGAGTTCTTAACCACTTCTCCACCGGGCCTCCAGAATCTCCTGAGAAGCTTTTCAAAAGTTGAATCAGAGTCTCTGGGGGTGGGGTCCTGGCATCAGTTATTTCTGTTTTTGAGTTTTAGTAAATACATACGTAACAAATGATATGCCATTTCAATATTCTTCACATGTACAATTCAGTGACATTAATTATGTTTATCATGTTTTTCAACCATCACCATTATCTGTTTCCAGATTTTCCTGTCAGAAGCTGAGTGTCCCCTTTCCACTCCCTCCCACCCACCCCAGTACCACTAACAAACTTTTGTCTCTATACTTTTGCCCAGTCTGGATATTTCATATGAGCGGGACCATACAATATTTGTCCCTTTGTAACTGACTTATTTCACTCAGCATGGTGTTCCCAAGGTTCACCCATGCTGTAGCATGTATCAGGACTTCATTCCCTTCGTGGTTGAATAATATTCCCTTGTACGGATGAATCACATTCTCTTTATCCATTCATCTGTTGATGGGCACTTGGGTTGTTTCCACCTTTTGGCTATTGTGGCAGTGCTACCATGAGTACTGGTGTATAGTGGCAAGCATAGCTGCCTTCCACAGTATCTTTAAGAGCTCCCAGTGCACCAAATGTGCAGCCAGGGTTTGAGGACCACCGATTGTAGCGTCCAGAGGCCTTGTGTTAGTCTGGGTTTTCTAGAGAAGCAAAACCAATAAAGCATATAAATGTATATAGAGAGAGATTTGTATCAACGAAATGGCTCAGGTGGTTGTAGAGGTTGTAATGTCCCAAGTCTGCAGGTCAGGACAGAGGCTTCACCTGATTCATGTAGCCACAGGGGCTGGCAAACCCAAGATCGGTATGGTGGAGAGCAGGGCTGTTGCTCGCAGGCTGTGAAGATCGATGAATCCCAAGACTGGCAGGCAAAACCGCAGGTAAGCTGCTAGCTCAAGTCCCAAGAACTGGAGGTCAGATGAACAGGAGCCAGCTGTAGGATCCAGAATGTCTGCCCACGCTTGACGGAGGTCACACACGCAAGGAAACTCCCCTTCAACTGATTGGCTACTCCCAGCAGATCCCATTGTGGGTATGATCACTATCAGATCTCAACAGGGAAGTGACCACAGCATCACAGGACTGCCAAAACACTGAGAATCATGGGCCAGCCACGCTGACGCACAGTCTTAACCATCACAGTCCTTCTCTTAAAGATGGGGAGGCTGAAGCCCCAAGAGTGGAAGGGGCTTACCCAAGTCCCATAGCTCTTGGACGGAGCCCGAGGTTCCAGCCCTCATCTCTTGGATCACATTCAAGTTCACTTCTGACTAGTGAGTGTGTCAGCTCTCTTCCTCAGTGTTGATTGTTTTGTTTTTTATTGTGGTAAAATATATACAACATAAAACTGGCCATTTGACCCATTTCTAAGTGTGCGATCTGGCCGCATTAATCACATTCATGTATTGTACAGTCTTCACCGCTCTCACCGCAAACAGAAACTCTGTACCAGTTAAGTACTAACTCCGGATTTTCCACTCTCCCAGCCCACGGATTCCACTAATTGACTTGTCTCTATGCATTTGTCTATTCTGTATATTTCATATAGATGGGATCATACAACATTTGTTCTTTTGTGTCCAGCTTCTTTCACTCAGCATACAGTTTTCAATGTTCATCCATGTTGTAGCGTGCATCGGGACTTCGTTTCTCTCTATGTTTACCCATTCATCTGTTGGTGGGCACTTGGATGATTTCCACCTTTTGGCTACTGTAAATAACACTGTAATGAACATTGGTATACAAGTATCTGTTGAGTCCCTGCTTTCAGTCTTCTTGGGTATATACCCAGGGCAGTCCCTTGGTTGGCAAATAAATGACTAACGTGCTCGGCTTTTAACCAAGGGGTTAGAGATTCGAGTCCACCCAGAGGTGCCTCAGAAGAAATGTCTGGCAATCTACTTATAAAAAAGCAGCCATTGAAAATCCTGTGGAGCGCAATTGTACTAACACACATGGGGTCACCATAAGTTGGAGTCGACTCAATAGCAACTAGGTTTTCTGGGCCCAGGATGACATGTGGCTATAGGAACGATGTATGCTGAGGGGAAAATAGTGGTGAGTTAAATCACTGTGCTGAATTAAATTATGTCCCCCCAAAAGATATGTTGAAGTCCTAACTCCTGCACCTGTGAATGTGACCATGTTTGGGGAAATAGAGTTTTTCTTTGCAGATGTTACCATTTAAGTTAAATGAGGTCATACTGGAGTAGGGTGGGTCCTAATCCGAATCCCTTCTCGGTGGTGTATTATAAGACAGTCACAGAGGGACACGCGGGGGAAAAGGCACCATGTGACGATAGAGGCAGGTGTGTCTATAAGCAGCAAAAAAACAAAAGCCAAGGATCACTGGTTCACCGGCAGCCACCAGAAACCAGCGGAGGGGCCCACAGAAGAAATTAACCTTGATTTGGACTTTTGGCCACTTTGTGGCATTTGGCTGTGGCAGGTCTAGGAAAGTAAGACAGGCACCAATAGCCTGAGCTCCCACTTCTATGCGTCTGTGTGTAAAATGGGTCAACCGAGAACGAAGATGAAGCTCAGAGCCAGGCCCATAGCAAGTGTTCAGTGCAGGTTCTCCCCACTCCCTTGTACTCAATATTTTTCTTTCTTTTTTTTTTATTGTTGTAGTTTAAGTGAAAGTTTACAATTCAAGTTAGTCTCTCATACAAAAATTTATACATACATTGTTATGTGACCCTAGTTGCTCTCCCGCTACTGTGACAGCACACTCCTCCTTTCCACCCCAGATTTCCCAGGTCCATTCAACCAGTTCCTGACCCTCTCTGCCTTCTCATCTCACCTCCGGACAGGAGCTGCCCATTAAGTCTCATGTATTTACTTGAGCTCAGAAGCACACTCTTCACGAGTATCATTTTATGTCCCACAGTCCAGTCCGATCTTTGTCAAAGAGTTGGCCTCAGAAATTGTTTTAATTCTGGGTTAACAGACAGTCCGGGGGCCATGCTTTCTGGGGTCCCTCCAGTCTCAGACCATTAAGTCTGGTCTCCACTCCCTTGTACTCAACAAACATTTATCGAACACCTGAGACGCACGAGGCATTGTTCCAGGGGCTGTGGACACAGAGAGGGGTCAGAGGTCCCTGGGAAACTCATGGCCGAGCACAGACAAGCAAGATCTTCTCTCACTTCCTCTGATTCAGAGAAAAGGTTAAGATAAAGAATGCCCCAACTCTGTCACGCTCTCACCTTCCATGCAAGAGACTCGGGTTCGATTCCCGGCCAATGCACCTCATGCTCAGCCAACACAGTCAGTGGAGGCTTGTGTGTTGCTAGGATGCTGAACAGGTTTCAGTGAAGGACTAGGAAGAAAGGCCTGGCGATCTACATCAGAAAATCAGCCAGTGAAAACCCTATGGATCCCAAAAGTCCAATCTGCAAGCAGTTATGGGGAGGAGGCCTGGGCAGCGTTTAGTTCCATCGTGCATGGGGTTGCTATGAGTTAGGGACCTACTTGACGGCAGCTAACAACCACAAATTCTTTCGCCCAGATCCACAAATTTTTTCCCCTTCTCAGCTAAGTGTTCTGACATACGTCAGCCCCTCATCTTCCCCATAAAACTTTTGGAAGTTAATTCAGGGCAGATGGCAAGAGGTCAAACTTCAGCCATTTTCAATCTTGGGAACCTCCAAAAATAGCTAAATTCTAATGCATATTTCAGGTTACACCTGTTTATTTTCCCTCTCTCCGTGCCAGCAAGCTAATTTCCCCAGAGGAGAAAGAAAAAAGCAAAGGCTTCTGCCAGAAAACAGAAAAATCGGCTTTCGCTTTTTCCTTGATTGCCCGTGGGGGAAGGCCTCGGGGGCTGCACGTCTCCCCGCGCTCTGAGAAGCCAGAGAGCAGGCCCTGTCTTCTCAGGGGGTAAGACATCCCAACACGCTCAACCCCAAGCCCAGTGGGTGCCTGATTCTGAGAATGGACTTTCGGGCCTTCTCGGCCTGCAAGGGGAGAAGCGGAAGACAGCAGCTGGATGCAGCCTTGGTCCTTTATCGGTAGCCAGGCAGGAACCAAAAAAAAAAAGAATTATTGTGGTTTAAATTCTTAAGTGAGGAAGGACAGATGCAAATAGAAACGGGTACACCAGTTTTTCATTTGTTTGTTTTTGCAAGTATGCCTTCATCCATTTACTTCATAAAGATGAACAAAAGGGCCTACTGTGCATAAGGTCGTATATTAGATTCTGTAAGAAATTAAAAAAAACACAAAAAGTGTTTTCTGCTCTTAGGGAGGAGCCCGTGGGTAAGAGAAGCACAACAAAGCAGTGTTCATTGCACCACTTCTCACAAGAGCCGAAACGTGGAAGCAACTGTTAAGCAAGATATGACACATCCATACGATGGAATATTACTCAGCCATGAAGAGAAACGAAGTCCTGATACGCGCCACAGCACAAATGAATCTTGAAAACGTCAGGCTGAATGAAGTAAGTCACTACAGGACAAATATCGCATGACATCACTTATATGAAATAAGCAAATATTTGGTGGCGCAACGGTTAAGTGCTCAGCTTCTAACCAAAAGGTTGATGGTTCAAACCCACCCATTGGCTCCGCAGGAGAAAGACTTGGTGATCTTCTCTCGTAAAGATTACAGCCTAAGGAACCCTATGGAGCAGTTCTGCTCTGTCACATGGGGTCGCTATGAGTTAAAAATCCACTGGGCAGCACCAGACAACAAGACAGAAACCAGACATTATTAGTGGCTACCAGGAGTGGGAGGGAGGCGGAAAAGAGGGAGATTCTGCTTGGGGGATAGTGAGTTTATGTTAATAGCAGTAGAATGTTTCAGAGAAAGATGATGACAATAGTTGCACAACTTGAAGAATGTAATCAGTGTTACTGAACTGTACACGTAGAAATTGTTGACACGGTTTTATTATGTAGATTTTCACCACAATAAAATTATTTTTTAAAAGTGAGGAAGGATCACTGAGGCCCTGGTGTTTGCACAGCGAGGGCCAAGGATGAAGCGATGATGGGTGTATTTTGGGAGAAGAGTTAGCAGTTGTTGTGGTTGTTAGGTGCCATCAAGTCCGTTCTGACTCATAGTGACCGTATGTTTAACAGAACAAAACACTGCCTGGTCCTGCACCATCCTCACAGTTGTTGCTATGTTTGAGCCCATGGTGGCAGCCACTGTGTCAATCCATCTCACTAAGGATCTTCCTCTTGTTCACTGACCCTCTACCTTATCAAGCAAGACGTCCTTCTCCAGGGACTGGTCCCTCCTGATAACATGTTCAAAGTAAGTGAGACAAAGTCTCACCAGCCTTGCTTCTAAGGAGCATTCTGGCTGTACTTCTTCCAAGACAGATTTGTTTGTTCTTCTGGCAGTCCGTGGTATATTCAATATTCTTTGCCAACACCGTAATTCAAAGGTATCAATTCTTCTTCGGTCTTCTTTGTTCACATTTAAGTGGCAGTTACCTACCACTTAAATGTATTACTATCACAGAAGCTCAACTATATTCAGCCAGGATGGAGTGCAGGAACCCCTTGATTTCTCCATCTATTCACTGCTAGTGCTTTGTGAATCACCCTAAGGCAGAAAAGTTTGTAGACCTAGACATCTGCATAGCAGTTTCTTTTGTTCCTTCTGCCCATGGAGCTAATTGACTAGGGATTGTCCTGCTAGTACCCCGGGCCGTCCCTGCCTGACGTCTTTTGTGGCACTGATGGGAATCTAAATTTCCCTTGCATCTAAGTACTCCATGACTTGAGACCCTCAAAAGTAAGGTGCAATCCAAGGTATAGCAATTGGACTCCATTCACCTGAAGCAGCAGAGGAAGAAGGAGAGTCAGGAATTGGAGGAGGAAATAGAATAGGTGTCTATTTGCCTCCATAAACAACTGCCTCCTTTGCCATGAGATCAGAAGAACTGAATGGTGCCCAGCTACCATTACTAAACATTTTGATCAAAGACTCTATAGAAGAAACCTGATCAAAAAGGCAAGCAATGGGGGGGGGGGGGAGAGATGCAGAACAGAATTTCAAATTCTCAATGGAATCCAGACTTTCCGGAGCCATTGAGGATGGATGAGCCCCTGAAACTATTGCCCTGAGAGCATCTTTAAACTTTAAACCTTAAACCAAAACTATCCCCTGAAGTCTTCTTTGAACAACAATAACAACAAATAGCTTATTTTAATTAGTAAAGTATGTCTGCTTTGAGCATTGTACTCTTTTAAAGAATTATCTGTGTGAGATCATATTGACAATGGCAACTCGAAAGGTTAGATGAGAAGCTTAGGGGGCAATGAGTTTAAGATAATGGTGATGGAATAATGTTGAAAATGATAGCACAACTTGAGGGATGTAAACAATGTCACTGAATTGTACCTGTAGAAATTGTTGAAATGGTGTATCTTTGGCTGTGTATAATTTCAGCCAAATTTTTTTTTTTTTAATTTTTTAAGAAGTGAGATGCAGAACTTAGCTCCAGAAAGAACTGGATGGTCAGAAAGCATCAGGCAACGAGTATCACCTTGAGCTTCATAAAGACGTGGATGAGGGAGTATTGTCTCTCTCTCCCTACTGCAGAAAATTAAGAAGACAAACTCCAGCGTTCAGGGCATTCACAAAGGGATTCGATGAGCTAGACAGCCTGGCCAAATCGTCTGCTTTGAGATGAGCCTGCTTTTTCCTACAGACTCCTTCAAATTCACAAAGGTGAAAGTGCAAACCACATCACCGAGATCTGGAGCTATCGTTCTCTTTTCTGAAGACATTCTGGAAGGTATGGCCTCTGAGAAGAAGGGTTCCAGGACCTTAAAGACAGGAGCAAAGGAGGAGGTGAAGGCCAGGACTATGGGACCCTAAATGAAATCATATTGGTGAACACGTACTATAGGGCCGACACTACTAATCACATCCACGTACGCTGATTTCCTCATGGGATGTGTTTTTATACCACTTTAACAGGACCTTGTGAGTTATTTGGGTTTTGTATTTTTATTCTTAATTTAAACATGAAGAAATAAAGGCTCAAAGAGTTCAAATAACCTGTTCAAGGTTACCAGTTGCTGTCAAGTAGGTTCCAACTCATGGTGACCCTGTGTGTATTAGATTAGAACTGTGCTACACAGGGTTTTCAATGGTTGATTTTTTTGGAAGTAGATCTGATGTCCAAGATTACTTGGGTAATAAGTGGTGGAGTCAACATTTGAATCCATGCCCAAAGCTGGGTAAACTCTTTCCCATATCTACCTATGGTGGTTGAGTTGATTCTGACCCATAGTGACCCTATAGGACAGAGTAGAGCTGCCCCATAGGGTTTCCAAGGAGTGGCTGGTGGATTCAAACTGCTGACCTTTTGGTTAGCAGCCAAGCTCTTAACCACTTTGACACCAGGGCTCCTTCACATCTCTAGAAAGTTGTAAATTCTAATACAGTGGAAATTCCAAGTGAAATAACAGCACCATTCTTGATGTGGTTCTACAAAGCTTTTTCTTTTATCGTTCTGCTAGTCATTGCCTAGTGCCAAAGGGAGACATTTGCTTTTCTTCCTCTTGTCTCTCCTCCGAGTGAAAACCTCATTTGCATTCCTTCTTAAACAATGCTTGTGGCTCTTCTTAGGCAACAGTGGAGGATGGAGAGAATAGGTTTTTCTGGAGCCTGCCAATGTCTAAATCAAAAGTTTTCCTCCAGTAATGGGCAGTCAGGATGGACTTTGTCCAATTTTTTCTCACTTCCAGAACAGCTGGTGTCTGCTCTACCCACCCGATTATTCTAGAGAAGAGGCTCCTGCGGATGGGATGGCACAAATGTGTGTGTACTGTTACCTCCCCACTTTTGCCCATGGCAGACATTGCTAATCAATGTCGGTGTTCTATCTCACTGATTCCAGACTCAGCCTCGGAATCTTTTCTATTTCGTTAAGTTCCAGGCATCCACCACCAAGCCAAGGAAATCTACCTTCCATCTCTTTTCTATAGCACCACTCCATTTAACTGAGTCTCCACATCATCCTTTTGCACTGGAAGAATTATTTCTCCCCTTCCTCCGTTAAAAGGAGCCCTGGTGGCACAGTGGTTAAGTGCTCGACTGCTAATCAAAAGGTCGGCAGTTCAAACCCACCAGCTGCTCCACGGGAAAAAGAAGTGGCAGTCTGCTTCCAGCGAAGATTACAGACTTGGAAACCCTATGGGGCAGTTCTACTCTGTGTCCTATAGGGTCGCGATGAGTTGGAATCAGCTCAATGGCAACGGGTTTTTGGTTTCCCCTCATTCATCCAGAGCGCACAGCTCGTCTTGTATAGACTCTCAGTGTGGAGTACACTGTTAAACCATCTGACCTGACGACAATTAAGCACGAACAGAATTTGTCCGTGTGTGATTTCATGGCAAGCCCACTTCATCCAACTTCACCTGAATGAACTGGGTGTTTTGTTAATTAAAGCAAATTGAAGTTGAGTTTCCTTTGAAAATTTAAAGAGAATTTTGCAACATCTCTTGAGATTAAAAGCTGATTCCTAACGGCATTTTGAAATCAAGGGTACTAATTATGGGTTAAGCTAAAAGTATGCATCTGAGCAGCTCTGGAACCCTCCCCACCACACACACAAGTCTGCATTGAGCACCAGTGAGTTCTGTGATGCAGCAAATTCCAAACTTTACAGCAGAAGCAGCTGCGTTATTTATCGTTTGTATTCAACATTCCTCACGGGCGAATGCACCTATTCACCATGACCTGGGTGAGGGCTCCCTGTCTCCCACACCCAACTGCAGTAGGTTAAGAAAACAAAACTCTTAATAGTCAGAACTTGTCACTGGTGTTTAGAGGAGACCAAGAAGCCAGAGTTCCTGCAGTGGAAATTGCTGACTCACAAAAGCTTGTAAGTCTCAGTGCCGTCAAAACCCACCCCCGACAAAGTGTGCCACAAGGACACAATGCAGGCTTCTCAGTACATGCCCGGGCTTCTCTCCTTTGTGTGTTCTGCTCAGTAAACTGTGTGCTAATTTTTCTCTTCCTTGGTCTTCAACCAGTTGCCCTCAAGTCGATTCCAACTCATGGCGACCTCATGTGTGTCAGTATAGAACTGTGCGCAATAAGGTCTTCAACAGTTGATTTTTCAGGAGTAGATCACCAGGCCTGTCTTCGGAGGTGCCTCTGGGTGGACTTTAACCTCCAACCTTTGGGTTAGCAGCCAAGCATGTTAACCGTTTTCGTCACCCAGGAACTCCTCCTTGCCCTTAATTTGTTGCCATCAAGTCTATTCCAACTCACATCGACCATATAGGATAGAGTAGAACTACCCCATAGGGTTTCCAAGGCTGTAATATCTATGGAAACAGATTGACATATCTTTCTCCTGCAGAGCATCTGGTGGGTTCAAACCACTGACCTTTCAGTTAGCAGCCAAGTGCTTAACTACCATGACTCCAGGGCTCCTTTCCTTTTCCTAGGGAGTTATAATCAAGCTGTAATTTTGTATGCTGCCTAGGTTTAGCCATGTATGTTCAAATTAAAGATCAACTCTCTTCAAGGGGAAAACCATCCCTTTCCAAAATGGAAGCCTACTTGAAATGTAAACTTTGCTTTGGTCCTGAGAAAATTCTTCGGACTCATTTGGAATTCAGTGTGTTCCTCATGTGGCACGTGTACCAACACTCTCCACTTCTGTGCCCTGGGCAGACAGCACTAATCAATCATGACTCTCTTTCACTCTGAGCCAGGAAGCAGCCTCAAAATTGCCCTCCACACAGGACTCCAGGCAGTCACTATCCATCAATGAGAGTTGACATGTCATTCTAACATCTAAAATTCATTTATGTGAATGCCAGATGATCACCTTTAGCTGCTATGGTCAGCATATAATCCCTCTTCCTACTTCCACACTTGTCCATCACAGCCCTGAACTATACCACCAACACACAAGCACCATGTATTAGAGGGACCCAGATCATTTACACTTTTTCCCAGCTTGTCCATGTGACTATCTAGCCTCATCCTATTCCCATTGACAGGGAGGGCCTCCTCTGTCCCTACACATGGCATTTTCTGGTCACTTTGAACCCTAACAGAACTCTCCAAGGAGAACAGGTCCTACCAGACCCCTTGAAATCCAGGCCCCGGTTGGCTTGTCCATGTTCCCTTAGAAAGAGAGATTTTGACAAAGTCATCCCATTATAAAAACATAATAAGGACAGTTCAACTTCTCATTTTTACAAAGCACCTCTACACCCATGGTCTCAGGTGATACTCCAAATAACCTTGGGAGGCAAGTATTTCAAGACCATGGGGTTTGACATCAAACAGAAACAGATCCAAACATTGCTCTGCCATTTACAAGCTGGGGGGCCTTTGGCTTGTCACCTCAACTATCTGAGCCTCATTTTCCTCTTCTGGAAGTAGCAGCAGTACTTACCCTATAGGGTTTTGTGACGATTAAGTAAGATAGTGTACCACCAGCACCACCAGTTGCCATCAAGTCAACTTGACTCATGGTGACCCTACGTGTGTCAGAGTAGAACTGTGCTCCATAAGGTTTTCAATGACTGGTTTTCAGAAGTAGCTCTCCAGACATTTCTTCCAAGGTGCCTCTGGGTAGATTTAAGCCTCTAACCTTTCTGTTAGCAGTGAGTACATGTGATGGTTAAGGTAGTGTGTCAAGTTGGCTGGGCCATGATTCTTAGTGGTTGCCAGTTATATAATGATGTAGTCATTCTCCATGATGTCATCTGATGTGATCAGCCAATCAGTTGTAAGGGAAGTTTCCTCTGGGTGTGTGGACTGCATCCAATATATAACTGGACATTATGGCAGAGCTCTCTTGTTTGCTCTAGATTGTGCATCTAGCTCATCATCTGACCTCTGGTTCTTGGGACTTGAGCCAGCAGCCTGCAGTATTGCCTGCTGATCTTGGGATTCGTCAACCTCCACAGCCCGTGAGCCAGCAGCCTGCTGATCTTTGTTCGTCAGCCCCTGCAGCTACATGAGTCAGGAGAAGCCTCCAGCCTGCTGCCTGACCCACAGACTTGGGACTTGCCAGTCTCTACAACCACATAAGCCATTCCTGTGTGTGTGTGTGTGTGTGTGTGTGTGTGTGTGTGTGTGTGTGTACACGCTTCACTGGTTTTGCTTCTCTAGAGAACCAAGCCTAAGACAATGGGTTAACTGTTTTCACCACCCAAGGACTCCAAGATAATGCTCACAAGGTGCCTATCACAGTGTCAGGCAATCAGAACGTGTTAGTTCTAGATGATTTTATTTAACAGATACTGTCTTAGATGTGGTTTCCTAGAATAAGATCCCAAGACAAGGATTTGAATGCAAACAATTTATTTGTGAGCAGATCCCAGGAAGCACCAGAAGGGGAATGTGGAAGTGAAAAAGGAAAAGGAAGGAAGTCAATACAGGGCGTATTTGTAAGCTGTGAGCAACTGGGGCTCAATCCCAAGGAAGATTCTAGAAGATAATGTAGAACAGGCCTCTCAGAGTTATCCCACCCAAGGGGCATGGAAACTGGGATGTCTATTCACCGACTCCTGTTCATCATTGGTTGATGGCTGCTCCCAGGGGCATTAACTCCCCTGCATTTCTGGCCTGTCCTGCACATGGGACAAGCATGTCCCCAAGGCCAGGGGAAGCCCTCAGGCAAAGTTGCAGGCTCCCTGCAGCCAGAAGCTCATGAGACACCAGTAAATGCTGGGGAGAAGTGAGCAAGACTACAAAGGCTCTGCCACAGAGGCAGAAAGTAGAGTCTGGGGGCTTAGTTGGCAAACTCAAGCTCACATCACATAAATGCTGAGTGGCAGCGTAGCAGGAAAGAGAAAGTATTGTTTCAGGCTCAAATGGCATCCCTACCCCTTGCTCATCTGAAAAATGATAATATCAACACGTACCTGGTAAAACGTTATGGGGAGTAATTGTACAATGCGCATAAACCACGTTACACAAATTAGATGTTCAAAAACTATTGAAGTTAACAAAACTGCTCAGTGACTTTTTTCCTTCCCTCCTGACCCCAGCATTCTTCCACTAGGACATGTAGCTTCCCTGGCAAGCAGTAAAACTTGTATTCTCCATCCATCCATCCATCCATCCATCTATCCATCCATCCATCCATCCAGACATTCATGCATCCATCTACCCTCCCACCCACCCACCCATCCATCCATCCATCCATCCAGACTTTCAGGCATCCATCCATCCATATAATAGTTATTTAATACCTCCTAGATACCAGGCACCATGTAAGGAATCCACAACCTGTCTATCAGTTTCTCACACTGTGGTGGCTTGTGTGTTGCTGTGATGCCGGAAGCTATGTCACCGGCATTTCAAATGCCAACACGGTCAACCATGGGGATAGGTTTCAGCATAGCTTCCAGACTAAGACAGACTAGGAAGAAAAGCCTGGTTATTTATTTCTGAAAATTAGCCAATGAAAACCCTCTGGATCACAACAGAACATTGACGGATATAGTACTGGAAGATGAGCCCTCTAGGTTGGAAGGCACTCAAAATACACAGTGGCTGCAGCAATGGACTCAAGCATATCAATGATCATGAAGGTGGCATAGGACCAGGCAATGTTTCATTCTGTTATACTTGAGGTCTCCCTGCATCAGAGCCAACTCTACGGCAACTAACACCAATGATGTGTAGAGTATAGAGACACATAGGTGTCTAGACACAACCTTCGCCCTTCTCTGGACACAGATAAGCAATCAGATAAATACATAAAGGACTGTAGGTGATAGAGAAGCACTTTCTAAAGACATGCTTCTCAAACTTAAGTATGCATGTGAATCAACCAGAGAATCTTACTAAAATACAGATTCTGATTCAGGAGGTCTAGGTGGGGGCTTAAGATTCTACATTTCCAACAAGCTCCCAGGTGATTCCGATGCTGTGATTCGCAGACCACACTTTGAGCAGAGAAGTTCTAGAGAATTCATTGAGAAAACAAATTAATTCATTCTTGGGACCAGATACCTGCTTATTCATCAGGTTATTTAGATGTTGGTCTCCTCTCGTCTAGAAAGAGGAGGAAAGTTTGTAATCTATGAATTAGAAAGGGTCATTCAAGATGATCAGATCCCTGGAGGGTGTCCAGCTGCCACTAGTGGACATTTTGATCAAAGATTCTATAGAAGAATCCTGCTCAAAAGGGGAGAATTGCAGAACAGAATTTCAGATTCTCATGGAATCCAGACTTTCTGGAGCCATGGAGGCTGGATGAACCCCTGAAACTATTGCCCTGAGATCGATCATCTTTAAACCTTAAACCAAAAATACCCCCTGAAGTCTTTTTAAAACCAAACAATAGTTTAGCTTAACTAGTAAAAAAAGTCTGCCTCGAGTATTGTGCTCTTTTAAGATCTATTTATATAGGATCAAGTTGACAACAACAAATCGAAAGATTAGACAGGAACCATAGAGGGCAGTGAGTTGATGTTAATGGGGGAGGAACAACTCAGAAAAGGAGGGTGAGAATGGTTGCAGAACTCAAAGAATAATCAATGTCACTGAATTGTACATGTAGAAATGGTTGAATTGGTGTATGTTCTGCTGTGTGTATTCTCAACAAAAACTAAAATAAATTATTTTAAAAAAAGAAAAGATGATCTGCTCCAGGTGATCACAATGGGAAGGGGTCTCTTACCATCTCAAACAGATTGGGATCAGGTGTCTCCATGAAGACATGAAGAGGGAGAAGACACCTCACCCTCTTTTGCTAGTGAATGAACATCTGAAATATCCAAGAAATATTTCCCTAGTCCAAGCTCTTACATGGGAGTGATCCGCTCAAGCCCCAGAAAAGAAAAGAAAAGAAAAAAAAAAAAAAAAACCTTTATAAAACCAACACACCTCCATAAGCCTGAAGTAGTCTCTGTTTGCACCTGTGGGACCTGATCAGAATTCAAGCTCAGTACGGAACGGGCATGCTGTGAAGGTTATAGCCGCAGAGCATCCAGGCCAGATAATGAGGTGAGCAGAGTACGCCATTCAGCTTGCTGATTCACCACCTAACATTTTTTTTTTTTTTCCCCTGAGAAAATTCTCAGTCCCTATTCTTTTCTCAAACACATCCATATAATTAAGTCTAAGTGAGCTAGCTGGAAGTGCATGCAAGCGGGGATAGATTTTATGTGACGTTCCCTAAACCCAGATATAACCCAGACAGTGACAGGGCATCCACCCAGGAGGACAAACATGAGCCACCAAGCAGGCTGCGGAGATCTTGAGAGTCCATCAGCATTTTCAATAAGCAATGTGTTTATTGTTACTAAACTGTCATCATATGAGATTGTGCTATAATTTGTGGGAGAAGAGGGGGCGGGAGAGAAACCTTATATCCTTGGAATAAATGTCTCTCTTTTTAGGCTCAGACCAGCTTAAGTGGGTTTCTGTTCCTTGCATCTAAAGGAGTCTTGATGAAAAGACAGGTTTCCAGATAGTCCAAGCCAATTGATGTTCCCAACTCAATGAATATTTTTTGATGAATGAATGAGCAATACTATAATCCAAAAGATGGCAATTCTGTGGGAGTTTTGGTATCAGCAATATGTGAAGGAAGCCTTTCCTCACACCTAACATATTACTCTGCTGATAGCCGCCCAGCTTCCGACAAAAGGAAGATGACAGACTCAGCACTGATCTCCTCACTGTGTAAAATGGGAAAAGAGAGGGGAATGTGATGTTTGGAAAGAGCGGAGGATAAACAGATGTGTCTGGGTTCTAGTCTCTGCTCAGCAACGAATAGCCAGATTCCTTTGATAAGTCACTCAACCCCCAGATTTTCCTACTCTAAAGTGAATCAGTAGCAAATATGTGCTGGTTGCCTACCCAGCATGCATTGTCCTCTTCCCTTTCCCTAAAACTAAAATAAAAAAAATTTTTTTTAAAGTTCTCATTGAGTAGATTCTGACTCATGGCAGCCCCATGTGTGTCAGAGTAGAACTGTGCTCCATAGGGTTTTCATTGGCGGATTTTTCAGATTTAGATCACCAGGACTTCCTTCCGAGGCACTTTTGGGTGGACTTGAACCTCCAGGTTTTCACTTGCACCATCAAGGGACTCCTTCCCTCTCCTAACAGCATCAATATGTACGGGCAGTAGGGAGGTTCACTCCAAGCCCTGATGTAGAAGTCAGCTCTGACTGGCTAAGCCAACAACATCTTTTCACCCCCAACCACAGTCATAAATTCAGGAGTGAGTGTGTGACCTGAGAAGGTACAGTTGAGATGAATTTCAAGACTCTTGCTTCGAATGTGGAAACAGAAGTGCTCTTTTTTGCCCTTGGATGTGAGTGAGAAAGCATGAAGCATCGTTTGTTGTAACTATTGCAATCATGAAAGAAGCCAGCCTGAGATGAATCTGACTTACAAAAACAGAAGGATGGCTGAAAAAAATGACTGAGAAATTAAGCTGTAGCCTTGATCACACTGCACCTAGAGCTGTACTTCCTCTGGACATTTCCTTTATAAAGTAACAGTCAGTTCAACAAGAAACCAAACCAGTTGCTGTCGAGTCACCTTTAACTCATGGTGACCCCAGCGTGTCGGAGGAGAACTGTGCACCACAGGGTTCTCAGTGGCTGGTTTTTCGGAAGTAGATCACCAGGCCTTTCTTCCAAGCTGTCCCTGGGCAGACTCAAACCACCAACCATTCAGTTAGCAGCCGAGCGCATTAACTGTTTGCACACCCAGGGACTCCGTAACAGTTAGTAAGTTCCCTTTATTTTTATGTCCATTGGAGTCGGATGTTCTGTTACTTAAAGATGAAAGCATCCAATGGACCCTGAGTTTTTTAAAGTGCCCTGTCAACATCACAGCAATGTTTGTGGGCCTAGGCTGAAATCATCTGATTCATGTGAAGCGTCTTTATAAATCTTAAAATTCTGTAGAAATGCAAGGAAATATTTCTATCGCCCTGAGAACATCTGGAACAAAAAGAATTCATCTTTCTCTGGAGCCCCAAAAGACAATTTGGTTAAATGTAACGAAAGAGGCAGAATAAAGGGTTCATTTTTATAACAATGGTCTTTGAGAAGCAAAAGCCAATTATTCAAAGCTCCTTGCTATTTATTCAGTGCTGTTGGAGAGGTCCCACTAGGCAGAGCAGGATTTGCCCTAACTGGATTGGCTCAGAGAAAGCTGTGAAGTGGCAAGTTCACTAGAGAGGAAATCGCGTCTCACTACAGGATTTGGAGGAAGCAAATGAAGAGTCTGCTCTCCAGAGAGTCCCTGGCAGTGCCCATTGTCACAGCATCTGATGGTGCTGCAGGAAAGCCAGTGGGAGATGGCACTTCCTAATGCGGGCTGCTACCTGTTCGTGGGAAGAGCTCTGGTTCAAGTCCTCACTCTATCACAAAAAGGTGTGTGAGCATGGTCCTCTCTGAACCTCAGTCTCTTCCTATGCAGGATGGGAATAACAGCTGCTCTGCCTAATCAGAATCATGGGCTGTTTTAGCTGGAAATGAACGTAATTCCACTCTTTTTGCCATTCTATAGGAGAGGAAAGACCTAAAAAGAACATTCACAGGGGAAAATGGAGGATACAGGGGTCAGCTGTGTGGATGTTGCCATGAAATCTAGGATAAAACCTTCCGCCACAGCCCCTTGTCTTGTCGTATAGACATTCAACAATCACTCAGCAAAAATTCCATGGAGTGCCTACTATGTGCCGGGCACTGGGTACAGATGGAAACCAGACAGGCAAGGCCCCTGCCCTCACAGGGCTTCCATTCTAGGAGAAGACAGACAATAATTATGTACACAAATTAAAAACAAGATTATTTCATGTACTGTGAAATCATCACCTCCTTCGGGTGCCTGTTCAGATCTTATAGAGACGCCTGCCCCAGCCGCCCTACTGACGCTCCCAATTCCCTAACCCTGCCCTACTGTTTTCCCCATAGCTCATCTATGTCCTCCTAACATACCAGATCATTTATCCGTGTGTTTATTATTGTTTTTGCCGTCCATCCTGTGAGAATTTAAGCTCCATGAGGGCAAGAATCTTTGTTTGGTTCATCATTGTAGTCCAACTGCCTAGAAAATCACCAGTGCAAAGCAGATGCTCAATAAATATTTGTTGAATTGACTGATATCATGGAAAGTGTTACAGCAAAAATACAGCAGGGTAATGGGATGGTGAGAGTCCCTGGATGGTACAAATGGTTAACACACGCTCAAGTCCACCCCGAGGTGCCTCAGAAGAAAAGCCTGGCAACCTACTTCATAAAAATCAGTCATTGAAAACCCTACGGAGCACAGTTCTACTCTGGCACACATGGGGTCGCCATGAGTCAGAGGTGACTCCACAGCAACTGGTGTTAATGGGGTAGTGTGCGATGAGGTGGAGGTGGGACTGAGGGCCTGGTTTAGATAGGAGTCCTAGAAGGTTTCTCTGAGTAGGTGTCGTTTGTGTTGAGAGCTGCATGTTGAGAAGCAGGCAGTGGGTATGAAGATCTGGGGAGAACATCCCAGCCAGTGAGAATGACGTGTGCAGAGGTCCTGGGGCAGGAAGGATCTTAGTGTGCTGGAGAAATAGAAAAGCCAAGGAGGCTGAAGAAGTGGGGTGAGAAAGAGAGTGGTGGGAGATGGGGCTGGAGAGATGGGGAGTGGACATGAATTTTGAACCCTGCCAGTTGAATACAATTCCCCTCTGAGTTACAAAGTGTTATAAATGAGTTTATCACAGAGCCTGGTACATAAAGAGGAGGATCGTCAATAAATGCTTGTTAGATCCAGTTGACTCTCCTATGGGCAGTGGCTGAATAATCAAGGGGTATTTAGTCTTTCAAAGAAATAACCCATCATCTTCATATAACTAAAGGGCTGTTATGGAGAAAAGGGAACAGAATTGTTCTGTGTGGAAACTGAGTCCAATGGGTAGAGGCCAGTGGGAGAGAGATTCCACTCCAATATGAGATGAACTTTCTTACAATTGAACTACAAAAGTGAAATTGGGAATAGTGGCTCTCCCATGATTGGAAGAGTTCAAGCCAAGGTTGATCTTCCACTTGGTAGGAATACTGTAGGAGCCCAAGCATTGGGTAGACTATATGACCTCCTAGGAATGCGATGTGATGAGTTTGTGATAATCTCTTAATCTTGCCATCTCAACACCCAGTCTTTGATCTCACCCTTGTTTACAAGCCCCATCAATAAAATCCTCACAGAACACATCTAGTAATAAGGTAGCAGAGATCAGAATGCATAATAAGGGATGGATGCACCCATCCTTTGTTCAATAATACAATATTTTTCTTGAATAACGCATGAGCTGCTTTTCATTCAGGAAATGAGAGAGCCTATAATCCCACTGTCCGTCAAGCAAACATTTTTAAACAGTTATAACCAGGAGCCAAAGACGGTGGGAAGAAGCTTAGCAACAACAGAAACACTCATAGCTTGGGACCACTATAGGCAGAGGCACATCCATTGGTATCACCGATGGATGGAAGGGACCTGAGAGCCCACCATTCAATCGTCTACTCCTACAGATGAGGAAAGCAGTACCCAAGGTCACACAGGGTGGAGCAAAAATAGGAATCAAGGTCAAGACCCCCACCCTAGAGGTTGTCCTTCCCTGCCATGATGGTGCTACCATCTCCACAGAGAACTGGAAGAGGATGTCAGTGCTAAAGTTCAGTGCTTTGCCCCCAAATTGTTTTAAGCTCTTTACCCAAACATCGCCACCATCCTGACAATCTCAGTGGCAGGAAAACTCATGGGGACAGTGGCAGAGATGCTAGTGCCTTTTTTTTTTTTCCAGTTGCCATTGAGTTGATTCCAACTTATCACGACCCCCATGTGTGTTAGAGTAGAACTGTGCTTCATAGGGCTTTCAGTGGCTGACTTTGTGGAAGTAGATTGCCAAGCCTTTTTCCCAAGGTGACTTTGGGTAGACTTGAACCTCCAACTTTCCAGTTAGCAACCAACCACGTTGACTGTTTGCACCACCCAGGGATTCCTTATGTGTATTTGATTTCTGCTTGTTTACTAGTAGCAGAACCCATATTTAGCACCCAGCTAAAAGACTACATTTCCCAAACTCCCTTGCCAGGTGTGGCCACATGATCATATTCTGGCCAATGAAATATAAACAGATATGGAGCAGGAAGGAGAAGGGGACTTCCAGGAAGGCCCTTTTAAAGCAGTTGACACCTCTGAGAGGTAGCCCCTTTTGCTTTTTCCACCCTTTCCCCTTCCAGCTGCCAAAAGGGGCAACCCCACCCCTACCTCATGGGGGAGGGGTGCTTCCAAAAGAAAAAGGAATGATTGCTTAATAAAGCCCATGTAACAGATGCCCTTCACATGTTCAAAGGTCAGGGAAGACACAGAGAAGGTAAGGATGAATTTGTTTGGATTTATGCATGCAGAGATGGAAGAAGGACATTCCAGAGGGTGGCCACAACATGGCCAGAGGCACAGAGGTGGGAACATGTGATCATGAACACCATAATCACCCTGTGTGTCCATGAGCGGGAGCAGCGGGAAAGGGGGCCAAAACGCAGCTGAGGGTTAGATCATGGAAGGTCTCAAACGCCAAGCCAAAGAGGTGGACCTCTATTTTTTACTGGTTTCTCATAGTAATGGTGTATTAATTTAACTGATACCTACCATCCCATTTGAAAGCGCTGGCCCACTTGAATCTCCATTATTGGACAAGGAAGATGGCAGAGTGAGCTTCTAACTGCCCTTTGGTTCCCAAGTCAAATGAAGAGTGATGCATTTTACTCTGAAAACTCTTTTAGTGATCTCTTCCTGTCCCATCTCAGAAGATTTTAGGAAGAAAGATGAGGTGGCAGTTGCAAATAAGGTTTCTTGTAAAAAAAAAAGAAAGAGAGAGAGAGAGACTTAATAACAGCCAAGATGAAGGGCCTATGCTAAGCCCTTGACATGTTTCAGTTATTCCTTATGACAACATTGTGGGGACGCTAGGACTATTCTACCTCATTTTATCGCTGAGAAAACAGGCTCTGAGAGGGTAAGTAGTAACTGAGATTCCAGGGACTGGGACAGGGGTCCAGGAGAGCTGAGAGGCAAACTCAGGTCTGGCTGACTCGAAAGCTGATTCGTTTAGCCCCATGCTTCCCTCTAAACCTCTAGCTTCTGTGCAAAAAGAGAAACTAGGAGAAGGTCGTAGGGTCAGCCAGAGAGAGGTCCCATAAGCCAAGAGCTAACAGCGTCTTAACCTTTCAAAACAGCAGGGGGCAGAGTTCCCACTTTGAGACTACAAAGCAGCCACAGAAAAAAGTAAGGTGCAAGCAGGGGAGCCACCACCCATCTGTCAGTCTGTCATTCTGTGGTGGCTTGCATGTTGTTGGGAACCTGGAAGCTATGCCATCAGTATTTCAAATACTGGCAAGATCACCCATGGTAGACAGGTTTCAGTGGTGCTTCCAGACTAAGACAGACTAGGAAGAAAGGTCTGGTGATCTGCTTCCAAAAATTAGGCAATGGAAACCTTAAGGATCACAACAGAACATAGTCTGACTTGCTTGCTTTGGACGTGTCATCAGGAGGGACCAATTGTTAAAGGAGGACATCATGTTTGGTGAAGTAGAGGGCTGCCAAGGGTTGGGGGGGCCCTCAGTGAGACGGATTGGCACGACAGGTGCCATGATGGACTCGAACACACTGGTTATTGCAAGAATGACACAGGCTAGGGCAGCACTTTGTTCTGTTGTGCACCAGGTCGCCATGAGTCAGAGTCGACTTTACAGCAGCTGTCTATGTGTCCACGCGTTTATCTGTTTCTCTGCCAGGTTCTTTGGTGGCCCAGAGGGGAAAGGATGTATCATCATTTGAGAGTTGAAAGGTAACTAACCAATAATGTTCTCCAACAGAAAAGCCTGTTCTATAGCTATCAAGTTATTCTATAGTTACCAAGATTATTAAAGATAATAAATTACCAACTGTTGTGTAACACCGGCCCTTCATGTACTCCTTTAACCCTTTTAAACTGCCAGGGCATTGGGTATCGTTGTTGTTGTTGTTAGCTGCCG
The DNA here is from genome assembly GCA_030035585.1 of Dugong dugon. Lineage (NCBI taxonomy): Eukaryota > Metazoa > Chordata > Mammalia > Sirenia > Dugongidae > Dugong > Dugong dugon. The sequence continues at coordinate 116,201,197 of CM057470.1, forward strand.
CAGAGTCTGTCCCTGACCCATGGCAACCCACGCACAGCAGAACCAAACACTGCCTGGTCCCGTGCCATCCCCATGATCGGTGTGGATCAGACCATTGTGATCCATAGGGTTTTCACGGGGTGATTTTCAGAAATCGATGGCCAAGTCTTTCTTCCTAGTCTACCTTAGTCTGGAAGCTCCACTGAAACCTGTTCAGCATCATGGCAACACACAAGGCTCCATGGACAGACCGGTGGTGGCTGCACATGCGGTGCACTGGCAAGGAATTGAACTTGAGTCTCCCACAAGAAAGGTGAGAATTCTACCACCGAACCACCACTGCCCCTTTGGGTATCATTATCCTAATTTAATTCATGAGAAAAATGAGGCTTACTGAGATTAAGAACCATGACCAAAAGGGAGAAAAATGTGGAACAGAACTTCAAATTCTTGAAGAATCCAGACTTACTGGACCTATTGTGACTGGAGGAATCCCCAAGACTATGGCCCTAAGTTATGCTTCAAATCTTGAATTGAAACTATCCCCTGAAGTCCTCTTTAAACTAAATAACAGTAAAGATTGTCACTCTTGAGTACTATTGAGTTACTTAAAAAAATCTGTATAAGACCAAAGGGTCAACAGCCATTTTAAAGCATAGATGAGAAGCTTGGGGAGGGGTGGTGGACAAGGAGGGTCAGTAAATGGAAGTGAAACAACTGGAACAGAAATAACGAGCATGTCGACACAATGCGAAGAATGTAACCAACGTCACTGATCACTGTGTCTAGAAATTGTGGAATGGGGGTGGATTTTGCTGTGTATCTTTTTACCAAAAATAAAATTAAAAAAAAAAAAAAACAAGAGCCATGGCCAAGGTCACAGACAGACAGTGGTAAGGGAGGGATCCGAAGCTGGCCCTGAAGGGGCTTCTTGCACCGCTGCCTCCCAGAGCTAAGGAATCCAGACCCAGGAAAGAGCGAGGCGTCCCTTGAGCATCCGGTCTTAGCAGAAGCCGTCTCTCTTTTAAGCTGGCGAGCCCAAAGCCATCCGGCACTTTTGGTGGAGACAGCCTCTGTTTCCCGGCTCATTCCATAGGACCCATCCTTTCTTCAGCAAGGCGTCCTTTCCTGTATCAGTTAGCATCTGCATCCACGGTTCCTTTGTGTGAAGCTCACCGCAAGCATAGCTCCGGGATCCCCAAAACAAAGAGGAAGCAAAAGAAGAAATGATCAACGATGTGATTGATGTTTATTTTTAAAAGCCAAATCTCACTCCACCTTCCTTGTAAAGCTTTGACTTAATTAACTTCGGCCAACGCTGTGGAGGCCTGAGTTCTGGTCTCCCGTCTGCCTGGCTCAGGATTTGCCTCTTGTGGCTGTAGTCTGCATGTCTGAAAGCAAGGAGGCTGGGGTAGACAGTCTGTGATGCCCTTTCCAGCTCTAACTCTCAGGCATCTATGGGAAGAATGGAGGGTCACAGGCATCACGGACGCCAAGTGGGAACCATACTTGTAGGTAGGACTGAAGTCATTCAAGGTGCATAAAGCTGCCCTTGCTTTTGTCTGTGGGCAGAAATGCTGCCTCCAGCTGACACAGAGTTTACAGGTGAAGAAAGGGCATCCCTCTGGTTGTCCCTTGTCCCTCTGAGCCCTGCTTTCTTGAAGTGTGGAGACTGGTCTCCCTGGAAAGTGGGAAGTCCGTGGGAGGCAGTACAGAGATGTGGAAGGACACAGCCTTCAGAAATAGCCCACTCTGCCTCGGACCAGCTTTGTGACTCGGACATATTACTCAGCCCCTCTACACCTTGGGTGTTCATCCGTAAAATGCCCAGAGTAACCTCACTCCCCAGTGGGCCAGGTTACGTCAGATAGTGTTTGTTAAGTACCTAGCACTGTGCCAGGCACATAGTAGGTGTCCCCACGTAGTCTAGTTCATAATCCTGGCTCCACCATTCAACAGCTGCATGACCTTGGGCAAGTTACTTAACTTCCCTGTGACTCAGTTTCCTCATCTATAAAATGGGATCAGGAATGATCAATGCCTCCTAGGGGTGTTATGATCAGTCACTCTCTTCGTAACCCCCACTCTTATTCTTTACCTCCAAGCTGGTTTGTCTTGGAAAATATGTGCTATAAATTATCTACCTCTGTAGAAGGGTTTTGTCAGCTGTAAAGTGCTCTGCCTATATAATGTCTTGGTATCATTCTTATGTGAACGTTGGAGATGAGGTTCCCATCAAATCAAAGGGAATGGAACAAGCATGTAATGTTGTTGTTAGGTGCCGTCAGTTGGATTCCGGCTCATGGTGACCCCACGTGACGAAGCAGAACTGCCCCAAAGGGTTTCCTAGGCTGTAATCTTTACGGGAGCAGATGGCCAGGTCTTTTCTCCTGTGGAGTCACTGGGTGGGTTTCAAGTGCCAACCTTTCAGTTAGCAGCCAAGTGCTTAACCATTGCACCACTAGGGCCCCTTAGCATATAATGGGCCCCCAAATTTTGCATCATTTATTGGAGTCTCACATCTGGCCTAAGATTCCCCTGGACACATGTTCTAGATGAGTTGCATTGCATTGCATTGGGTTGAGCTGAGCCGAGGCAGGTGTCTGTGAGGGCTGCAATCCCCAGGTCAGCGCTGGACTTGCAGCCAGTAGACAGGAGATGGCCACGGGAAGCAAGGGAAGCCCAGCCTGTGATCACAAGAGGCAGTCTGGCGCAGAAGTTCAAAGCAAGGACTTGGAAACCAAACTACGTGTGTCATAATCCTGGCTCCACCATTCAACAGTGGTTTGATCTTGGGCAAATTATTTAACTTCCCTGTGACTCAGTTTCTTCGTCTATAAAATGGGAGTAATAATGATCTATGCCTCATTGCCCCCATGTGTCTGTCAGTTTGTTGCCCTGTGGGGGATTTCATGCTGCTGTGATGCTGGAAGCTCCACCACTGGTATTCAAATCTGTCTTGGAAGAAGTACAACCAGAATGCTCCTTGGAAGCAAGGATGGCGAGACTATATTTCACATACTTTGGACATATTATCAGGAGGGATCGATCCCTGAAGAAAGACATCATACTTGGTAAAGTAGAGGGTAGCAAAAAAGAGGAAGCCCCTCAACGAGATGGATGGGCACGGTGGCTGCAACAATGGGCTCAAGCGTACCAACGATTGTGAGGATGGCGCAGGACCGGGCAGTGTTTCATTCTGTTGTGCGTGAGGTCGCTGTGAGTCGGAACTGACTATACAGCACCTGACAACAACATGCCTCAATGGGTTGTAGTGAAATTAAGTGAACTGACAACTATAAAGTGCTTAGAACACTGCCTGGCCCGTAGGACCAGCTATGGAAGGGTTAGCTCTTAGCTCTTTCTTCTTGTTATTAGTTTCTTAGCAGATAAGAGTGGGGTGTAGGGAAGGGAATTCACCCCAATTAACATTGAAGGCTTACTGCACACAGGGCTGAGTCCTCTACCTACCCCATCTCAGTTAGTTCCCCCAGCAACTCCTGACCGTGTCTGTTCAGCCCCTGCTGGTCTTTTCACCTTTGCATCCCCAGCACCAACACAGCACCTGGAAGGAATAAATGAACAACTCCATGAATAAGAAGAGAAGAGATTCCTTGCTTACCTTGTAACAGGCGAAGCACTTTGCACACATTATTTCCTTTCAATCTCCACCCAACTCTATGAGGTCTGACCAGTTACTGTTGAGCTGACCCATGGCGACCCCATGTGTGTCAGAGTAGAACAGCTCTCTATAGGGTTTTCAAAGGTTGAATGGGGAAAGTAGATTGCCAGGCCTTTCTTCCGAGGCACCTTTGAGCACATTAACCATTTGCACCAGCCAGGGACTTCCTGTGAGGTCTGTTATTGTTGTAGTTATTGTTGTTAGTTGCCCTCAAGTCGATTCTGACTCATTGCGACCCTGTGTGTGCAGAGTAGAACTGCTCCGTAGGGTTTTCAAGGCTGTGACCTTTCAGAAGCAGATCACTAGTCGAGGCCTCTCTGGGTGAGTTTGAACCACCAACCTTTCAGTAAGTAGTCTAGTGCTTAACTGTCTGTACCACCTGGGGACTCTTCCATGAGGTCTAGGGACCATTCTTATCCCCCTTTTATAGAAAATCAATCTGATGTTCAGAAAGATGAAGTAATTTTTCCCAAAGGAACACTGCTTACCAGTGGCCAAGTCAACATCCAATCTAAACTTGCTGATCGCCTGCCCTCTACTCTTCTCTGTCTGCCTGAAGCAAAGATTATGATCCCATTTTGCAGATGAGAAAGCTGAGGCCGGGATAGCTTTGAGCACAATGACTCGGTCTCCATGTCCACTGTTCTCTTCCCTGTACCTGACCTGCTTCACAGAACGCATCCTTCCCAGATCCCAGGGGCACATGTGACGTGTATTCTCTGCCTTGGGGTTCCAGAGGTGAGTGGCAGGCGGGGTACAGAGGGAAGGCCCACACCTAGCCGGTCAGCCTTGAGCCTGGCGAAGCTTCAGGGCCAGGGGAAGAAGCCCATCAGCCTGCCAGCCTGATTAGTCATGATCTGCTGCAGTGTGCAGCAGCACTCCAGGAAGCTGGGTCTCCTTAGCATTGGGAAGCTGTAGCCACTGCCGTGCGGGTTGCCTGCAGAGCAAGCTGGTTTCTGCAGCAGCCCATCATCCCGCCCGCCCTGCCCACAACCTTCCAGAAAGCTTGATAGGCCCCCGGGAGCTAGTCCTCCTGACAACACAGGACACAGCTGTGCTAGAGACAGCCTTGGGGTAGGTCCTGTTGCTCAGATACTATGACAGCTTCCAGGTGCTGAGCCCTCACTATGCCTCATCCCTGGGGCGCAACGCACTTAGCTGCTAACTGAAAGGATGGTGGCCCAAGTCCTCCCGGAGGCTCCTTGGAAGAAAGGCCTGGCGATTGACTTCTGAAAGATGCCATTACAAATCCTATGGAGCACAGTTCTACTCCGACACAGGTGTGGTCGCCGTGAATCCGAATTGACTCAACGGCAGCTGGTTTGGTGGTTTACCAATACCCAGTCTATCTTGGAGACACATGTCGGGAACCAAAGGGTAGTTTGGGGGACAGAGGGAATGCTTGCCACCACTGAGCATATTCTTCGACTGTTAAGGCATGGCAGTTGTTAAAGCATTTGATGAAAAGGGGGTAGAGAAATCATGTGACAAGAAGCCCAGAGGACTCAGAGAGAAGGTCACCACCAAAGGGGGGTACTTTCACATTTATTTCTTCCCATCGAGTAGTAGCGCTGGCTCCACCTGCAGCCCAGCCCTGCCTGCCGTCCCCGTGTTAACCAAAAACCGAACCCGTTGCTGTCAGTCAGTTACCACTCATGATCACCCCATGTGTGACACAGTAGAGCTGCTCCATAGGGTTTTCTTGGTTGTAATCTTTACAGAAGCAGATTGCCAGGCCTTTCTTCCATGGTGCCACTGGGTGGGTTCGAACCACCAACGTTTAGGTTAGTAATTAAGCGCCAACTGCTTGTGCCACCCAGGGACCCCCGTGTTAGATCCTGGAAAAAACTAATTGGGAAACAGTAGAATCTAGCACCTAGACTTTCACACTCTGAAGTCAGGCTCTGGGGATTCAAATCCTGACTCTGCCACTTACCAGCTGTGTGCCCTTGAGCATGTTGCTTAACCTCTTTGAGCCTCAGTTCCCTCAATTGTAAACCCGCAACTTAACGAGACTAGGGCTCATGGGGGTTGTGAGGATGCTGAAGCTCTCAGCCTAGTCTCAGGGGCAGAAGATATGAGCTTCTCTGGTTATTACCACTATTCTCTCTGACCCGCACATAATCCTGGGAGGGCGGCAGGAGTCACCTCATTTACAGATGAGAAGACTGAGGCTCCTTGGGCAAGGCTTGAGACCCTGGTCTGCCTGATGTCAGAGCCCGTGGTATCCCCCCTCAAAGGCTGCTGCCCTCGGTGCAAGCTCCACTGGTCCCCTGGGAGCAGAGCCTGCTGCCTGCTGACAGCGGGGAGGGAGGGTGTGGATAACGAGCTGGGAATGGACTTGGGCCTTGACTCGCGGTAGCCTGTTCTGCTAACTTGGAAGGAAGAGCCTCAAGGTCACTGATAAGACAACTCACCTGCCTTGGGCCAGGCTGTGAGAGCTGAAGGCTGCCTCAGAGGTTCTATTGCCCCCTCCCCTCCAGCCCCTGGCCTGAGGCTTAGGCAGGTGTGTGCCAAAAAGCGGGGAAGGGGTCTCTGCTGTGTGGCCGGCGCCGGGCCTGGCCCTTTCCATCCATCCTCTTGCTTAGCCCTCACAGCCTAGTGACGTCATGCCCATGTCACAGAAACTGAGGCCCAGACAGGTGAGCCGACTTGCTTAGGATCACACAGACACAAAATGGCAGAGCCAGCTTCGAAGTCAGGTCCAGCTGGGGCCGACACCCATCTTCTGTCTCCCCATTACCACCTGGAGTGACAAGCGAGTTACAATCCAGCTCACTGCCCCCCAAACCTAGGGCAGCAGCTGATGAGATTTCCAAGTCAGGAAGAGAGCCGTACGATAACTTTCCGCTTCCGAAGTACTTCCGCTTTTCTTCAAACCTGCCAGCAGCATCAGCAGCACCAACATCACTGGTGGAGTTGACAGCTAGAAATGCAGAGTCTCAGGCCCCGGCCCAGACCTTGCTGTTGGTAGTGTTGTTCGCTTCGCTATCATCAAGTTGGCCCCCGACTCATGGAGGCCGTGCACGACAGAACAAAAGGCTACCGGGTCCTGAGCCATCCCATGATCATTTGCAGATCAGACCACTGTGATCCATAGAGTTCATTGGCTGATGGTAGAAGTTGATCACCAGGCCTTTCTTCCTTGTCTTAGTCTGGAAGCTCTACTGAAACCTGTTCGGCATCTTAGCCACATGCAAGCCTCCGCTGACAGACAGGGCAGGGTGGTGGCTGCTCATGAGGTACATTGGCCGGGAATCGAACCCAGGTCTACCCTCATGGAAGGCGAGAATTCTACCACTGAACCATGACTCCCTCAGCCCAGACCTACTGAAGCAGAATCTGCAGTTTAACAAGATCCGCATGTAACTTATGTGCACGTTAGAGTTTTAAGGGCATGACCTTAGAACCCTGGATCAAATCGGGCAAAAAGAAAGTCTGCATTGTAACCAGAGCAGCTAAGTGACTTCTAAAGATACACAGAGAAATAAGGAGCACAGCCTCTCGCTGCCCCTGGCTGCCTTCCTTGGAGTCCATTTCACTGAGGGACTGGCTCCATGACTTGAACCTAAGCTCCCACTCACATCTTCCAAGCAGAAAGAAGCTGAATTGTCTGGGCCCATCCGTTAGCCTCTTTACCCATCAAGGAACTAAAACAAACAGCAGCACTTCATGGTGCACCCTGACCCAGGCTCTCCTTCAAGACCAGCAGGGAGTTGAGTAATTAAAAACTCAGCTTCCACATTTTGGGATCTAATTGTATGTACCGCATGTGTCGGTATCATAGCAACCCAGAGATGGGCTGTGTCAGCATTTCTTCGGAACTTGCTTTTCCCAGGGATTAGAATGAACCCATCATGTGGCAGAAACAAAAAAGCTCTGTCCTTCACCGGAGAGTGTCCCTGGGGTTGAACTACTTGTGGATGTTTATCTGCAGGGTTTGGATAAGTAGCATTTTTCCCATTTTATGTATTTGCTATTTGCAAAGGAAGAAGAATAACTCGGAAAATGTTAAGTGGAACGAGACGTCTTGTGAGTGATTCTGAGTTTTACTGCTGCTTGGAAATCAGTCACAAGACTTTTGGGGTTGACGGTGCTGACTTGGCCACGGGTCAAGCGATGCATTTGCAGCTTCAGCCTGAATAGGAGAAAGGAAGCCGCCACTTAGGAAACACCAGCAATGGGCCTCGCACTTCTTTGTTGTTGCTGTAAATGTACAGACACCACGACATTAGCCAATTCAGCATCTTTCACGTGTACGATTCAGTGACACCAATTACAACAATCATGTTGTCCGACCGTCATCAGTATCTGTTACCATTTTATCGGTTTTGTGTTTCACGAACAGACTCTTACATGATCCTCCTGATAATGTCCCCATTTTATAGATGAGGAAACTGAGGCTCAGAGAGGATAAATGATGCTCCCAAGGTCACACATCTAATAGGCTGGAAGGCCAGCCAGGTCGGCTGGACTCTAAAGCCCAAACGTTTTCCTTTGCACTACATTGCCTTGTACTGTTGTAACATTTATCAAGTTTGGTGCAATTAATTATGGATGTGTATGTTCAGACAATGAGATGAGCTGCTGTAGGTGCATGGGGAGCAAGAGACGATCTTTGCCTCCAGGTGTAATAGGTTCCATTTATTGATGTCTGCTGGCTGCCAGACCCTGAAAGGACCTTTGAGTATAGGATAGTAAGTCCTGGCACATACGTGCCATCTCTCCTCCATCACCCATAGCAGACAGCCTTAACTGATCAAGGTATTCTTTTCCCTTGTACCCAGACACCGCCTCAGAGTCTTTCTTAACACCATACTCCAGGAAGCCACTGAGTAATGAAGCAGAGTTAGTATAAGAGGTTTAACCAGGTATGCTGGAGCTGGTTCACAGCTAGCAGATTGTGTGTATGTCTTCCCAACTCTGTGTTCACTGACATCAGGGTAGTAGCTTGAAATCAGCCATGATGGCAGTGTTTACACCATGGAAATTGGCGAGCACTACAAATAAGAGCTTTTTTGTTTTCTTCTGAGAATCAACGTAATAGCACACCACGGCTTGTATGCCCCCTCTGATCTAACCTCTACTTTTTAGAATAACCCATGGGGCTGTTGTTATTAGCTGTCGTTGAATTGGCCCCCGACTCACGGCAACCCCATGCACAACATAGGGGTTTGCACATTCCCATGATCAGTTACAGATTGGATGGTTGGGATCCATAGGGTTTTCATAAGCTTACTTTTTTGGAGGTAGATCACCAAGCCTCTCTTTCTAGTCCATCTTAGCCTGGAAGCTCTGCTGAAACCTGTTCAGCAACACAGCGGCACACAAGCCTTCACCGACAGATGGGTGGTAGCTGTGCATGAGGTGCATTGGCCAGGAATCGAACCCGGGTCTCCCACATGGAAGGTGAGAATTCTACCACTGAGCCACCAATGACCTCTAAACCCATGGAGTAGGAATTATTAGCCGCTCCACCCCCTCATTTTACAGATGAGGACACTGAGGCTCAAAGAGGTGAGGAAGTTTGGCCAAATTCAGACAGTAAGCCAGAGCAGAGCTGAGACATAAACCCCATTACGGGATGGCTGTGAAGAGCAAGAGCGAATGGAAATGAGAATGAGTGAAGCCCTCTGTGACCATGAGAGATTATGATGCCTATGGCACCATCATTGCTAGGCAGACAGAACTAATGAGACTGGACATCCAAGGCTCAGCCAGCTCTGGTTGAGAGGCGCATTGAGATGAAGGCTGCCTGGGGCAGAGCTCCCAGCTCCCACCTCCTGACTGTCAGGGAAAACCCCTTATTAGCCTAAATGCTTAAGAGTACTCAAACGAAACCCAGGATTTTGATCTGCCCAGGAAACCATAACCGGATTTCCTCAGTAGCAGCAGGACCTATTTATACAGGGCTCACAAGTCTGTTTCCAGTGGGGATTTTTTGCTGAGTTTAGCAGCCACTCCTACAAAATGTAGCTTCTGAAAATCATCTCTGTATCCCATTCTTTCTTCCTACAAATGTTTATGGACACCTACTGTGATTGTTATGGTTGTGTGTCAACTTTGCCGGGCCATGATTCTCAGTGATTTGGCAGTTATGATGTAGTTTGACAGTCATATAATGCAATCACCTCCATGATGAGATCTGATATAACGTGATCATCTCCATGATGGGATCTGCTGTGAGTAGCCAATCAGTTGAAAGGGAGTTTCCTTGGAGGTGTGGCCTGCATCCAATATAGGTGGACTTTCTGGCAGGGCTTGTGGGCTTTTGCTCACTCCGGATCCTGCAGCTGGCTCCTGTTCATCTGACCCCCAGTTCTTGAGACTTGAGCTAGCAGCTAATCTGCTGATCTTGGGATTTGTCGGCCTCCGCAGTCTGTGAGCCAGAGGCCTGTTGTCTGACCTGCCAATCTTGGGTTCGCCAGCTCCTGCAGCTACATGAGTCAGGAGAAGCCTCCAGCCTGACCCACGGACTTGTGACTTTCCAGCTTCTACAACTATGTGAGCCATTTCCTTGATATAAATATCTCTATACACACACACACACACACACACATACATATATATACATACATACACACATATACACACACACACGCATTATAGACACTTTACTGGTTTTGCTTCTCTAGAGAACCCAGGCTAAGACACCTACTAATAAATTCAGAAATGCCCTTTGAGACCTGGGTTCTAGCAGGTGTGACAGGGTGGTGGCAGGGGAAGGGTCAAAGACAGCCTAATGATGTAGCTCACGTTTATTGGTCATCTACTGTGTGCCACAAAGAGGACCATTGGTTGTTCAGTAGTAGGATTCTTGCTTTCCATGGGTTCGATTCCTGGCCAGTGCACCCCATGCACAGCCACCACCTGTCTGTCAGTAGTGGTTTGTGTGTTGCTGTGATGCTGAAGAGGCTTCAGCAGACCTTCCAAACTGACATGAGCTAGAAGAAAGGCTTGGTGATCTACTTCTGAAAAATCAGCTGGTGAAAACCCAACGGATCACGATGGTCCAGTCCATAACTGACCAGGGGGATTGTATGGGACCAGGCAGTGTTTTCTTTCATCATACATGGAGTTGCCATGAGTTGGGGGACAATGTAACAGCAACTAACAACAACAACATTATGTGCCATATACTGTTCCAAGCACTCTTACACTTACTATCTCATTTAATCCTCACAACAACACTGAGAGGGAAAGACTATTATCATCTTTCTATTTTATAGAAGGGCAAAATGGTGCACAGAGAAGTAAAGCAACCTGCTAGTAAGAAGCATAGCAGGATGCAAATCTAGGCAGCTGGCTTCAGAGCCCATGCTCTGAACTACTTGACAGAGGAGGGTTTTCTTGAACTAGGTTTTAAAGGATGAATAGGAGTTTATCTGACTGAGAAAGGAAACCTAGAGAACGTTTGAGCTCAGAGGCAGAAACGTGCATGTGTGTTCTTGGGCACTGCTGGTAGTTTGGATAAAGGAGATGATGTATGTAAGATGCTTAGCTGGGGCCTGGACAATAGCAAACATACTATTTGCCATCATTACTTGATGCGGATGGACCAGAGAATGTTCCTGTAGAGAGCTGAGACAGGGCAGAAGAGAAAAGGATGGAGTGTGGAAGATGTCCATGCTCTTTTAACCAGTTGCCATTGAGATGACTCCCAACTCATGGCAATCTCGTGTGTCAGAACTGAAATGTGCTCCACAGGGTTTTCAGTGGCTGATTTTTCAGAAGTAGATATTTAGGCCTTTCTTCCAAGGCACCTTGGGGTGGACTCGGACCTCCAAGCTTTACAGCTAACAGCTGAGTGTGTTAACCGGTTGCACCACCCAGGGACTCCCTATGCTGTGTTTGAGATTCATCCCAAGGACCGCAGCTTTCACAGAACTCCAAATTGCAGGGGGTGGGGAAAGAGCCAGCAAAGTCCAAAGCAGCCCACCCTAAGAGTGCCATTTTAGGAAATGCCAGGTTTTCATTAAAAAGCTCATGCAAGCATTGTTCACAATAGCAAAAAGATGGAAACAACCTAGATGCTGATCAACAGATGAATGGATAAACTATGGTACATACACACAATGGAGTATTCCACAATGCTAAAAGACAGTGATGAATCTGTGAAGCATCTCATAACATGGATGAAACTGGAGGGCATTATGCTGAGTGAAATAAGTCAATCACAAAAGGACAAACATTGTATGTGACTGCTACTGTAAAAACTCATGAAAAAGTTTACACACAAAAAGAAACAATCTTTGTTGGTTATGAGGGATGGGAAGGATGGGAGGGGGAAATGCTAAATAGACAATAGATAAGTACTAACTTTGGTGAAGGGTAAGACAGTACACAGTACTGGGGAAGCCGCACAATTTGTACAAGGAAAGTCATGGGAGTGCCATAGACACGTCCAAACTCACTGAGGGACCGAATTGCTGGCCAGAGGGCTGTGGGGACCATGGTCTCAGGGAACATCTGGCTCAGTTGGCATAACACAGTTTATAAAGAAAATGTTCTACATTCTACCTTGGTGAGCAGTGTCTGGGATCTTAAAAGCCTGTGAGCAGCCATCTAAGATACTCCACTGGTCTCACACCTTCAAGAACAAGGGAGAATGAAGAAAAGGAGATACAGGGGAAAGATTAGTCCAAAGGACTAATGGACCACAACTATCACAGCCTCCACCATACTGAGTCCAGTACAACTAGATGGTGTCCGGCTACCACCACCGACTACTCTGACAGGTATCACAATAGAGGAGAGGGTCCTGGACAGAGCCGAAGAAAAACGTAGAACAAAATTCTAACTCACAAAAAAAGACCAGACTTCCTGGCCTGACAGAGACTGGAGAAACCCCAAGAGTATGGCCCCCGGACACCTTTTAGCTCAGTAATGAAGTCACTCCCGAGGTTCATCCTTTAGCCAAAGATACGACAGCCCATAAAACAAAACAAGACTAATGGGGCACAACAGTCCAGGGACAAGGGCTAGAAGGCAGGAGGGGGCAAGAAAGCTGGTAATAGGGAACCCAAGGTCAAGAAGGGACAGTGTTGACATGTCGTGGGGTTGGCAACCAATGACACAAAACAATATGTAATTTACTAATTGTTTAATGAGAAGCTAGTTTGTTCTGTAAACCTGCATCTAAATTACAATAATTAAAAAAAAAAAAAGTGCATGCAAACGTTGTTTTCTTCTCCGTAACAGAGTTGCAGTTGACAACACAGCTACATACATCTTTTTTCCCTCGTCCGCAGCTTCTCAATCTCGGCACTACTGACATTTTGGGCTGCATCATCCTCTATTATAGAGGCTTGTCTTGAGCATTGTATGGTGTTTAGCAGCATCCCTGGCTGATACCCACTCCATGTCTGTACCAGCCACCCCAGTTGTGACAGCCGAGAATGTCTCTTGTTGTTGTTTTTAGTTGCTGTCAACTAACTAGGTTCTGACTCATGGTGGCCTTGTATATAACAGAATGAAACATTGCCCGGTCCTGCGCCATCTTCATCATTGTTGGTATGTGTGAGTCCATTGTTGTGGTGACTGCTTCAATCCATCTCATTGAGAGTGTGCCTTGTTTTTGCTGACCCTCTGCTTCACCAAACCTGATGTCCTTTTCTAGCGATTGGTCTTTCCTGATGACATGTTCAAAGCAAGCAAGCCAAAGTCTCACCATTCTCGCTTCTAAGGAACATTCTGGTTGTTATTTTCTTCTAAGACTAATTTGTTTGTTCTTTTGGCAACTCATGGTATATCCAATATTCTTTGCCAAAACCACAGTTCAAATGCATCAATTCTTCTGTCTTCCTTTTTCATTGTCCAGCTTTCACATACATATGAGGTGATTGAAAAGACCATGGCTTGGGCTGGATGCACCTTAGTCATTAAAGTTATATCTTTGCTTTTTGAAACTTTAAAGAGGTCTTTTACAGCACGTTATGGATTGAATTATATCCCCCCAACATACGTGTTGTAAATCCTAACTCCTGTACCTGTGGATGTAATCCATTTGGGAATGGAGTTTTCTTTGTTGCGTTAATGATGCCATGTCAGTGCAGAGTGTATCTTAAACCAATCACTTTTGAGATACAAAAGGAACAGAGTAGGCATCAAAGCAAGGAAGCACAAATGAGAAAGATTGATAGCACGTGGAGATCTCCAAGGCACCAGGGAAACTCATTGCCATTGAGTTGATTCTGACTCATAGCAACCCTGTAGGACAGAGTAGAACTACCCTATAGGATTTCCGAGGAGCAGCGGTGGATTCAAACTCCTGACCTTTTGGTTAGCAGCCGAGCTCTTAACCACTGCACCACCAGGGCTCCAAGGAACCAAGGAAGAGAAGTTGAAAGAGAAAGGGCCTTCCCCCGGAGCACACAGAGAGAGCCTTCCCCTAGAGCCGGTGCCCTGAATTCAGACTTCAAGCTTCCTAAATTGTGAGAAAATAAATTTCTGTTTGCTAAAGCCATCCACTTGTGGTATGTCTGTCATGGCAGCACTAGATGACTAAGACACCACAGATTTGCCCATTGTCCTCAATGCAGCCAATTGTCTGTCCCCTAGGGGGCAAAATCATCCTGGTTTGAGAATCCCTGACTGGTAGTCAGATGTGGCAAGAACAGAAGTCTAGGAGGCACCACCTTCCAACAGCCAAAAGTTTGTTTATGAAGCGTTTCCCCGCAGTAGAGCAGCGCAGACACAGAAGGAAATGAGCCATGGTGACGTGCCCCAGTGCGGAAGACTTGCCTTGAATCACCAGCTCAACCACCAAGCTGTCCAAGGCCACAAAGAGCAGAGCAACTTGATGTTGACAAAGCACCAGCCTACTTTCCCAAATATTCCCGGAGCTGACATTTTCCACACTTAGACGATTCAGTTAGGACTCCCAGAATGTGTAAATCTTGGCATTCTTATTGCTCCACAAAAGAAACAAAGCATTAAATGCAGGCACATTTCCTTAAACGGTGGTGGTTTTCTTGTAGCCAGCTCCAGATATGACAGCCATTCTTTTATAATGATGACTCCGAGGATGACAGGTACTGTCATTCCAGACAACTCCAGGAGAGGCGATTGTGCCAGGAGCAGGGGAGCCACGGGGGTTCCAGGGAGAGGGCATGGGGAATCAGCGTAATTATCATTATTATTGTAATAATGACTTTCTTTGGTGTAGTTCTGTAACGTTGGCATTCCCCCTCAGTTCCCCACCTCTCTTTTCTCTCCCTGCTCACGACCATTGCAGACAAATTCTACAGGACCCCACTTTCCTCTTGTTGCTGTCCTGCCTACGGAGATGGACCCCAAAGGCCTGTCCCTCCAAAAGCTCATTCGTCATGAGATGGACCTCAGTGGACTGATGTGGAGATGCAGCTAAGATAGTTTAGTGAACAAACCACAATGAGACACCACTTCACGCCCACCAGGATGGCCATCATTAAAAAAAAAATGGAAAATAACAAGTGTTGACGAGGATGTGGAGAAATTGGAATCCTCGTCTATTGCTGGTGGGAATGTAAAATGGTGCAGCCACTATGGAAAACAGTGTGGCAGGTCCTCAAAAGTTCAACACAGAGTTACCGTAACAAAAACCCTTTGCCATCAAGTGAATTCCGACTCATAGTGACCCTACAGGGCAGAGTAGGATTGGGAAAGGGCTGGTGTTGAGTGACCACTGGCTGTGCACCAGGTAAGTACAGAGTCCTTTAGGTGAATGATCTGGTTCAGCCCTGTAAGCAGGCACAGTCAGCGCCATTTTGGAGATGAGGAAACTGAAGTTCCAGGAGGTTAAATGGCCTGCCCAAGGTCACATAATTTGGAGGGGCTGATATAGAGGTTTGAAGGCAGGCATTTGGCTCTGTTACATATTAAGGCTCAACTTGCTTTCATCTTTTTTACTGGGTTTCCAAGGAGCGGCTGGTGGATTTGAACTGCCAACCTTTTGGTTAGCAGCCGTAGCTCATCGTAGCTCTTAACCACTGTGTTACCAGGGCTCCTAGAATTACCATATGACCCAGCAATTCTACTCCTAGGTGGAATTCCACTCAAAGGAATCAAAGCAGGAACTCAAGCAGATACAATGCACTGCTCACTGCAGCACTATTCACAACAGCCAAAAGGTGGAAACAACCCAAGTGTCCATCAATAGATGATGGAGAAACTCAAGTGTGATATATCCATTCAATGGAATACTATTCAGCCATAAAGAGAAATGAAGTTCTGATACATGCCAATACGTGAATGAACCTAGAAAATGTGATGCTCAGTGAAATAAGCAAGACACAAAAGGACAAATATTGTATGATCCCACTTCAGTATGAAATACCTAGAAAAGTCAAGTATACAGAGACAGAGAGTAGATTAGTGGTCACAAGGGTCCAGAGAACAGGGTAATGGGGTGTTATTGTTCAGTGGGTACAGAGTTTCTGTGGAGGGTGATGAAGAAGTTTTGGAAATAAATAAAAACCCAGTCGCCATCAAGTTGATTCTAATTCATAGCAACCCTGTGTTTGTCAGAGTATAACTATGCTCCATAGGGTTTTCAATGGCTGATTTTTTGGAAGCAGATCACCAGGACTTTCTTCTGAGGCACCTGTACGTGGATTCAAACTACCAACTTTCGACTGGTAGCCAAGTGCTTAACATTTGTACCATAAATAGTGGTATTTTTTAAAAAGACAAAAAGAGTTCCGTAAAAAAGATGAAAGCAAGTTGAGTCTTAATATATAACAGAGCCAAATGCCTGCCTTCAAACCTCTATATCAGCCCCTCCAAATTATGTGACCTTGGGCAGGCCATTTAACCTCCTGGAACTTCAGTTTCCTCATCTCCAAAATGGCGCTGACTGTGCCTGCTTACAGGGCTGAACCAGATCATTCACCTAAAGGACTCTGTACTTACCTGGTGCACAGCCAGTGGTCACTCAACACCAGCCCTTCACCAATCAACCGAAAGTCAGACATGGGTTGCTCATTGCCAAGAAGCAAGCACAGACCATATAATGAACTCCACGCATGCAGGACCATCTGGGCCAATCCAGTGTTCAAGTCCCTTCTGCACCCTGCCTATAAGCAGATGACTCTCCCAGGGCAGATGGGTCAGGCAAGACCCATTCTTGCTGTTAGATGGCAGGAAGCAGCACCCAGACAAGGCAAATTGCCTGGGCTTCTGGTAGACCTCTCAGCCCTTCTGAAGGATGGAACGCTGGGGCCAGGAGGCAGGAACCCAGCACATCAAAGCTGCAAGGCCCCTGCTTTGGTAAGCTGTGATCTTCTTAATAGTTCCTATTTGGTATCTTATAGTCGCTAAGGAAGAGCCTGGGTCACCCAAGCGGTTTGCGAACAGCTGCTGACCCAAAGATTGTCAGTTTGAACTCACCCAGCTGTGCCACAGAAGAAAGCCCTGTCAAGGTGCTTGCATAAATATTACAGCCAAGAAAATCCTATTGAGCAGTTCTGCTCCGTAACACACGAGGTAGCCATGAGTCAGGGCTGACCCAACTGCACCTGGTTTGTTTTTGTTGTGTGTGGATGGACATAACATGGCTGGCAGGTGGTAAGTAGCTATTACATCATTTAATCCTCTGCAAAGTGAGTGATAGGGCTCCAATTTAGTAGATAAGTAAACTGAGGCTCAGAGGAATAAAAATAAGCTATTCAAGTTCTCCCAGCCAGTAGGTACTAAAGCCAGGGCTTAAACCCTGATCTGTATGACTCCAAAAATGGGTATGTTTTCCATGGGGAATGTGCAATGCGAGAAGAGATTGGACATAGGGGAGCTAGTGATGCAAAACAGAACAAAAGCTGTGATCGTGTCAGCAGACCCTAAGAGTACTGTCTTAGCATCCTAGTGCTGCTGTAACAAAACACCTCAAAGTGGGTGGCTTTAAAGAACAGAAATTTCTTGTCTCACAGTTCTGGAGGCCAGAAGGCCAAATTTAGAGTGTTAGTAGAGCCATCCTCCTCCCTCTGTCTGCTCCAGGGGAAGATCCTTCCTTGTCTCTTCCAGCTTCTGGTAGCCCCAGGCGTTTCTTGATGTTTCTTGGCTCATAGATGCATCTTCACAGGCGTCTTCCCTTGTGTGACTGTCTCTGTATCTGTTCTCCCCTTTTATAAGACACCACTCAGATGCGGTCACCACCCACCCTGCTCTGGCATGACCTCCTTCACTTAACTGATAGCATCCTCAAAGATGAAATATCTAGACGATGCTTTCAAACTAGGTCACATTCACTGGTACAGGGATTAGGGCTTCAACATGCCTTTTTGGGAGACACAGTTCAATCCATAGAAAGTCCAGACCACTCAGCCTCAGGGAATAGAAAATCACTGTCCATCCTCCAAGGAAGTTTGGCCTCAGTTGTGGGATGTTGGGTAAGACTCATCCCCTCTCTGAACCTCAGGCTCAGTTTCCTCTTCTGTAAAGCAGGTTGCTCTGGGGAGGAAGTGAGATATGATACTTCCAAGCACAGAGTAGGGACTCAGGAAATGTTTTTTGAATTTGAATAATGACCACCCAGGAATTGAATTCCAAGTATAACTTTAGTGTCAGGTTGTACTATCCAAGAGAGCCCCCTGTCTGTTTGGATTTCTGTAAGAGTCAGGAAATTGTTGGGTCTGTGTTCTCTGGGAAGCCGAAACCATAATAGCTGGAGCGTGGCCTTTTAATTTGTTAATCTTTGCAAATCAGGGTTCCGGAGCTTTGCAAAGATGCGGAACCATCAGAGCTCTATACAGAAACAATCAATTCCTTGATTAAAATCTGACAGCTTAATTAATTAGTGCTTAATAGCGCAACCTTAATTATAAGTCTACATCGTTATTTGGTAATATTCATAGATTTCTCACGTGGCTGCACACACATGTCTTTTATCAGCTGATTACAAATGCTCAGACTTGACCTCCATACCCAGGAAAATGTCGAGAACATGAAAGACTTCATTAACACCACTGCTGACCTTGCCAAGGCCTACACCAGGGCGAGAATTCTCTGATTCAAAAGTTCTTTGAGATCCACAGGAAAAAGTGATGATTCATGCCCAAACTTTGCTGTGTGGTTACCCTCTTCCCACTGCAATAACTCTGGAAGTTCTATAAAGTCTTCAATAATAATATCACTGGAGCACCACTTTTTCCTGAAAAAGATACTCATTGATATTTTGTTTAACTCAGATAATGGGGTGCTTTCCAAACTAGGTGAGAGGCAACTGAAATTTCCTGTAGGTGGTGGGAGACTAAGGGACCCCAGATAAGTAAAGAACATGGCTTTGAAGCTGGAAGAACCTGGGCTTGAATCTTTGGTACTTTTGAACTGTGTGATCTTGGTTGAGTTTCTTCACCATTCAGAGCCTCAGTTTCTTCCTTTGTAAAATGAGAACAATCATTCCAAGACCTCAGGGTGTTGATGTGAAATTCAAGTGTATGTGAAAGTGTCTGGCGCATATTAGGTGCTCAGTAAATGTTACACAGTGTCTTAGTTATCTGGTGCTGCTGTAACAGAAATACCACAAGTGAGTGGCTTTAACAAAGAGAAATTTATTCTCTCATAGTCTAGGAGGCCAATAAGTCTGAATTCAGGGCATCAGCTCCAGGGGAAGACTTTCTGTCTCTCGTTGACTCTGGGGGAAGGTCATTGTCATCAATCTTCCCCTGGTCTAGGAGCTTCTCAGAGCAGGGACCCCAGGTCCAAAGGATACACTCCACTCCTGGCTCTTCTTGCTTGGTGGTAATGAGGTCCCTCTCCTCTCTGCTCACTTCTCTCTTTTCTATGTCAGAAGAGATTGACTCAACGTACAGCCTAATCCTGTAGATTGTGTCCTGCCTCATTAACATAACTGCCTCTAATCCTGCCTCATTTACACCATAGAGGGTAGGATTTATAACCCACCGGATAATTACATCAGATTACAAAATGGAGGACAACCACACAGTACTGGGAATCATAGCCTAGCCAAGTTGACACACCTTTTGTGGGTACACAATTCAATCCATAACACACAGTAAACCATTAGCTGTTGCAGAGCTATGCTTTGTCCGGTGCTCATGGAGACCACTCAGCTAGAGGAGAGGGCTATGCCTCTGCGTTTGGGGGCCTCTGGGAGATTGATGGTATTATGGATTGAGTTGTCTCCTCAAAAAATATGTGTTGGAACCCTAACCCCTGTACCTGTGGTATGATCATGTTTGGAAATAGGATTTTCTTTGCTGTGTGTTTTCTTTGCCATGATCACACCTGAATAGGGTGGGTTCTAAATCTGATCACTTTTAAGTTATAAAAAGAGCAGAATAGACACAGAGACACAAGTACAAAGGGGAGGGGGGAGAGGGGAGGGGGAAGGAAGAGGAAGACAGATGTCACATGAGGATCACCAGTGAACTAAGGAACACAGTGGCTACAGAAGCTGAAGGAGACCAAGATCTTCCCCTGCGCCGATGCCCTGAATTCGACTTCCAGCCTCTGAGTGAGAAATTAAAGTTATCTTCTTTAAAGCCACCTACTTGTGGTATTTATATTAAAGCAGCGCTAGGTAACTAAGACAGGTGGGTAATGGATCATACAATTATACCTTGTCAAATAAACTAGCTCTTCTGTGGAAGTGTCATTTGGAATTTCGGTGGGAAGAACATAAACTTTCCAGGAAGTTTCCAAAACTACTTCATGAGCTGTGGCCCGGCCTAGAAGGTAAGGCCCTCACTTTGAGTTGAGAGACCTGGTGGTTCTGTGTTGGGTGGCAATTTGGCCCTCAGAGACTTGGTTTTCTTAGATACTAGCCCCTACAGCCAGACACAAAAGCTCACGCTATGTGATTCCATTGATAAGAAATGTCCAGAAGAAGCAAATCCATGGAGACAGAAAGCAGACTGGTGGTTGCCAGGAGCTGAGGGAAGGGAGAAATTAGGGGAATGTTTGATTGGTACAGGGTTTCTTTTGGGGGTGGTAACAATGTTTTGGAACTAGACTGAGGTGATGGTTGTACAACATTGTCAATGTACTAAACGTGCTGAATTGTGCACTTCAAAATTGTTTATTTTACGTTATATGAATTTCAACTCAATTGTTGAGAAGGAAATACACACATATACACACAGAGAGACACAGACTAGCCTCATTTTCCCAAAGACCTGCTCCTGGGACATTTATTTAAACTGAGATATAACATACACTAAGAACCACCCCACCCTCCAATACACACACACACACACACACACACACACACACCCCTCAGGTAACTACTATTTTGACATGGGGACTTTTTAAATATACTGATTTCAGGGCCTCAACACCAAAGACACTGATTTGGTGGGTCTGAAGGCGTTTCTGAGAATATATTTAATTCCTCAAGGGGTTCTGATGGGCAGCCAGGTTGGAGAACAAGCAGGATCACCGACATCCTGTGTCCCACCCACCTGGAGAACTTGGCGCTGAGTCTCTGTAGTCTTAGCTCATCAGCGGCACCTGGTGGCTTGGAGGAGTAGCTCTGGGTTGCTCCCCAATGCCTGATTCAAATCCTCCATTGCGCTCATAGATCTGTAATTGGGGAGAATGAATGAGGTTTTCTCCTCCTCATCCCAACATGTTGAAAGCATTATGATCTCTCCAAAGTCCGTGATAGATACAGCATCTCAGCTCTCAAGTCCATCTTCCAAACAGCCCATCTGAGAGAGGTTCACCGGGGCTAACGTCACTGTCTTTTCCCCCAAGTTATGACAGCACTGAATTCCAACCAGAAACTCCGCTAGACATGGCCATTGCCAGAGTCACACAGACACAGGGTGACCCATCCAGAGAGGAAACACATAATTCCTTCCTCCTTCCCCTCAACTCACACAGTCTGCAGAGTGAGTCAAGGAGACAAGCTGAGATGCCAAGAAAGGCATAGCACGATTGGTCAGCAACCCCCACCGACTGGGCTCTGGGATCAGACAACCCTTCAAATTCCTGTTGCCCATCCTGGCTACTCTCAATATTAACCATGCTAATAACTGAAATTATAGACAATCTACCCAACCCAATGGCCATTTCCAGAAATTAGATTGCTTTATCAGTGGGGGATTTCTTTGTCCTCCCAGATATTTTCCCTATTAATTTTGGAAAGCATTTTTACTGGATTTTTTCCATTATTTTCCCAGCATGGACCTAATAGGGGACCAAGAAGTACTTTAAAAATCCCATTAACTTTATCTAATGGGAATTCTCACAATATCACAATTGCCAAAGGTCTTTTTTATTCTGGAGTTAACCTTGGGGAGCTTTTAGATGTTTTTGGGGGCAAGCACGAAGGACTGGAAATCTTTCATTTCTACATCCTCTGAGAGCTTGGCACGCTTGGCTAAGTATGGAACTGCTCATTCCTAATTGGTTTCTCCAGGTGAATATTGATTTGACTCCTATTGTATATCATAAATACACGCCAATCCCCAGCAACGTGGGGCACTGAGGATTTTTGTTTAATATTAAACTTGGAGCAGCTCGAGCATTTGCACATTTTTTCTGTGGTTGCTCCACCTGTTGCTCCCCCAAAGGTACGAGTAAGGAATGTTGTGTATAGGAAAGTCACTGCTGAGGCCATTCAACAAGGCGGGACCACTTCCTCTGTACTCTGCTGGGAATTTTCAAAATCCCTTGGAGGTCAAGCTTGCAGAGGCTTAAAAGGGGAGCCATTCATTTGGAAATTGGGTAAATTCACTGACCACTCTGGTTATATAGCAAGCCTGTCCAGGTCTATGTTTCCCAAGTATTTATGCTTTTGTGCAAATTGTTTGCCCTCGGCTGCTAATCTAAAGGTTGGTGGTTCAAACCCACCCACCAGCACTGTGGAAGAAAGGCCTGGCAATCTGCTTCTCTCAATATTACAGTTAAGAAAACCCTATGGACAGTTCTATTAAGCAACACATGGGGTCGCCATGAGTCAGAATTGACTCACTGGCAACAGCTAAGTCAACACTCAGGCACATTTGGCATTTCCTTTTATCTTTTCCAGAATTCCTCAGATTTACTGGGTAGCCATCAGTGCTGCATGTAGCAGATAAAATGTCTGCTCTGAGCAGTATCTTAGTGCCTAGACATCTGTGGTCTCTTGATTCATTTGGGGGTTTGTTATGGATTAAATTTTGTCCGCCAAAAGGATATGTTCAAGTCCTAACCCGTGGTACTTGGGAATGTGACCTTGTTTGGAAATCGGGTCTTTGAAGATGTGATTGTTGTTGTTGTTGTTGTTAGGTGCCATCAAATCAATTCTGATTCATAGCTACCCTAAGTGTAACAGAACAAAACACTGCCCAGCCCTGCGCCATTATCACGATCACTGTTGTACCTGAGCCCATTGCTGTAGCCCCTGTGTCAGTCCATCTCATTGAGGGGCTTCCTCTTTTTCACTGACCCTCTACTTTACCAAGCATGATGTTCTTCTCCAGGCACTGGTCCCACCTGATAACATGTCCAAAGTATGTGAGACGTAGTCTCGCCATCCTTGCTTGTAAGGAGCAGTCTGGCTGTACTTCTTCCAAGACAGACTTGTTCGTTCTTCTGGCCGTCCACGGTATATTCAGTATTCTTTGCCAACACCGTAAGTCAAAGAAGTCGATTCTTCTTCAGTCTTCCTCATTCATTATCCAGCTTTCGCATGCACGTAATTGGTTACATTGATACGAGGTCATGGATAACAAGCTCAGCAGCTAACCCAAAGGCCTGACAACCTACTTTCAAAAAAGCAGCCATTGACAACCCTAGGGAGCACAGTTCTACTCTGACACACACGGGGTCACCATGACTCGGAGGCAAATTGTTGCTTTTGTTTTGTTTTTAACGTGAGGTCATCCTACTGGATTGGGGTGGATCCTGATCCAAGCTAAGTGGGGTCCCTGTAAAAGCGGAGAAGAGACACGGAGACCAGAAGGAGGACAGTCATGTGAAGATGTGTCTGAAGCCAAGGGAGGCCTGGGGTTACCAGGAGCTGAGAGACAAGGATCTTCCCCTAGAGCCTGAGGAGACAGCATGGTTCTGCCAATGCCCTGAATGCAGACTCCTAGCCTCCAGAACTGAGGCAATAAATTTCTGTCTTTATAAGCTGCCAGTTTGTGGTACTTTGTCACTGCAGCCCTAGGAAAGAAGGTCTTTAAATGATAATCGTCAGAACCACTCTGTTTTAAGAATCCAAGGGTGTGTAAAAAGAGAAGATCCATGAGGACAGACATGTTTGATTTAGGGGAGAAATCATTTGAATAGTTGCTTCTGTCCTCTTTCCTGGTTATACCCACTTGCTTACCGTGATGGGTGGGCTGCTGGTGATGGGGGAGATTCGGCAAAGATGCCATAGCAAGGAGAAGGCATTTCCTATTCTCCTGGTACTGCCGGGAGGCACTGAGCCCAGAAGTTTCCTAAGAGTCTTCAGACCAGATGGGAGTCCTACCTGCTTGCATCACCCGGGGACCCCAAGGAGACCTCAGCTACTGGGGTGGGTGGGGACAAGAGATCCCGGTGCCTGTAGCAGCCAGCAGAGCGATGTGCATCTTCAAAGGGGAAAAAACCAGATGTTGGCGGCACGCAAGACTCCACAGCAAGGGACAAGCGATCAGACAGTTGTCGGGAATCGGAAAGAAAGCGGGAGATGCAGCAAGGCCTGGGAACAACCCTTTTCAGACTAGGACTGGAGAAGTGGGAGAGGTCTTAAATGCTGAGCAAGGCCCCCCAGTGGAGCTACTTATTGGGACTGTCCCCGCGAGGAGGCTGAGGTTGGGGCAGGGTAACCACCCATGCCACATTTCCAGAACTGAAGGATTCTAAGGACACATGGAAACCAAGCTGAGCTGACCACCCTAGGCTGGGGAGACAGCTTACCCTAGTTTTTAAGAGCATATGGACTATAAAGTCAGACAGACCTCTGGCCTCGAGTCCTGGCTGTGCAGCTAAACAACCTGGACAGATGACTTCACCGCCCCTTGTCTACAACATGTCAGTGTTCATAGGACCTACCTGGCAGGGTTGTAGTAAGATAACATTTTACCGTGCAAGCAAAGTGTGCAGCATGTTGCCTGGCACAGAGGAAGCACTCAGTACATTTCTGTTCTCATCTGTCTGAAGAAGTCAGTTACCAGGTGCATCCTGAATGGCTGCAAGTGAGAAAGGAAGAAATGCACCTAGATGTGGGATGCAGCAAGAAAACAAGACGCAGAGAAACCAAAAGACCGTGAATGACTGCAGCAGATGGGGAAGGTCCCAGAAACCAACGCAGAGAGGACGTTAAGGATAGCATGGCGGGCTGTGGGGGATGAGTTGGGGAACAGATCAGGATGAATCTCTCCAGCTCTGTATTATATCATTAAAGTCTCAGCGTTTCAACAGAATAGGAGCTGCCTCTTGAACGAAGCAGGAAGTCTAGGCGTCTGGAAGAAGATATGGACCACTCTGAGCTGTGTGCAGCCCTGGTGGCTTCACCCAATATTCTAGCTCTTTCTCACTCTCCTCTTTGACCGTCCTGGGGATCATTTCCCCTGGGACCTGATGATCTCTCCCAAGGAACTTCCATTCTAGCAGGAGCCTCCTGGAAACAAACAAAACAGTCAGACTACAAAGAGGGAAGGAGTTGGGGAAATAGCTTGGAGCAAAGGTCAGAAGATGTCTTTAAATAGAACAATACCGGTGTAACAGAAATCAAAGAAACAACATTGAGTTATTGGTATTTGCAATCTCCTTCCCCTTTCCCTCTCCCTCTCTTCTGGCCTTTTAAAGAGAATGAATTCTTTCTTCCTGGGTCAGCTCTTGGTTTCTACTTTATACATGTGGTAAAAGGGCAAAGCAGAAAGAAATCTAAAGAAGCCAGAAAGGCAAAGTTGATCCACATGATAAAGAACAAGGGCAGAGACAAGAAGTGGAAGAGAGGCAGAAAAGGTATTCGGGCTGGCTGTCAGCGTTTGGGAACATCAGAGAGAGAAAGGAGGGATCATCTGGTCTGAGAAACCAAGGCAGAGAGGAAGCAAGGACAGTGTGAGGAAGGATGAGTTGGGGATCAGGTCAGGATAAATCTCTGAAGCTCTGAGAGATCTCTCACGGCAGAGTTTTAGACAGAGAGTTGGGTTGAGAAAAGATGAGCTAAGAATATTTTTAAAGTGATTCAGAGACTGGTTAAAAGTTTTAGTCCCATTCAATTAAATTTTCTTCCAGAACACAATTTTTAAATGCAAATCTGTGCAGACACTGGACCACAGAGAAGTCCTGGTTTATACAGGTTACACTTATTGTTAGTTGCCACCAAGTTGACCCCCGACTCATGGCAACCCCAATCCTCAATGGGACAAAATGCTACCTGATCTTGTGCCATCCCCGTGATCAGTTGCAGATCTGACCATTGTGGAGTTTTCATTGGCTGATTTTCACTAGTAGATTGCCAGGTCTTTCTTCCTAGTCTGCCTTAGTCTGGAAGCTCTGCTGAAACCTGTTCTGCATCAGAGCAACTGACAGATGGGTGGTGGCTGCACATGAGGTGCGTTGACCAGGAATCAAACCCAGGTCTTCCGCGTGGAAGGCAAGAATTCTACCACTGAGCCACCATTACCCCCATACAGGTTACACTAAGTACCATCAATTAATATGCATGGAATGCGTCCTAGGATCAGACAGTTCAACAAATATTGCCTATTATAGTAGATTGATTGCACTGATCGACCCAGTTAATGATCTCCCTGCTTCCACAACCTTTCCTATGTGACTTGGCAGTTCTTCCCATCAAGAGGTAGAGTCTATTTCCCCACCATTTGTACCTGGACTGGCCTTGTAGCCTGATTCGGCCAGCAGAATGTAGTGGAATTGGCAGTGTTCCAGTTCCAAGCTGAAGTCTTAATAGGCATCACACGTTTCCTCTCTCTCCCTTTCTCTCTCTCTTTCTCTCCCTCAGACCATTGCCTCCACCATGAGACCAACCCCGAGCTAGCCTTCTGGAAGATGAGAGACCACATGGAAGAGACCCATGAGACTTCAGCCAAAGCCCAGAAGCAAAGTCCCCTTGTTGACCCTCAGCTGACCACAGACACACAGGAAGCCCCACCAGCAGTAGGAAAACTGCTCCACAGATCCCACCCTAAACCCCTAACATAAAGAATCATGAGCAATAATAAATTTATAGTTTCTAAGCCAATAAGTTTGGAGACTTTTTGTTACACAGCAATAGCTGGCTGATACACTTACAAAGTAATCAGTGTTTTGCATGTATTATTTTTATCCTCACACCCGAGCATTCACAGTTCTTTTTGTTGTAAGGATTCGCCTGAAGTCACTCATCTGGTGAGTTCCAGGACCAGATTTGAAAAAATCCCCACTTAATCCAAAAAACCCTTCCGTCTATGTGCCTCATACCAAGCTGCCCTAGATGGTGCCAAAATTGCCAATACCCACGGTCGTCTCTGTGTTTCAGGAGAGATAATAGGATGGGTCTGGTCATCGGCTACTGAAGCCAGACTCCTCAACACCCAGGCCAATAAGACAGGATCACAGCCCAATAGGAAATTAACATCGCACGGAGACTAGGGCAGAATATTAAACCTCATAAAAGATGCTACAGTGCTGAGGAACAACGAGAGACACGGGGATCAGCAGCACTGGAGGGGCCAAAGAGAGATTTGTGGAAGATAAACAAAGCCCATCCGATCAAATGGAAAATGAAATTGCCGAGCGCAGCGGAGCAGTTCCAAGAAGAGGGAAACAGGCATTCTCTGAAACCTGTTACACAGCTTGGCAGGAAGTCAGGGGTGTTTCTATACACATTTCCTCATCGTTGTTCTTCACTATACACACACACACACACACACACAAACTTACCCAGCTGTAGAGGGATATAGGTGAGTGCACAAGTAGGTAACACACAGGTAAACACACAGAGACACACGCGCATGCACTACACAGGCAGTATATGCGTGCACTCACTGACAGACAAGTTACACACCTGTGTGTACACGTGCTCACGTACAGGCAAAAATGATCACAAACGTACAATGCCCAAAACCCAAAACCAAACCTGTCGCTGTTGAGTTACTTCTGACTCATGGCAACCTCGTGTGTTACAAAGTAGAACTGAGCCCTGTGGGGTTTTCTCGACTGTAATCTTTACGGAAGCAGATCACCAGGCCTTTCTTCCACATCACCTCCTTGTGGGTTTGAACTGCCAACCTTTCCATTAGTAGTCAACTGCAAACCATTTGTGCCACCTAGACACACACAAAAGCACACACAGAGATACACATAAATATACACAGAGACACATATATGCCCTCTTATACAAAAGCATGTGCGAACACGCTCACTCTTGTGTGTATGCACACACACCCTCATCAACCCCACGTAGGCACAGGGAAGGCTTCCTCTTACTGGGACTGGGTTTTCGCTGGCAGGATTTGCCCCCAGAACAGGAGCATTTCGCCGCACTTTGTGCCAAGAGGCTTTTCCAGGTGACCCTTTGACTCCAGCGAGAAAGCTCAGCCCCTCCCTGGACCTTAGGGCCAGTCCCGACCTCAGCAAGAAGGGACTTAAAGAGTGCTGGGCCAACCTCTAAGGAGCCCTGGTGGCAAAGTGGTTAAGCGTTTGGCTGCTAACTGAAAAGTCAGCAGTTCGAATCCACCAGCCATTCCATGGGAGAAAGATATGGCAGTCAGCTTCTGTAAAGATTACAGCCTTGGAAATCCTATGGGGCAGTTCTACCCTATCCTATAGAGTTGCTATGAGTCAGAATCAACTCGCCAGCCTCCGGAACTAGACTTGACGTGAGCCCTTTGCACTCCAGTTTGGGAGATTACGCATGTGTTTCATCCCTGGGCTGATGTGGGAACAAGACTGTGGCTTTGACTTCAGGAGGACCAGGGTTAAATCCTACCTCCGCTACTTTCTAGCTTATGAACTTGGGGCCAATTACATAAATATGCTGAACTTCAGTGTCTTCAGTCATAAAATGGGCATAGTAGAGGCTCAGCGAAAAAAAAAGGAAGATCCTCAATGAGATGGATTGACACAGTGGCAACAACAATGGGCTCGAGCATAGCAATGATTGTGGGAATGGCACAGCAGCAGGCAGTGTTTTGTTCTGGTGTACACTGGGTCGCTATGAGTCAGAACCGACTCAACAGCACCTAACAACAACGAGAGAGTTTCCTACCAAACAGTGTTGTGTAAAGATGAAAGGGGCTCATGTGTGAGCTCTTGGTATAGTGCCTGGCGTATAGTTGTCATTGGGTGTTGTCGAGTTGATTTTGACTCACAGTGACCCCATGTGACAGAGTAGAACTGCCCCATAGGGTTTCCTAGGCTGTAATCTTTAGGGGAGCAGATCATCAGGGCTTTCACCTGCGGAGCCACTGGGGTGGTTCGGACTGCCAAACTTTTGGTTAGCAGCTGAGCGCGTAACCATTGTACCACCAGGGCTCCTTCGGCATATGGTAGATGTCGGTAATTGTCGGGAGGAGAGAGGGGCTGGGATATTTTCAAGGCCACGCACACCATCCATTTACAAGCTTGATCCTGAATCTCCCTCTTTTTTCCCCCTTTCCCAGGCGTAATGTAAACCCAGACTACTTTGCATTCATATTCTACGTTTCATGCATCATTCTTACACATTTGATCTAAAATGATGAGTTTTTTTCCTTTAAACCTCTCCCTGTAGACGTCTCCGGTATGAACAAGGGCCAATTTCTTCTGTCCTTGGGCATCGTCTTTTCTGGGGGACCATCTATCTGCTTATGATCCCTAAAACCGTTCAGCAAATCTGTTCTGATAAACCCAAGTTCTCTTTATGGGCAAGGTTTCAAGACTAAAAGCTTTTTTTAAAAACAAAAGGATTAAAAGCTGCAGTCCCCAAATTGGAAGGCTTTGCTGTTAAGAAAAACCCGTTGCCGTTGAGTTGATTCCAACTCATGGTGATTCCATGTGCTACAGAGTAGAACTGCGCAACAGGGTTTTCCTAGCTGTAATCTTTACAGGAGCAGTTTGCCAGGCCTTTCTTCTGTGGCACTGCGGGGTGGAATCAAACTGCCAATCTTTAGGTTAGTATTTGAGCTACCCAGGGATCTTAAGAGAAATCCATATTTAAAACCCATATTTAAAAGTGAAACAGTTGGTCTCGGAGTTTCATTTTAATACACATCCATCTGACACCACAAACATTTCTGCACACCTACTATGCACTCTGTACTGTGCTCAGCACCCAGTACACAAAGACACATACAGTCAAGCATAAGCACGAATTACATAAATAACTGTAATTCAACATAGGCAGAGAAAGGATTTCTCAAATATTAATTTAGGTAATCCAGTTAAAAAATGGGCAAAAGAAATGAACAAGACACTTCAGCAAAGAAGACATTAAGGTGGTTAACAGATACATGAGGAAGCCCTAGCTGTTAGAGAAATGCAAATCAAAACCACAGCGAGATACCATCTCACACCGGCATTACTGGCACAAATCAAAAAAATAGAAAATAACAAATGTTGGAGAGGCTGTGGGGAAATTGGAACTCTTACACACTGCTGGTGGGAATGCAAAATGATACAACGATTTTAGAAAACGGTATAGTGCTTCCTTAGAGAGCTAGAAATAGAAATACCATATGATGCAGCAACCCCATTCCTAGGAATATATCCTAGAGAAATAAGAGCAATCACACGAATAGACATACGCACACCCATGTTCATGGCAGCGTCGTTCACAGTAGCAGAAAAATGGAAACAACCTAGATGCCCATCAACAGGTGACTGAATAAACAAACTGTGGTACATACACACAGTGGAATACTACACAACGGTAAAGAACAGTGATGAATCTTCGGAGCATCTCACAACATGGATGAATCTGGAGGGCATTATGCTGAGTGAAATAAGTCAATCACAAAAGGACAAATACCGTCTGAGACCACTACTGTAAAAACTCATGAAAAGGTTTACACACAAAAAGAAACAATCTTTGATGATTATGAGGGAGGGAAGGGGTGGGGATGGAAAAACACTGAATAGACAATAGATAAGTGGTAACTTTGGTGAAGGGTAAGGCAGTACACAATACTGGGGAAGCCAGCACAACTTGTACAAGGCAAGGTCATGGAAGCTCCATAGACATATCCGAATTCCCAGAGGGACCAAATTGGTGGGCTGAGGGCTGAAGGGACCATGGTCTTGGGGAGCATCTAGCTCAATTGGTATAAGATAGTTTATAAAGAAAATGTTCTACATTCTACTTGGGTGACTAGCGTCTGGGGTCTTAAAGCCTGTGAGCAGCCATCTGAGATACTCCACTGGTCTCACCCCTTCAGGAGCAAGGGAGAATGAAGAAAACTAAAGACACAAGGGAAAGATTAGTCAAAAGGACGAATGGACCACAGCTACCATGGCCTCCACCAGACTGAGTCCAGCACAACTAGACAGTGCTCAGCTACCACCACCGACTGCTCTGACAGGGATCACAATAGAGGGTCCGGGACGGAGCTGGAGAAAAATGTAAAACATAATTCTAACTCAACAAAAAAGACCAGACTTACTGGCCTGTCAGAGACTGGAGAAACCCCGAGAGTATGGCCGCTGGAAACACTTTTAGCTCAGTACTGAAGTCATTCCTGAGGTTCACCCTTCAGCCAAAGATTAGACAGACCCATAAAACAAAATGGGACTAAATGGGCACACCAGCCCAGGGGCAAGGACGAGAAGGCAGGAGGGGACAGGAAAGCTGATAACAGGCAACTCAAGGTCGAGAAGGGAGAGTGTTGACATGTTGTGGGGTTGTTAACCGATGTCATAAAACAATATGTGCACTGTTTAATGAGAAGCTGGTTTGCTCTGTAAACCTTCATCTAAAGTACAATAAAAACTAAATACATAAATAACATATTAATTTAGGAAAACGTACCAGGTAGAGAGCACACAGAAGAAGAAACAGTTCCGCAGCAACGAGGGTAAGAAGGTGCAGGAGACTCCTGTCCTTTCCTCACCCGGCATCACTTCCCCTCTGTAGCAGAATTCCAATTTCCTTTGGACATCTCTGCTACCCCAATTACATGCAGGCTTTCTGGGACTGTCAGTCAAGTAACATTACCCAGGGGTGGCACGTGGCTCCAATCTGGACTATCATTCTCTCACCCCTGGAAATAACCCACTTCAGCAAAGGGATACCCGCCCCACTGCCTCTCAGTCGATGCCGACTAATAGTAACCCTATAGGACAGAGTAAAACTGCCTCATAGGGTTTCCAAGGCTGTAAACTTCAAGGAAGCAGACTGTCACATCTTTCTCCCACAGAGCAGCTGGTGAGTTCCAACAGCCGAACTTTCGGTGAGCAGCCGAGCACTTAACTACTGCACCACCAGGGCTCATTGCAAAGGGATACAAAGGCAGTAAAAGGCTGATTATTTGGAAGAGACTCACCTTTAACCCTATTTACTTACATCTCCTCCATGAGACCCAGATTCGATTGACAGCCAACGCACCTCTCGTACAGCCACTACCCATCTGTCAGTGGAGCTTTGAGTATTGCTATGTATGATGCTGAACAGATTTCAGTGGAACTTCCAGACTAAGACAGACTAGAAAGCAAGGCCTGGTGATCTATTTCTAAAAATCAGCCAATGAAAACTGTATGGATCCAATGGTCTGATCTGTAACAGAGCATAGGGATGGTGCAGGGTTTTGTTCCATTGTGCATGGGATCACCATAGTCGGGGGCCAATGCAATGACAGCTAATGACAACAGCAACAATAATACTCAGGAAATAACCATGTCCACTAACAGTGGAAGAGTCCCTCATAGTCATAAAGTTTCCTTTCTTGAGTTCCTGCCACGAGCCAGGCAAGTATATTGTTCTTGTTGCTAGGTGCCGTTGAGTCGGTTCCGACTCATGGCCACCCTCTGTACAACAGAATGAAATACTGCCCGGTCCTGCACCATCCTCACAACCATTGCTCTGTTGGAGCCCATTGTTGCAGCCACTGTGTCAGTTCATCTCGTTGAGGGTCTTCCTCTTTCTCGCCGACCCTCTATTTTACCAAGCATGATGTCCTTCTCCAAGGACTGGTCCCTCCTGATAACATGTCCAAAGTACATGAGATGAACTCTTGCCATCCTTACTTCTAAGGAGTATTCTGGCTGCTCTTCCAGGACAGATTTGTTTGTTCTTCTGGAAGTCCATGGTATATTCAATATTCTTTGCTGACATCATAATTCAAAGACATCACTTCTTATTTGGTCTTCCTTATTCATTGTCCAGCTTTCGCATGTATATGAGGTGATTGAAAATACTATGGCTTGGGCCAGGCGCACCTTAGTCCTCAAAGTGACATCTTTGCTTTTGAACACTTTAAAGAGGTCTTTTGCCACAGATTTGCCCAATGCAATATATCGTTTGGTTTCTTGAAAGCTGCTTCCGTAAGCATTGATTGTGGATCCAAGTAAAATGAAATCCTTGACAACTTGAACCTTTTCTCCATTTGTGATAATGTTGCTTATTGGTCCAGATGTGAGGATTTTTGTTTTCTTTATGTTGAGGTGTAATCCATACTGAAGGCTATAGTCGTTGATCTTCATGAGTAAGTGCTCCAAGTTCTTTCTGCTTTCAGCAAGCAAGGTTGTATCATCTGCACATCACAGGTTGTTAATAGTCTTCCTCCAGTCTTGATGCCACATTCTTCATACAGTCCAATTTCTCAGATTATTTGCTCAGCATACAGATTGAAAAAGTATGGTGAAAGGATACAACCCTGACACCCACCCTTCCTGGTTTTAAGCCATGTAGTATTCCCTCGTTCTGTTTGAACAACCGCCTCTTGGTCCATGTACAGATTCCACATGAACACAATTAAGTGTTCTGGAATTCCCATTCTTTGCAATGTTATCCATCATTTGAATAATAAGTATCATTCCACTTAATTCTCACAAGTGCCCTGTAAAGTAACTACTATCCCCATTTTACAGATGAGCAAGCTGAGACTCAGAGAACTTAGGTCACTTGCCCCAAGCCACCCAGCTAGGACGTGTTCAGACCTGGGTTCAAACTGAGTTTTGTTGGCTCCAAAGCACAAGCATGTCACATTCCGCCACGCCAGCCCCAACTCATGCCCAGATTCCTTCCCTCCACCACCCCACCACCTTCTTCTGACTAATCACAGCCACATGTTGTGATGTTGCAACTGTCCTCTTTTCTTGTACAATCACTGGTTCCAATTCTACTGCCTTATTTCGGTGGGAAGGAGCCCTGGTGATACAATTTTTAAGCATTCAGCTGCTAACCAAAAGGTCAGTGGTTCGAACCCACCAGTGTCTCCGTGGAAGAAAGACCTGGTGATCTGCTCCCATAAAGATTACAGCCTTGGAAGCCCTATGGGGAAATTCTACTTTGTCATATGAGGTCACTATGAGTCGGAATCGGCTTACTAGCTCACAAAGCAACAACATGTTGGTGGGAAAAGAGAGGTTGATGCATAGCTTCAGAGATTCTAAACTCCGGGCAGTGCTTTGCTGGGTGTTTAGCTGTGGACTTGGCAGCAGGGAATCTATGGCTTAGTGCACATCCTCCCCTGCACCCCAGCCTGGGATGATGAATGATGAAGGAAAGATGCTTGACAGTTAAGTGAGCTCTTTAATTATATAGAAAGACAAGCCCTCTGAAGTCAGCCCATCAGCTGGGGAAGAAAGAAGCCAGTCTGGCTTCTAATCAATGGCTGTTCCAGCATCTTTGATCAAAGGCTTGATCTGTCACTTTCTATGGTCTGGAGTTAATGAGTACGTTTGAATGAGGCCTTCTATGGGCTCCCTTGGGTGAATGGAGTTTGCTTAACTCCAGGGACTTCTCTCCCCTAGATAATGTTGCTCTATTCGTTACTCGGAGCGCTAATAACTCTGATCCTGGTCATTTACTGAGTGCCTACTACGTGCTGGGCAGTGTGCCCAGGAATCTGCATGTCTTAGCTCTTTTGATCTTCATGATAACTCTAGGAGAGAGGATCTACTGTCTTCCTGGCTCCACTTACCAGCTGTGCCTCTGTTTTCTCATCTGGGAGTAACAATAGTACCTCAGAGGAGTACCGTGAACATCCAATAAGTTAATGTTTGTGAAGGGCCTAGAACAGTGCCTGCCACGTAGTAACCACCCGTAAGTGATTGCTACTTTTATTATTATTCTCGTTTTACAGGAGAGGATACAGAGGTTCATGGGAATTCAGGAGCCGGGTTGAGGCTCAGAGGTTGTCAGTCACAGAGCCAGGATAGAAGGCTGGTCTGTTTGGTCCAAATCTAAGGTCTTAGCACTGGCCCATGAAAGGGTGAGGAGAGTCGTCAGACCATACTATACGCCGTGTCCATTCTTGAGAAACTGCCTGGGAAGTAGGGACAGTGAGACTGGCTCTCACAAAAAGCCAAGAGCAGACCCCAAGCAGTCTTTGCTGAGCCCAAAAGGGAGGGTCTGGCCCATAGGAGGGAACCCCTAAACCACGATGAGGGAGATCAAAAGGGCTGCTGGAGGTGCTCCTTCTCCCAGAATAGAGTCACACTCCAGCTTGGTGTGAAGGCTTTCCTGGACCCTCCAACCTTCCTTGCTTCATCCTCAGGCACGCCACACCCTCGCCCACATACACTCACCTGCATCCCCATTTACACCCACCGTGCTCTTGAACTTCGTGCTGTTCATACATATTCTTCATTCTATCTGAAATGCCTTCCGTCCCATTCCCACCTCCCACCTGTCCTCTGAAACTCAGCTCAGGTGTTGCCTCCTCCAGGAAGCCTTCCCTGACCAACCCCACCCTCAGCTGGGTTAGATGCCCCTTTGGGGTTCCCATGATGCTCCCTCCTTGCCTTTCCAGATTGAAATTGCCCTGTGATTCCAGATTGTAATTGTCTGTCTCCTCCACCAGCCCTGGATCTCTTCCAAGGCCCAGCCCGTAGTAGGTGTTCAGGAAATGTTTGTGAATGAACGAATAAATGAGCAAGTGAATGAATGAGTTCTGGGGGTGGGGGTAGCCTACCTGGGTGCCTTCCATGTGAAAGAAGGATTTCACTAATTCTGTGGCTTCATACGGGACAGAAAAACCACTGGGTGGAGATTCCAGGGAGATAGACTGGCACATAATAGGTACACTCGACCACACTTAAAAAGAGAATAGGCAATCTCAGGAGGTAATGAGCTCCCCAGCACTGGGGGTATTCAAGCAGAAGCTGAGGGCACAGTCGTCTGGGATACCATGGTTAATTTCTGAATCACCTAAGATGCTGGCTGATGTTCCAGTGTTTTCAGTCTATTCTCATTTGACTCTAAATCCTCTGAGGCAACCTTGAGAATGATGATTGTATGGATTGAGTTGTGTCAGCCCAAAATGTGTGTCGACTTGGCTAGGCCACAGTTCCTAGTGTTCTGTGATTGTCCACCATTTTGTCATCTGATGTGATTTTCCTATGTGTTGAAAATCCTACCTCTGTGTTATTAATGAGGTGGGATTAGGGCAGTTATGTTAATGAGGCAGGACTCAATCTACAAGATTAGATTGTCTTAGTCAATCTCTTTTGAGACATAAAGGAGAGAATCAAGCAGAGAGACATGGAGATCTGATACCACCAAGAAACAAGAGCTAGGACAGTAGTGTGTCCTTTGGACCCAGGGTCCCTGCGCTGAGAAACTCCTCAACAAGAGAAGGTTGATAACAAGGACCTTCCCCCTGAGCTGACAGAGAGAGAAAGCCTTCCCCTGGAGCTGGCACCCTGAATTTGGACTTCTAGCCTCCTAGACTGTGAGAGAATAAATTTCTCTTTGTTAAAGCCATCTACTAGTGCTATTTCTGTTCTAGCCATCACTTCTGCAGCACCTATATGCCCCCTGCACTATGGTGGGCCGTTTCTGTGTATAGCAATCACCAGCCCTCCTTATATACGTAACACACAACTGAACATGGGGACAAAAACCAAAGAATCAAGTCATGCATAGGGTCACCATGAGTCAGAATCGACTCGATGGCAGTAGGTTTGGTTTGGGTTTGGTATATTGGGGGAGGTATTACCCAGAAAGATCTTTTTAAACAGTCTGTAATTAAAGCTCATGTTTAAGAAGCAATTTTTGACCATGTGTTTCTAGCATTTCCATCCACATTCTTGAATGCTATTCTTTTCCTTCACAATTGAGCGACAGACAATAAGCTTAAGCTGAAAGATCTTCCAGCGGAAGTTAAAGGTCTGTGGTGCTGGGTGGATTTTATGATTTTATCGCTCTTTCTTTCCCTTTGTTTGGCTCGGTTGTATTTAGTTTATGAGACTCAGCTGCCCTTACCAGTTGGCTCAGCACTTCTTCTTTCTGCTTGGTTTTATACAGTAATCGCAAAAATGCAATGAAATATTAAAGTCCTTGGCGCAAACACCGCTGCACAGGCAAACGCAGGGACCCTCCTGTAGGGACTTGTTTCCCAGGGTTCATCACCATGAGCATCCACGATGGCCTTTCATCAGCTAACGTGCAAAAACCCCAACTCACATATCAGTCAGGGTATGGGCATCCGTGTAAACTCCCCAATGCACAGTTTGTTCCAAAGATGGATACGTGAAAACCAGAAGCTTCCTGTATTATTACCATAATCGCGAAGACGGTGCAGGACCAGGCAGTGTTTCGTTCTGTAGCACATAAGGTCTCCGTGAGTTGACGCTGACTCAACGGCAACTAACAACAACAACCTGTATTATGATGATACTCATTTGTCTGATAGGAAATTGAGGCTCAGAGCAGTCAAGTAACCCACCCACAGTCACACGACCACGGAGCAGTAGAGCTGGGATGTGAATCAAGGTGGAATCACAGCACGTGTGTTTAATAACAAAGTTGTTGTCTTTGTTGGTTGCTGTCAAGTCCGCTCCAACTCACGGTGACCCCAAGTACAACAAAACAAAAAGTTGCCTGTCCTGCGCCACCTTTACGGCTGTTGGTGTGCTCAAGGCTATTGTTTCGGTCACCATGTATTCTGAGTGCCTTCCAACCTACGGGACTCATCTTCCAGCACTATAGTGGGCAACATTCTGTTGTGCTCCATAGGGTTTTCATCGGCTAGTTTTTCGAAATGGATCACCAGTCCTTTCTTCCTAGTCTGTCTTAGTCTGGAAGCTCCATTGAAACCTGTCCACCGTGGGTGACCCTGCTGGTGTTTGAAATACCGGTGGCATAGCTTCCAGCATCACAGCAACACGTGAGCCACCACAGCATGACAAACTGACAGAGGGGGTGGTAGGAAGTAAGGGTTATTGAGCACTTACTATGTACGAGACACTGTGCTAAGTATTGCCTGTCTTTGATTCCTGTAATCCTCACAACACCCATAAGGCATGCTGTGACTCTCCCATTTTACAGATGAGGAAACTGCCATGCAGAGAGATGAGCTGACTTGCCAGTGGTCACCCAGCTAGAGGGAGTGGAGCTGGACTTGGAACTTGGGAAGTCTGGCCCCAAGCCCTCGCTTTAGTATCAAGCCTCTTGAGCTGCATCAGCAAGCCTCAGAAGAGACCCTGAGCCGGAAAAGCCCCCCACCCCACCCCTGGCTCTCAGCACAAGAACCAGGAACTTGGCAAAGGGGCAGCAAGCACCCACGGCTGGGCTGTTGGCAGGAGCTGCTGGTTTCCTACAGGGAGGCAGCTCCACCGTGAAAGGCTTGTGTTTGAGCAGCCAACCTTGCAGCCCAAGGTTGTCTGAGCTGAGGCCCAGCTGCTTTTCTAAAGAGCAATGCTCTGAGAAGCCCCTTCCCATTCTCATGAGGGGCTGTCAGGCCTCAAAGGACTGAATCAGGAACTTAATTTAATGCTACAGAAAGCGCTGCCGTGTGGGTCTATAAAGGCTCAACTCTAACAGCATTTGTGCTTTGACCACGAAAGCACAAAATGCAAACCACAGGAAACGGAACAAGGCTTGGAAGTCAAGAGACATTGGATCAAGTTGGGGCTTTGATTCATTGCCGTGTGACCTGGAGCAAGTTACTTAACCTCTCTGAGCCTCGGGCTCCCGTGTACATTGAAGATAGTGAATCAGGGTTTCTCTAAGTTTCCTTCTGCTTCCAACATCCCCACGTCATGAAGAGGCTTGAGCTTCCCTCTGCACAGTGAGGCTCAGACCTGTGACTGGTATCAGAACAGGAACAGAAGGCAAGAACAGTACCCTGCAGGAGAATCCAGAAAAGTCCCTAAATGTAGGGGGCGCTGTGCAGTACCTGAATGGTCCTCAGTGTTCAGTCAATCTCATGGAGTGATCCACCCCACCAGCTGTCCTCTTATTATTACTGTTGTCGTTCTTGGCTGCCGTCAGGTCAGCCCCAACTCATGCCGACTGACATACAGCAAAATGAAATGCTGCCCAGTCCTGCGCCGTCCCCATGATTGGCTGTGGATCATGATCCATAGGGTTTTCGTTGGCTGATTTTCAGAAGTAGATTGCCAGGCCTTTCTTCCTAGTCTGGCTTGGTCCAGAAGCTCTGCTGAAACCTGTTCAGCATATAGCAACATGCAAGCCTCCACTGACAGACGGGTGGTCGTTGTGCATGAAGTGCATTGGTCGGGAATCAAACCCAGGTGTCCAGCATGGAGGGTGAGAATTTTGTCACTGAACCACCAATGCCTCATTAACAGCAAGTTATTAATAATAATTGTCATTATTGTTATTAATAGCTACCATTTATTGAATACCCTACTATATGGTAATCATTTTACTCACCACAACAACCCTGGGAGACAGGTATAAATCAGAAAAATTAGGAAAACTGAGGCTCACCAAGGTTAACACGCCCAAGATGTTGTCAGGTGCCGTCGAGTCAGTCCGACTCATAGCGACCCTACGTACAACAGAATGAAACACTGCCGGGTCCTGCGCCATGCTCACAATCCTCGTTATGCTTGAGCCCATTGTTGCAGCCACTGTGTCAGTCCATCTCTTCCAAGGGCACATGGATAATAAATAGTAGAGCTGAGATTTGACCCCAAGTTTGTATGGCCCAAAGCCTGTGTTCTTTCCACTACCTCTCCTGGTGCTTGTCAAATGATCTTGCTCTGGGAAACCAAAGCCTTAGAATAACTCATACATCTGGTATTCGTTCAAAAAGTATTCATTGAGTACCTGCTATGGGCCAGGTGCCAGGTGAGGCGCTGGGGATACAGCAAAGAACAAGACACAGGCCCTTGATTGCTCCCACGAAGCGGGGGGAAATGCAGCTCCGGTAAGATATAATCACTGCATGAATGTGAACGAGACATTGGCAGGCTCACGTGGGAAGCATTCACTTCCATTCCCATAACAGAAGACCCTTGATTGGTGGCAGCAAATGTGTTACGGGGCGGAGCAGGAGAAAATCGTGTTCAAGCAACATCAGTAGATTTACTGCAAGATGGAAAAATGTTACTGAACGTGAAAATGCTGAAGAGATAACACTGAATCACAAACACCAATCGCTACTGAGTTTCAGAAAAAGCTTGAAGTTGTCTGCATAAAATTCACCTGGAAGATGGGTAAGATGAGGAAGAGGTGGAGATATGGGTTCTTTTGCGTGGGAATCCAGAGTGCTCATCTCAAAAAAAGTACAGAACCTAAGAGTAAATGTTTTGAACATGGATTATTTTTAATATTTTACTCATCCATTCAGCAAACACTTATTATATTGGGCAAAGGGGGTATGAGGATGAACAAGACCCTGTCCGGATACTAAAGAAGCTTAGAAATGAATAGGGTAGGGGCATAACAGATAATCACACTATAATGTTGTAAGGGCTGTCATGGAGATAGGAATGAAGTCCTGTTGATTGCCAAAGAAGGAAGCAATCAATTCCCACCTAGGGGAACTCTGTGTAAGTTTTCCTGGAAGCCGCTGTTGCTACCATCAGCTCCAACTCATGGCAACCTTATGTACAACAGAATGAAACATTGCCCGGTCCTGTGCCATCCTCATCATTGGTATGTTTGAGCCCTTTGTTGCAGCCACCATGTCAATCCATCTCATGGAGAGTTTCCCTCATTTTAGCTGACCCTCTACTTCACCGACTGGAAACCCTAGTGAGGTAGTGGTTAAGAGCTATGGCTGCTAACAAAAAGGTCGGCCGTTCGAATCCACCAGGCGCTCCTTGGAAACTCTATGGGGCAGTTCTACTCTGTCCTATAGGGTCGCTATGAGTCGGAATCGACTTGATGGCAATGGGTTCTACTTTACCAAACATGATGTCCTTTTCTAGCCATTGGTCTTTCCTGATGACGTGTCCAAAGTGAGTAAGTCAAAGTTGCACCATCCTAAACTTCTAAGGAGCATTCTGGTTGTATTTTTTCTAAGACTGATTTGTTCACTCTTCTGGCAGTCCATGGTATATTCAGTATTCTTCGCCAACACCACAATTCAAAGGCGTCAATTCTCCTTCATAAAATGGGTCTTGAAAGGTGAATACAAGTATGTCAGGATGAAGAGCGAAACAGAGCGATCTAGACAAAGGGACTCAGATACACAAAGATGGGGAGGCAGTTGAGAAATTAGCAAGAGAGGCAGGGTGATGCAGTAGATAATGGAAAGAGATAGGGACTAGAGCAGGGTTTCTCAACCTCAGCGCTATTGACGTTCTGGACCAGACCATATTTTGCCGTGGGGACTGTCCTCTGCATTGTAAGATGTTGAGCAGCATCCCTGCCCTCTACCCCCTCCCAGTTGTGACAGCAAAAACGTCCCGACATTGCCAAATGCCCCTGGAGGGCAAGGTCACCTTCAGCTGAGAACCACTGTAGTGGAGGTATTAACAGAGCAGATTGGGGAAGGACCTAGAGGTCACATGATGAAGATTAGACATCAGGGGGTCAGAAACACTGTTTACTAAGCAGAGTATGTTGTTGTTCTTGCTAGTTGCCATCCAGTCACTTCTGACTCATGGCGACCCCATGTTTTATAGAGGAGAACTGCACTCCGTAGGGTTTTTTGGCTGTAATATTAACAGAAGCAGATCACCAGACCTATCTTCCGTGGTACTTCTGGGTGAGTTCGAACCATCAACATTTAGGTTAGCAGTTGAGCACAAACCGTCTGCACCACCTAGGGACCTTAAGCAGAGTGTGTTGTTGTTGGGTGCCATCAAGTCGATTTCAAGGTCACATCCTAGAAAACCCTATGGAGCAGTTCTGCTTTGCACACGCAGGGTCGCTATGAGTCAGAATCAACTCGATGGCACCCGACAACATGTTATCTCTCTTCTAAAGGGTCTAGAAAGCAAACACTCAGTAACTCTGGTTTACAAGACCAGTCTGAAGAGAGAGAGGAGACGAGAGGAGCATTAAAATATCGTAACTTTTATTACACTTAAGCATTTACAAGGCTGAATTCCACACACACTATAGCGTTCGATATTCTCAGCAATACCTGGGAGTATAGAGCTTTGTGCTAAGTAAGCATCTGTTGGTTATCCCAGTGGGTTTCTGTTACTTCTTAACTGATGGCTTCCATTCTGCAGATAAAACCTCTTCCTGGGTGACTTGGCTCTTGGACCAGCCCTCAGGCTACCTGGGGGCCCTCGCAGGTGACAGTGGGGAAGACCAAACCACTCCAGGAAGAGGTACAAGCCCTGTTCTGCCATGGCCTGTTACAGAGATTGGCACCGAGGCCCTGTGGCAAGATGCCACTTTGGAGGCCTGCTAAGTCTCAAACAAAACAGATAGAGCAAAATGTTGAAAACTTGTCAACGGTACACTGTGGTCTTACAAGACCCTTTGCCATTGTGACCTCGTTCACCTTGACAACCCTTTCTAGAGCCACCCCCGCTCCCTCTTCTACTTCTTCCATTCCCCAGATGCATCGTATGTCCTTGGCCTTCAGGTTCCTTTGCCTGCAATCTGCTTTGCCTAGAGGGTCCTCTCCACCACCTTCCCCACTCCCAGCCTCTTCACCTGGCCAGTACCACCTACCTGTCAGGTCTAAGATTACACATTGCCTCCTCCAGGCAGTCTTCCCCGCCCCCAGCCAAGCCTAGGTTTGGGATTCTGCCCTGTATTTCCAATCAACGCTGTGTTTACCTTCATGGCAGTGCTTACCACGCTGTTTTGTGATTGTCTAGTTACTTGTGTATCTCCCCATTAGACAAGGGGTTAGCAAACTACAACCCAGGGGCCAAATCTGTTCAGGTAAATACAGTTTTCTTGGAATACAGCCACGCCCATTTATTTCAATGTCATCCATGGCTGCGTTCACACTGCAATGGCAGAGTCAAGCAGATGCAACAGAAAAGTTATGGCCGCAAAGCCGAAAAGATTTGCTACATGGCCCCTTACAGAAAATTTTGCAAACCCCTCCACTAGACGGTAGGCTCTGTAAGGGTAAGAATCCTGTCTTCTTCAGCAGTGTATTACCATCAGCATCTAGTGCTAAGCCTGGAAGACAGCAGAAGTGAATGAATCTTTGATGAATGGATGGATGGGTGAATGTAGAGTGCCTAACTGTCAAGCTCTGTGACAAAATGTGGCAATACTAGCACATAAGAGACACCCTTGCAAGATGATTCCAAATAGTAGGAAATGGACTGGTTGTCCAAAGCAAAATCAGCTCAGACACACACACACACACCCTGGCCTATCAACAAAATGAATGGCTGGTAGCTGGCATGTTGGGTTCTTGCTTGTAGGAGATGACACACA
Organism: Dugong dugon; assembly: GCA_030035585.1. Classification (NCBI taxonomy): domain Eukaryota; kingdom Metazoa; phylum Chordata; class Mammalia; order Sirenia; family Dugongidae; genus Dugong; species Dugong dugon. The sequence goes on from CM057470.1 coordinate 116,244,468, forward strand.
GAGAGAGGTTTGATTAAGGTAACTTCCCTGCTATGAGCTTCTGTGATTTCTCCTTGAACGTTTTTTCCTCCAGAGTTTTGAACAAGGACAATCAGTTGTTGAATTAAACCTGAATTTCATCAGGCTGGAAATTTGAGCTGAATAATCCAGACCTTTTTTTGAGGCTTAGAAGTAAGAGGAAAGGAGAATAGAGATAATATTATCTTGATAGAGTAAAAATGGCCTCAGCCCCTCAAACTAGCAACACCCCAAAAGACCATCCAGTCCCCACCTCCTACCCAGGGGTGGGCATTTCCTTCTGAAGCCCAGAAAGTGCAGCAGGAAATTTTCATCTGTCTTACTTCCAGCCAGCTTCTTATTAAGCCTTTACTTGGGTTGTTCTTAGTTACTAAGCTTATTTTCCTAATTCCAATAAAATTGCATTTCCATTTATAAATGAAAAAATAAACCTCTCCTCCACTTGTCCAGAAGACCAACTTAAACTCCTCTTTCAGGAACCAGCTCCTTCTTGGATTCAGTCCCCTAAATAGACCCTCCCTCTTCTGAACTCGAATAGTACTTTGCTCCTACCTGCGTTGTAATCACTTCTCAGACTTGCTTACATATCGGTTTACAACATTAGGACTGTGAAATCCCTGAAGAGTTCATTCTCCTCTATATCCCAGGTACATAGTAGCTGTATGTTTATGGAATGATTGAAAGGATAAATGAATAAAGGAGAGAGGGAAAGAGGAAGGGTTGAACTCAATGAGTGAAAGAATGAATGGGTGGGTAGGTGAATGCATGAGTGGAGAAATAGACTGATGGAGGGATAGATGGATGATGGATGGATGGATGGGTGGATTGGTGGGTGGATGAATGGATGGTGGATGGATGGATGGAAAATCAGTGATTGGATTGAAGCTATAAAGGAGATGAATTATGCCCTCAAAACTCTCAGCAGTTGGCTTACTATAGAGGACTGTCCCACATCTCTACCCCACCGCCACATTTCGGGATTCTCTCCTCTAAGTTTAATGGTTCCAAGCCCTTGAGTGTTTCTTCCTAGCCCTCTTATGACATCTTTCCATCATTCCCTGGCTCACCAAGTCAGCTTTGCTCAAGGAGCCAAGAGGGCAAAGGGGAATTTGTTCATGAAAAGCGAGCAGACGGACAGCTTCCAGCCCCCCGCAGAAGGATGAACAGGAAGCCACCTGCTTTCCCATGATGGGTCTAATTAGAGCAGATGCTTTTCCTGGTGACTTACCGAGCCTGGATCCCCCCTGCTGGAGCAAAACAGTAAAACCATCAAGGAAAGGTGAGCTCTCAGGGACAAGGTTGCAGGTGTCTACCTCTGAAGCTCCTTCTTTCTCCTCTGCTCATCTTTTAGTTCCAGACTCAACCAACCCAAAGAAGCAGCCTGTTTTCTCAGGAGTAAGCAGAGCTCTCCCCTTTGTCCCTCTCCCATGGAACTGCAGGACTCTGGGGAACACAGATTGAAAACCATTGCTCTGGTCAGAGAGCACCACTTTGCAGATGAGGAGGCTGAGGACCAGAGAGGGAAAGAGACTTCCTCAAGATCACCCAGTGGGGTCTAAGAACTGGAGCCCAGCCCTTCTCCTTCACCGGCCCGTACACTTTGCAACGACATCATCTTAACATGTACAAATTTGCATAACTCCCTTGGAGACCCCTGGATAAAACTCAACATCATGTCCAAAGGAAATGCCCTGTTCCAATCTTATTTAGCATTCAGTTTGGGCTGATTAGAGTTGATTATGATGCCAGAATCATTTGCATTTCTGAGCACTAATAATTTAGTATCAGTGGGCATTAATCAATAAGGACTTAAAAGAAATTGTAAGCAAATCATAACAGAAAGGAAAATTCTCCCCTACACACACACACAGACCGCACACACCCCCCTTTCTTTTCTTAGCTTTAATTAGGTTGACCCAGATTGATCTGGAAAAATTTCCAGACTCAGAATGAATTTCTCTTTTGTGATGGTGAAAACCATGAGGTTTTTCAGAGAATGGGACTCTCGAGCAAAGTGGTAGCTTCTGGGTTCCTCCAGCAACAGCAGGAAGACAAAGACCTTAATCAAAATTAGACAACAGCCAAATCTAGTACTGTCCAGTCAAACAAATGTGATCCCATTTCTGTCCCTCTCTAGCTGTCTAGCTGTGTTAACTTAGGCAAGTTACCCACCTTCTCTGCGCCTCCACTTCCAATCTTAACACATGCACCATCTTACAGTTCATTTTTTCCAAAGTAGCCAGGAGGTTTTTCAAAGAATAAATCAATCCAGGCACCTCTATAATTGAAATTCTTCAATACCTTCCCATTTGAATTAGAATAAAATCCACACTCCAAAATGTGCCTGACAAGAACCTCCATGATCTGACTTTTGCTTCATATGATTGTGTATGTTAGGATTGCATTTGGCTGCATGTAACAGAAACCCGATTATATTGGTGTAACCAAATGGGGGTATTTTCCTCACATGACAAGAAGTCCAGAGGTTGTCCAGAGAAACTACAATGCCATTGAGACCCAGGCTCCCTTCTATCCTGGATCTGTTCCTTCTATCAGGAAAGTGATAACTTGTCTTGAGACAGCTGCTTACAACTCTTCGGCCAGAGCTATGTCACATAAACAGTATCTTCTTAGCTGGATACTTTGCCTTCTTAACAAAACCAAGGTTTTGTTGGTAAGGAAAAAAGGGGATTAGATATTGGGCAGGCAACCAGCAGCACCTGCAAAGAGCTCCCCCTCTCAGTCACAATGTACCTGTAGTAGGCAGAATTCTAAGATGGTCACCATGATCCCCATCCACTAGGGTTCATGCCCTGTACAATCTCCTCCCCATGAGTATGGGTAGGAACTATGGCTTGTCCTAAAAAAAATCCAAACCCGTTGCCATCCAGTCACTTCCAACTCATAGCAACCCTATAGGGCAGAGTAGAGCTGCCCCATAGGGTTTTCCAAGGAGCACCTGGTGGATTTGAACTGCCAACCTTTTGGTTGGTTAGCAGCCGCAGCTCTTACCCACTATGCCACCAGGGTTTTGCAGATGTGATGAAGCTTCCTAATCAGTTGATTTGAGTTAATACAAAGAGAGACTATCCTGGGTGACGTCCTCAGTGGCATCAATGGTTTGTGCTTGACTACTAACCAAAGGTTATTGACTCAACGACAACAGGTCTGGGTTTTTTGTTTTGTTTTGTTTTGACCAAGATCTAGAGACGGTAACAGGTTTGGATTTTTTTGTTTTGTTTTTTGTTTTGAGCAAGGTCTACAGAATCTTAGTTAGACAGCAAACTGGCCCAATCCTTTCATTTCAAAGACGAGGAAAGGGAAACCACAGAGAGGTGGTGTGGCTCGCCTGAAGTCCCACAAAGATGAATTTGCACGTGCATATAATCATTGATATTCACAGAGTGACCCAGGGGAGATTTTGGAAACAAATCAATCCAAAATGTTAAAATGGCAAATTCCCCCTGAATTAAAAAAAGAAGTCTCTATCAGACAGTCCCACTAAATTAAAAACTGCACTCCAATAGGTCCGCTTCCCTCCGCAAAGGACCAGCAAACAAGAAAGCTGTAACATGCCGTGCTCAGCATTGAAATGTCAGGGAGCTGCTGACTCCAGTAATTCATCATTGAATCGAAAGCATTACATATGGGAAAAGTGAAAATTAATTCTAGCTCATTTCAGTAAGAACTGATCTAAGAGTTCATTACATAAAGTCATTGTTACTCATATAACTTTGAATGAGTCCTCAGATGAGGACTGGAATCTCACTGGTGATAGCCGAGGCTGATAAGGGGAAAATTGCACACAGATAATACTACGCTAAGTTGCAGATTTCTTGTGTTCGAGTTTTACTAAGTTTTTTGTGTTGTGTGTTTTTGTTTTAATGTTTGCTTAATGGTGGAGATGAGGGCCAGAGAGAGGGCTCAGGGAACTGAGGGTTGGGGTTGTTTTCAGAAAGGATCTAGTATCTCAAATCTGTTTCTCTCTGAGATCTGTGACCTTAGTAGTGCGTCTTTGTTTCTCTGATCCTCTATTTCCTTGTCTATAAAGTAGGATGTAAGACTGGGGAGAAGATGGATGGATGGGTGGATGGATGGATGGATGGGTGGGTGGGTGGGTGGATGGATGGGTGGACGGACGGGTGGGTGGGTGGACGGATGGATGGATGGATGGATGGATGGGGGTGGGTATGTGGGTGGGTGGATGGATGGGGGTGGGTTGGTGGGTGGATGGATGGATGGATGGATGGGTGGGTGGGTGAGTGGATGGATGGATGGATGGATGGATGGATGGGTGGGTGGATGGATGGATGGATGGATGGATGGATGGATGGGGGTGGGTATGTGGGTGGATAGATGGATGGATGGATGGATGGGGTGGGTTGGTAGGTGGATAGATGGATGGATGGATGGATGGGGGTGGGTTGGTGGGTGGATAGATGGATGGATGGGGGTGGGTTGGTGGGTGGGTAGATGGATGGATGAATGGATGGATGGATGGGGTGGGTGGGTGGATGAATGGATGGATGGATGGACTAGATGGATGGATGGACAGACAGATAGATGGACATCATGTGATAATTGAATAAACAAAGTGAGTAAAGCACTTAGCACAACTTAAAGTTCTTGATGAAAGCTTTAAAAAAGTTCTCCAAACCTCAGTTTATTCATCTGTGGTACAATACCAAAAAAAAAAAATTCAGCCAGTTGCAATCAAGTTGATTCTGACTCCTAGCGACCCTAGAAGACAGAGGAGAACTGTCCCATAAGGTTTCCAAGGCTATAATCTTTATGGAAGCAGTCTGCCACATCTTTCTCCCATGGAGCAGCTGGTGGGTTCGAACTGCCAACCTTTTGGTTAGCAGCTGAGTGCTTAACCACTGTGCCTGGAAAACCAGAACCAGTTGCCATCAATTCAATTCAAACTCATACTGACGCAGGTGTGTCAGAGTAGAATGGTGCTCCATAGGGTTTTCAATGGCTGTGATCTTTCAGAAGTAGATCACCAGGCTTTTCTTCCAAGGTACCCCTGGGTGGAGTTGAACCTCCAGCCTTTTAGTTACCAGCCAAGAGCATTAACCAGTTGCACCACTCAGGAAATCCACCTACTCAGCAAACCAAAAACCAAACCTCTTGCCATTGAGTTGACTCCAGCTCATGGAGATCCCATGTATTACAGGGTAGAACTGCACCATAGTGTTTTCTTGGCTGTAATCTTTACAGAAGCAGATTGCCAGGCCTTTCTTCCTCATCACCACTGTGTGGGTAGTTGATTGCAAACCACTTGTGCCACCCAGGGACCATAACTACGTGGCAGGGTAGCCTTATAAATTGAAAAAGTGAACATGCGGGTGGGGGGCAATTGCTATTAGCTCCCATCCCCACCCCTTTGGGTGGGCTTGAGAGAAAGCCTCTAAGATCCCAGGTACCCCAAGCCTGTGTCTGATTGGCCTCAGCAGTGAGGACCAGATAGCTAGACCCTGAGATGCTCAATTATTCCTCAAATAAAACACAATTCCTCCATCTCTTATTAAATAGGCTTTCTGGACTCAAAGAGCAGATCTCTGGCTAAATTCAGAAGCTCTCAACTTTGGCTGTTCATTAGGATCATGGCAGGCTGGATTTAGCCCATGTTCTGTAGTTTGCTGGCCCCTGCTCTAGAGGAAGAGAGGAAAGAAACCATACACGGAAGAGCAAAGGTAAACTGGACGCCAGTAGGAGTCCCCAGGTGGTGAAAAAAGAAAAGGTTAGTGCACTCAGCTGCTAACTGAAAGGTTGGATGTTTAAGTGCCTCAGAAGAAAGGCCTGGCAACGGACTTCTGAAAAATCAGCCACTGAAAACCCTATGGAACACAGTTTTACTCTGACACACATGGGGCCACCATGAATCAGAGACAACTCAATGGCAGCTGGTTTGGTGTTGGTTTTAGAAGGCCATACAAGGCCAAGCTCAGGTGAGTGGACCTCAGTGGGGAGCTAGTGCAGGATTTTGGATGGAAGGGTGAAGCTCTCAGAATGGAGCTTAGAGAGATTAATCTGACAGATGTGCATGGGGAGAGGGGAGATGGAAGCAGAGGGGCAAATTAGGAGACATGGGGACCCTTCCAAAGAGAGATGGAAAATCGAGGGCCAGAGCAGTGGCCGAGGGGCTCCATGTGAGAGACATTTTGGTGGCTGAATGGACAGGGCTGAGGGTGGGGCAGGTGAGGGAGGAGTAGCAGCTGGGGTGGTGAGGAGGGTGCCCTGGGCAGAGACTCAGGAGCCGGCAGGCCTGCAGGCAGGTGCGGGGCCAGCCTGGGAGCTCAGGGGAGCATGCAGAGCAGCACGTCGCCCTGACACACCTTAGTGCGCAGCAGCTGGAGAAGAAAAGCAAGGGAAACGGTTGGAACGCAGGGCCCGCCTGTCAGAGGCTGTTCCAAAGATGTAAGTCTGAGAGGCTGAAGTCACCAAGGGCTGGGGGGGGCGAGACACAGCTCTCTAGGGCTGGAAGGCGCCTCGGAGCAGCACTCCAAAGATTTTTAAATTCCTGTGGATGCTGGTAATGAAGGTTCTGGCTTGGCCGGTTGGAGGAGGGGCCTCATGCTATCAAGCTCATGGTCTAGGATCACACATGGAATAGCAAAGCTTTAGAGATACCCCCTCTCCCCCTGTTGTCTCCCAAACAAGGACAGTGAGGCCCATTACGTTACTATTTGTTGAGCAGGTATTATATACTAGGCCCTGGAGATACTGAGAAAATAGCACAATAACATGTGGTAGGGGGCAGTGGGGTTCAGTGGTAGAATTCCCACCTTCCATGCAGAAGACTTTGGTTCAATTCCCGGCCAATGTACTTCCTCTGCAGCCAACACCATCTGTCAGTGGAGGCTTGCGTGTTGCTGTGATGCTGAACAGGTTTCAGCAGAGCTTCCAGACTAAGACAGACTAGGAAGAAAGGCCTGGTGATCTATTTCCAAAAATCAGCCAATGAAAACCCTATGGATCACAATGGTCTGATTTGCAGCCAATCATGGGGATGGTGCAGGAGCGGGCAGCACCTCATCCTGCTGTGCATGGGGTCTCCATGAGTCGGGGTCCAACTCAACAGCAGCTAACAACAACAGCAACTAACATTTGAGAAATCTGTGGCTCATCTAAATGTGGTGGGTCCACTAGCACCCTCATTGTCCATGTGGACTTCCATACGACCAGAGCCAGACTCTGTCCTGAAACCAGACATGAGTTCCAAATTAGTACAACAAAAACCCACTGCCATAGAGTTGAGGGACCCTATAGGACAGAGTAGAACCACCCCATTGGGTTTCCAAGGCTGTAATCTTTAGGGAAGCAGACTGCCACATCTTTCTTAGGCGGAGCAGCTGGTGGGTTCCAACCGCCGACTTTCCGGTTAGCAGCCGAGTGCTTAACCACTGCACCACCAATGCTCCAAATTAGTGTATTTCTCCTAATCTAGGCCACCTCTCCCGGAAAATCCCAAACTAAGACAAGTTCTCCAACTACAGCCTTGAACCCAAGGCATAAAGATCCTCCTAAGTCGGGTGGACCCGCCTGCAGTAAGTACACCCACAGAGGTTGATAGCTGGTGTCCGGCCATGTGGGTACGATGTCACCCTCAGACAATTCTTTGGTTTTGCTTCTGAGACACTGAGCCCTTAGAGGAGATACTTCCGAGGAGAGCCCGCAATGCAAATAAATGCCCCCAAATAAAAAGGAAATAATTTAGTGGAGAATCTAGTAGCCGGTGCGTGTTTCGTGGACATCGTTTTTCGGAGCCGTCCCCCTCTCCTTTGTCACGGTCCTGGGGCGCGGTTTCCCCCTCGCGTTGCTATGCTGCCACCTAGTGGTGATGGGGAGAACTACCGAGGAAGTCGAAGCACCCAAACCCCCAAAACAGCAGTCTGGGCGGTGGCTGTTTCTAGCTGGATCTCGCCTTCTGTGCCACTTTCATCATGGAAATCGGCTCTCTAGGCCCAAAAAAAGCTGCAACGTGTTCTGCAAAAGCTGTTCAAGGGCCAATTTTAGCTGCATTTCTTGAAATTTGGGCTGTCAGGAGGGAGGAAGGATACTGGTTCCCAGGAAGTTGGGCATTTTCCTCCTTGAGGCTGGTTCTGGCCATGAGGGGTGTGAGACCATAGGTTCCCTCGGACTCCAGCTTCTGCACCGGGTGCTAGAAAGGAAGATACACTTTTGGGCTTTACTCTGGAGGCAGCAGCTACTGTGTCCTGGAAGCTTAACCACATACTGTATTAAGAGCTTTCTTTACAAGGATCATCAATTGCATTGGTGCCTCAAAAAAAACATAGGAGGAAGCTGGGAATTACACCCATTTTACAGATGAGGAAATAGAGTCTTAGAAAAGGTAAGTGATTTGGCCAAGGTCATAGAGCTGGTAACTGACAGAGCCATGATTTGAACTCCAGAGCCTGTGTTCTTAACCCAGAACTCAAACCAAGCAATGGACCAAGAGTTGAAAAGGCTTAAGTTCATCAATGCTCTGCCATCAACTCCTTCAGTGTAAGACCTTGGGCAAGTCACTTGACCTGAGTCTCAGTTTCCTCTGAGGTAAAATGGTGTGTTAATCATAGGTCCTGCTTCACGAAGTTGTTGTGAGGATTCAAGTTAAAATCTGATATCCTTTGACTCAGTGGTTCCATTCCCTCGCTTGAGGTCCACCCTGACCTCCAGATTCTTCTAAGACTCCAGGGGATGGATAGAGATAGGCTCAGGACCCCCTTACGGGAAAGAGCCTGATGGGCCCATTGGCCCGTGAAATGATCATCACCCTCGTTTAGTTCCTGGGTGTCCAGGCTGAGCAGCTTGACCTTTTACACAGAAGAACTGGGAAGGTACATCAATTTCCACTTGTGGACAACCCCAGCTGATGGCTAGCCACAGAAAGAAGCACTGCAGAGAAGGAGTTTGAGGCTTGCTGTAATTGATTAGTGAGGTCTGCCTTGGACAAGGGAGTAGGAGCAGCAAGTCTTAGCCCTGATCTTGGCAGAGAGCCTGGCATTCTATGGGAGAGTTTCCTTCAAACTATGGAACCTGCAAGAGGGAACCCACTCAGCTAAATTCGGTGAAATATTTTTACAGTTATTGCCACTCCCTGAATAGTCATTTCAATTCTCATAACCTCATTCAAGAGTTCCAAGAAACTCCATTGATGCTTTTTCCCCACAAGTATTCCTTGTTATAATTCTGCTTTCAACATAAATTTAACTCACTAGAACACTTAGGGGAGACATGGGTGGCAGACGGGGCTCAAAGAATAACTACAATAAGCAAGAATGATTTGATAACCATTTGGTTGATTCTAAATTACCACCCAAGGTGTTCCAGCATGTTCCCACCTTCTCTGAGAGGTGGGGAGTGAAGTGGGCAGGAGCCAGAGGAACGTGGATCTGAACTCAGTTCAGTGGACACTGTTCACTGTCACCTTCTTTTCCTCTTCTGTTGACCAACCCAGCTCGTATTTTCCCTTTGGAAGTCACATCACACTCCTGATCCCACCGGAGTTATAATCAACACACACACAGAGACACACACGCATAACACATGGAGATACGTGCAAACACACACGTGCACACACCCACACAAAAATGCACACCCATACACACAGAGACACACATTAGACACATATACACACGTATGTATGCACACATGCACACACACAGAGACATGCACTACAGCCAGACATACACAGTCACACACAGCATGTATACACAGACACATACACACACAGAAGCTACACATACACACACCCACAGACACACATATACACACAGACACAGACAGGCCTGCACACAGACACTATACAAACATACGTGCACACAGAGACACACACACACAGAGACGCACATGCACACACACCAGGGCTCATCCCCTGAGCTGCTGAGGACAAAAGAACCCCCAAGTCATGTCACCTGGAGGGACGACCCCACACACTCGCATACTTTTAGGTCCATCCTAACTGCAAACACAACCCCCAAATGAACTAACCAAAGCTTGCACTTCCTGCCCGTATCCCAGCACCTTCCTCCTGCACCAGCTTCTCACATCACCGTGGAGACCTTGCCATTCAGAAACTTTTCATGGCATTCAAGAGTGTCAAAATGCCGTTGACATTTTCCAGACAGGTGACCCTAATTTTGAATACAGTTCGAAGGGCTCCTTGCAGATAAGGGCAGAATGACGACGCTCGCCACTGGGCGCGTCATCAGGATGAGAAGGCAGTCATGTGTCTTTGGACACCCACTTTTAAATGCCTCACCCAGTCTGCCTATGCAAAAAAAAAAAAGCCCCAGAGGGAGCAATCACCTTGTAGCCTTTATAGAAAGTGTCTCACTTTATATTCTTAACAAATATCTATTAAAAAAATATTAATGGAGTTCTATTGTATTTTATGTTCCTCATCTGTCACAGCATTTGATGTTATACAATGGGCCTCGGGAACAAAATCCCAGCTGGTGACATGGTGCTTTTAGGAAGTATGAGTGCTCTGAGGCTCAGAGAGGTTAGGTAACCAGCCTAAGGTCACACAGCAGAGCTGGGATTTGAACCCAGGTCTGACCCTAAGCCCCTTGACTTTCCATTGCAACATGCTCCCACTCCATAACTCTCCCTCCTTGTGACTGGGGGCTTGATGTGTTGAATCTGATGAGGGCCCTAAACTCTATTTTTGTTTCCTTGAGACACCCTACTTCAAACTCTACAGTCTACTGCCCCAAGCTGCTTGCAGTTTTCTATGTAGACAGTGCTCTCTCATCCCCATACCTTTGCACATGCTGTTCCCTCTCTTAGTACACCCTTCCTCTCCCTAAAAAACACTGTTGCTGTCAAGTCAATTTCAAGTCATGATGACCCTGTATGTTGCAGAGTAGAACTATGCTCCATAGGGTTTGCAAGGCTGTGACCTTTTGGAAGCACGTCACCAGGACTTTCTTCCAAGGCACCTGTTGGTTAGGTTCAAACCTCCAGTCTTTCAGTTAGTAGTCTAGCGCTTAACCGTTTGCACCACCCAGGGACTCCGCCTCCCTGGTGGCCTCCTATTTGGTCTTTATGCCTTAACCTGGCCGACCACTCTCCCCGGCCCCTAAACCAGAGTGGGCTTCCCTTCCTTTATTCCCGACTCTGCAGCACAGCATGGCTGGGAAGTGGAGAGACTACAGCCGGATAACCTACACCCAGCCAGCATGACTTCACTTCTCGTGCTTCAGCTTCCTCAGCTGAAAATGGTGACTAGCAATAGTACCTACCCCAGACATTGCATGGAGGCGAACTGGTTCATAAGTACATGGAATCTGGAACAGTGCCAGGCATATCCAGTTGCCGTGGAGTCAATTCTGGTTCATGGCGCCCCCATGTGTGTCAAGTAGACCTACACTCCGTAGAGTTTTCAAGGGCTGAATATTCAGAAGTAGATCACCAGGCCTTTCTTCCAAGGCACCTCTGGGTGGACTAGAATCTCCAACCTGTCAGTTAGCAGCGGAGGGTGTTTTAACGTTTGCACCACCCTGCCCAGCACATAGAAAGTGCTATGTGTGTGATTGTAAGATTTAATGAAATATTTTTCATGTCTGTTCTCCCTGACCTCTTGCTGGGTTTACTGTCACTCCCTGGGATCCCTGCCTCTGTGTCCCTTATTTCTGCCTCTAAAAGCCTCCCACAAGATCTAGACTTAGTGAATTCCCAATCAGGAGGCTGAGCGGATGACTTTGCGTTTTGCGGTTATCACTGCCTGGCTAGTCCCATTATCACTGCCTGGCCCCGGAGGCCACCACGTGTTCTAACGAGTGCTCCCAGCCTGTGTCAGGCACAGATTTGATGCATCTCCATTTGTCCCTTGATTGAATTAATTAAGGACCTCAGAACAAGGTGTTAGCAGGCGAGATCCACGCCTGTCTGCCCAGGCTCGCGGAAGGACAATTGAGTTAGCAGAGCCCACCGCAGACAGGCTGGCAAAGCCCCAAGTCTGGTAGGCGCCCGAAACCTTCTCCAGCTCTCTGTTAAACCTCCAAATCCGGAGGCTGCGTATGTGTTTCCACAAGTGTGGGGCAAAGGGCCTGGTTCAAGTCACAACTGTGCCATTCAGCCAGTGACCTTGGGCGGGTCACCATGGTCTCCAAGCACCAGGTTCCTGAGTGTACAAATGGGACGTTACTCTGCCTTGTTCTGCAGGGTTGAGCAAGATGGTCTGTTTAAAGTGCCCAGCCTGCTACTCAGCCTGGTGACTGGCAGAGCCCAAGGGCGTGATGGTGTTCACTGTCCCTGGTGATGGTCTGAGGCCCAAGGTTTTGGAAGCTAGTGAATGCTTTCATGGGGCTCCAATGCAGGAGAGCTTTCTGGGGATGCCCTCCTAGAAGATGGCCCAGCTGGCAGAAGAGGGGAAGCCCCATGGACCCCTAAACAAGGGCTCTCTGGGATTTGATTTCCAATGCTACTGAGTCTCTTGATGCAAGTATATGAAGAAAAAAAACAGTTGCCATGGAGTTGACTCTGACTCATGATGACCCTATGTGTGTCAGAGTAGAACTGTACTCCATAGAGTTTTCAAGGACTGATTGCCAGGCCTTTCTTCCAAGGCACCTCAGGGTGGACTCAAACTGCCAACCTTTCAGTTAGCAGCCAAGGATGTTAACCCCTTGCACCACCCAGGGACTCTGTAATCTAATTACCTTACAGCTAATGTAATTACGTTCCATAATGCAATCTAATGCAGTGTGAACAATTAATCAGTTGAGGTCATACCAGTGTAGGGTGGATCCTAAACCTAATCACTTCTGAGTTATAAAAAGACCAAAATAGACAGACAGACACACACACACACGCACACACTTTCCAGATATATGAGGCCAGCTGAAATAGCTGGTACCTGAATAGTCACTTGTTGGCTCTGAGGAATGTTGTTGTTAGATGCTGTCGAGTCGGTCCTAACTCATAGCGACCCTGCGTCCAACAGAATGAAACGTTGCCCAGTCCTGCGCCAGCCTCACAATCTTTACTGTATTTGAGCCCATTGTGGCAGCCACTGTGTCAATCCATCTTGTTGAGGGTCTTCCTCTTTTTCACTGAGGGGTAAGGGTACTGAAGCCCTGCTCTTTCTCTCTCTCTCTCACTCACTCACCCCTCACACTCACACACACACACTTCCCCTGCCCAGACTCCCTACACTCTGCCAGCAATTCTCAACCACAGTAGGGTGTGTTGCAAGCAGTTGTGAGGTGTATTACAAAGTAATCTGTTTCTAATAATAAAGTGCCAAGTGTTGCAAATATATGTACCAATAGATTTGAGGTTATTCCCAGGAAACATCAGTTTCATTCACTTGCATTTTGATTAGGTTTTCTTCTGAGAGAGAGAAAAGCTGGGAATTTACAGCTAGAGCCTGGAAGGGGTGTGTCCACCTGGGAGGTAACAGAGAGGCTGGGGACCACTTGTCTGTAGCCATGCCCTGTGCGATGTATACAGAAATGCCACATTTTGTTCTGTGTGGCATACACAGATGTGCCGTATTGGGTCTGAGTGTACACCCTAGGGGCGGGGAGGATGTACAACTGGCCAGCAGAGATCAGGAATGATTCTTGTCCTCACCAGTGATCCAAGAATGCAAATTAGAAAGAGGCGGCACCCTTTCTCACCCATCCAAATGGAAAAACATGACTTTGCTCATTACAAGTATTGGCAAGGGAGGAGGGGTGGAAGGAGGGGTTCCCTCAAATGCGACTGAGGGGAGTGTAGTTGATACAACCATTTTGGAGATTGCCATGACCTTTCTGACCTCAATTCCTACCACTCTCCCCTTTGTTCACTCTGCCCTAAGAACTCCTTGGACACACCATGCGCTGCCTCAGGGCCTTTGCACTTGCCACCACTTTGGTCTGAAATGCTCTCTTCCTCCAGTTTTCTGCATGACTGTTTCCTCTAAGTCTTTAATTACATATCACATGTGTTCCCAGACACACTTTAACTTCACACACACACAGACACACACACACACGCTATGTATGTATTATATGTATGTACATTAAACAAAAAAAAAAACTGTTGCGGTCAAGTCAATTCCAACTCATGGTGACCCCATGTGTTACAGAGTATAACTGAGCTCCATAGGATTTCCTAAACTGTAATCTTTGAAGCCACCACTCATCTGTCAGTTCATCATACTGTGGTGGCTTGTGTATTGCTGTGATGCGGGAAGCTATGCCACCTGTATTTCAAATACTAGCAGGATCACCCACGGTGGACAGGTTTCAGTGGAGCTTCCAGACTAACACAGACTGGGAAGAAAGACCTGGCGATCTACTTCTGAAAAAACTGGCCAGTGAAAACTTTATGGATAGCAGCAGAACATTGTCTGATACAGTGCTGGAAGACGAGCCCCTCAGGTTGGAAGGCACTCAAAATATGCTGAGGAAGAGCTGCTCCTCAAAGTAGAGTTGAGCTTAATGATGTGGATGGAGTAAAGTTTTGGGACCTTCATTTGCTCACGTGGTATGACTCAAAATGAGAAGAAACTGCTGCAAACATCCATTAATAATCAGAATGTGGAATGTATGAAGTATGAATCAAGGAAAATTGCAAGTTGTCAAAAATGAAATGGGATGCTTGAAGATCGATATCCTAGGCATTAGTGAGTTGAAATGGACTGGTATTGGCCATTTTAAGTGGGACAATCATACGGTCTACTCTGCTGGGAATGAGAAATTGAAGCGGAATGGCAGTGCATTCATTGTCAAAAAGAACATTTCAAGACCTATCCTGAAATACAGTGCTGTCAGTGACAGGATAATATCCATATGCCTGCTAGGGAGACCAGTTAATACAACTATTATTCACATTTATGCACCAACCACTAATGCCAAAGATGAAGAAATTGAAGATTTTTACCAACTTCTGCAGTCTGAAATTGATTGAACATGCGATCAAGATGCATTGATAATC